>ML685882.1:2396362-2623245 GCA_007922175.1 Pelusios castaneus | reverse complement strand
TCCTAATGTCCAGCATGAACCGTCCTTGCTGCAATTTAAGCCCATTGCCTCTTCTCCTGTCCTCACGTCAGTGAGAACAATTCTTCTCCCTCCTCCTTAGAACAACCTTTTGTGTACTTGAACACTGTTATCATGTTGTTCACCTTTGGTCTTCTCTCCTACAGACTAAATAGACCCAATTTCTTCCCTCTGAAGTGGTGTATCTTAGACCTTTTTTGTTGCCCTTCACTGAACTTTCTTCAGTTTGTCCATATCTTTCCCAAAATGTGCCTGGAACTGGACAGAGTGAAACAGGCTTGAGGATAGCTTCCCCGTGCTTAAATAATGCCAAAATCAGGGTGTTGGTTTCAGACAACTCCTGAATAAATCTGGATAAAACCTTTATATCAAACTCTGTTCCTCTGTCTATTTTGCAAATGCCACATTCCACAGAAGCCTTCTATCTGTATTGCTGTTTAGGTTTCTCCAAGGATGCCTTTAGCCATAGTTTTCAAGCACTAAATCCCTCGGGGTCAAGTTGGGGAGAAAAATCCACATGGGGGGGGGGGAGAAAATATTTTGGTGACTGATTTAGATTCATAGACTCTAAGGTCAGCAGAGACCAATATGATCATCTAGTCTGACCTCCCGCACAATGCAGGCCACAAAACCTCACCCACCCACTCCTGTAATGAACCTCTAACCTATGACTGAGTTATTAAAGTCTTCAAATCTTGATTTAAAGACTTTAAAATGCAGAGAATCAACCAGCAAGTGAGCCATGCCCAATGCTACAGAGGAAGGCAAAAAACCCCCAGCGCCCAAGCCAATCTGCCCTGGGAGAAAATTCCTTCCCAACTCCAAATATGGCGATCAGTTAAGTCCTGAGCATGTGAGCAATAATAAAGAAATAAATAAAGAAAAACATGTTTGAAGCTACCCAGAGTTCAGAAATAATTGACACGCAGTCCCTGGGAGGGGTGGGGTGGGAATCAGTGGGCAGAGTCCAAGCAAAATAGTCAATGATGCATGATAAATGCAATGTTGTTACCTGTGAGGCATATATAAGGCAATTTGGGTGGTGGTTTTTTTAATTTCCTAGGAATTTCAGTTTTTATTAAAAGAAAATTTTAACATAAAAAGTGGAGAAAATAGATCAAACTGAAATCCAACAGCAGTGGAAGATGGGGTACCTCTCAGCATGTGGCAGTAGCCTTTCACTCCGTGCAATGCTCCAGCCCTCTTGGCTTCCAGGACCTGTCTCCCACCCGTCTGATTCTGCCACTGTGCAGAGGAATAACAACAGAGTCTTGTGGCACTTTTAAAGACTAACAGATTTATTTCTTGCATGAGCTTTCGTGGGAGAAAATCCCATTTCGTCAGACGCTTTGAAGATGGGAAATGTACAGAATGGGAGTGGATAGGGATACACTGAAGGGCTGAGATCTGGAGGGGAGCAGAGGACTATACTTCATGACTCCTGCCCTGGCGTACAGAGCCCCCTCCTAATTGCCCTTCCATACAGACCCGTCCACTTTCCCTGAGGAAAAACTCCTGGGTCCTGAAAAAGCCAAAATATGGACGAAAACCAGTAAAACCTTAATACTGTTGTTTTTTTCCCAAAGCCCAGGAATTTTAAGACTAATAAGACTAATAATGAAGAGACTTTGGTACATATCAAGACCATTTCAGTGTAGGATCTCTGCAAATATATATTCTGTTTGTGTGTGGGTTAACTGACAGGCTGCTGGGCTAAGGATGTTGTATGGATAATCCAGGCACATGCTGATGCTACTTGGTAACCTGTGCTCTTACATTTCTCTTCTCCTGTAGGCCAGTATGGTGCATTCTTTGATCGAAGCATATTCCTTACTTGATCAGATGAGGTAAGTCATGCCTTCTCTTTACTGAAGACTGTACATCAGTTGCCTGGTCCTGAAGGTGCTGAGTATCCTCATCTTTCAGGGAATTCAGCATCCTGCAGATTGAGCCCTATGTTCTTACTTTCATAAAACCCATACTCTGACTTGTGGTGATGTAAGGGAAGGTTGTTTGCTCTGCTAAATGGCCAGTGGTACAGTAGTTTTGACAGATGTGATTTATCCTCAGAATCTGATGAGAAAAGTTGTCTAGGTACTAAGTATCTTGTGGATTTTTTTTCCTTTTGATGGACCATGGTCCATGACATCATCAACTTCCATCAATGTGAGTGACAGTGTCCAAGCACTGATTAGCTTCCCTGCTGCTATTGGAACCTGATGGGAAACAGGGCAATCAACGTAATAGACCATATCAGTTTCTCACTGATGCTGCTTGGGAACAGTCTCTCCAGTTTGTGGAGCTATTTGTGGGATGTGAAGGACTCAGATCAAGGTTTGGAGAGCCCTTTGGGGCTGTCAGGAGGGTGTTGGGAATTGGGTAGGGAAAGAAGAGATCTTGGCTTTCCTTCCAAACTTTAAGGGGTGGGCAGTGTATGTGTTCAAACACACTGGACACCTGGTAGCCAGCCACAGGATGTCACAGATGACAGGACCTCTGCGCAGTGTCCAGTAATAGCACCTTAAATGAATTCCAGTTCCTCCTGCCTGATAGGGTAATGCCTGGAAATTTCCCAGTGGAAGCTTTGGGGCAAAAAAGGTGGTGGAGGTAATTACCATGGTTCCAGGGCTAGCTGCACATTTAGCAATTCTGTTAGTCACGCAGGTCACATGGATTGTATCATCTTTTTCTGAGTGGAACCCCATGATTCTTCCACTCTCAGGTTGGGATTCCTCTGCCGGTCCAGCTAGGTTTGGCTTCCTGTGGTTCTTCTCTTTGGCAGCTGTGATCAGCGGTGAATACAGTGACATAGAGCAGCCTTCTTAGAACAAAAACGGGAGTCCTGTGGCACCTTAAAGACTAAAGAATTTCTTTGGCATAAGCTTTCGTGGGCTCCAGCCCACTTCGTCAGAGGCATCTGACGAAGTGAGTTGGGGCCCACGAAAGCTTATGCCCGAAGAAATTTGTTAGTCTTTAAGGTGCCCCAGGACTCTTGTTGTTTTTGCTGTATACAGACTAACACCTACCCCTATGGAACTTGTCACCTTCTTAGAACAAATGATTGTTTAATCTCACCAGCAGGAACAAAGCATAACCAGAGAAAGGGGCTTTTAACACAGTAAAAGATCTAAAGTCACACACATCCCTCTTACTATAGGCTTAGGTGGGCCTTGCTTATCCCAGACATCCCCATTTTATCATATTATCCCCTTTCCTTGCTGTGTGCAAGCAACCTCTGCTTGAATTTATCATCAGGCAAATGAATGGGTACGTAATATTCATAAAATATTACAGGCACTGCTTGGTCCTGCAGTCCTGCTTTATGTTCTCTCAGCCAGTGGGCCAATTCACCGTTAAAAACAGGAGACCAGCTGTGGAGGCAGGAGGGACTTTGCTTCTTCTAGGTGTACTGACCAAACCCAAGATCCAGAGAGGGAGCCGTGCTAGTCTGTTGCAGAGAAACAGACACAGTCCTGCGGCACTTTTAAAGACTAACAGATTTATTGATCGCATGAGCTTTCGTGGGAGAAAATCCCACTTCGTCAGATGCTTTGAAGATGGGAAACTTACAGAATGGGAGGAAATTAAATGCAGGGAAATGTATGACACAGGATCAGGACAGGCTGTAACAGCAAATCAAAATAGATGTTAGGATTCAAACACTGGGGAACAGCACATAGATGAAGGTGAGATCAAATCACCTGTTGTAATGAGAAAAAAATCCATAGTCCCTGTTTAACCCTAAAACAACTGAGTCAAATTCAAGTTCTGCAGTTTCTCTTTGAAGCTGTGATTCGTTATTCATCTGTTTCAGCACAGCTATTCACAAGTCGTCAATGGAGTGAGCAGGGAGATTGAAGTGTTCCCCTATTGGTTTTTGAATGTTGTGATTTCTGATGTCAGATTTATGTCCATTTTGATTTGCTGTTACAGCCTGACCTGATCCTGTGTCATACACTTCCCTGCATTTAATTTCCTCCCATTCTGTAAGTTTCCCATCTTCAAAGCGTCTGATGAAGTGGGATTTTCTCCCACAAAAGCTGATGTGATAAATAAATCTGCTAGTCTTTAAAAGTGCCACAGGACTCTGTTTTTCTGATCAAACACATTCAGGTGTTTGCTGTCTTCCACTGATCTGTAACCCCTATGTGTGTGTGTTTATAGTGTGTGTGTTTTGCACATTCATTGCTAAGCTTGGGTGTTCTTGCTTTACCGTGATGTTGTCCCTGAAGGGGTAGCAAGGAAGCAGATCTCCTGTGATCAGGTGGACTCAGGGTGGAATTTGCCTAAACAACTAGGGGTTCAGGAGGGGTAAGATACTGCTTCTGGAATCTGGAGGGGACAGACTTCAGGGTCCTACTGCCAAAGAAGGCTATTTTGTGCACTAGGGAGTGTGCCTGAAAGACAGAGCTAGGACCAGTGATCAATAACTGTCCAGACCCAGGGACATAACAGTATGTGGTATCTGGAGGTTAGATCCCACCACAATAGACTGGTATCTGTTTAGAGAGTGGGATTAGACCAGGTTGTGAGACACAGGCCTATGTATGTGTGACCAAAACGTTTGGCTCCGTAAATGTCCTCCATCAAAAGAAAACAGAAACGGAAGCCAAACAAAGGCAGAAGACGAATTGCAAAGTAACCTGCTGCCAGTGCCTGCGAATGCTACAAATCAAAGGCAGCCATGATAAAGTTGCCTCTAGCTCATTAGAAACAAAATGATCCAGCTGGCAGTAGGTGGCTTTTTTCAGTCAGAATGACAAGCTTGCTAGCAGTTTTGTGTCTTGTTTGTTTTAGTGGTGTGAGATCATTCAAGGTGCCTGACATGCAGAATTTACAATCAAGCAGTTCCAGCCACACCTCATGAATCTGCTTTCATGATCTTGTTCCATCCGTCTTGCTAGGATAGTCAAGCCGAAGGTGGCTTCCATGGAGGAGATGGCGAGTTTTCACACCGACGCCTATCTGCAGCACCTCCAGAAGGTCAGTGAGGAGGGGGACGATGACCACCCGGAGTCGGTGGAGTATGGACTGGGTAAGGAGCCGTTCCAGCAGAGACAAATGGAAGATGGGTGTGTTCCTTTTGAGCTTGAAGTCTGGTGCTTTTCTTACAGTGGGCTTTTACCAGAAGGAGCTGTCAAAGGTTTTCTCCTTTTCCACCTTTTACTCCAAGTCTGTTTCTGCTCTGATAAGTGACTGTAAGAAGGGACAGCATGGATCTGCTGCCTGTTAATTGTCAGAACTCCTCACTTTCTCTTTGTTAAGTGGCTCCTTGAACAGAGTGGGCGGGGGGACCGGATTATCACCAGGGTTTTAGGGGCTGAAGCCGGGGGCCCCACTTTCAACTGGGCCCAGGGCTGAAGCCCCTTTAGACCCTGCGATAATCTGGCCTTGCAGCCTGGTCAACAGACTTGGCTTTGTTAGTGCAGCTTGTGCTAGCTGTCTAAATACAGCAGCGTAGACGGTACTTGAATTCGCAGCTCTGGCTCTGAAATCCGAGGAGGGGCTGTTTTTAGGGCCCTGGTGTGAGTCCCGCAAGCCCCTGTGTGTCAGAGCTGCCGCGTGCTGTGTAGACATGCCCCCAGAGATGATGTGCATGCAGCCCCAGGAGGCATTTTGATCGGACCGCTTTCAGAGTAAAACCGCCCTTCAGTGGCCACGTCTAACCAGCCGGTGACTTAGACCTTGTCTAGACCATTGTCCCCGTTCCTGCCATTGGTATATCTCCAGCCATGCCCCTCTCGTGTAGATGTGCAAAGCTGCTGTTTGTGCAACTGGAACTTGTAGGTTTCTGAGAAATGGAGGCAGTGTTACCCGATGATCACCAGAACCCACTCTGCTCCCTAGGATCTGAGGCTTCACTTTCAGTTTCACAAGCAGAGGGTGCCAGAGAGTGCTCCGTAGGGTGACCTGCTGCAGTGTTTCTTTCGGGGTCGGAAGCCTGGCTCCCGGCATCAGTGATGCATGGGGGGAAAAGGGGTGTCTTCCTTTTCAGTGGAGATTAACCTGATGATGGCTACTTCATTGCCAGCGCCTTTCTCTGCTGCTCAGCATGATCCGTGGATATTGCTGGTCTCCGCTTGGGCTGGATGTTTTGCCAGATCCTGATGTTTCGGTTGTTTGAAAAGCAGCCACCCAAGCCCATGCGCCTTCCAGATGCACAAAAGGCAGAGGTCCTGCAAGCTGAGACTGGGTTTGCTCGTAGCTCCAGCACACGCAAGTGTGAATCAGAGGAGTGGGAGGATCTTTGGCCCCAGCCACATACAGAGGGAATTTATGCTGCCATGGCACTTCCGGCTAAGCCCTGATGTTGTGCTGTTCCAGCTGAAACCTTCTATCCTGAGTGACGCTGCCTGGTTCTTGCCCTAGGTTATGACTGCCCAACCACTGAAGGGATCTTTGACTATGCTGCAGCTGTAGGAGGCGCTACCATCACAGCAGCCCAGTGTCTGATTGATGGCAAGTGCAAGGTAGCGATTAACTGGCCTGGAGGGTGGCATCATGCAAAGAAGTAAGTAAACAGCCTCTTCCCGTGTGCTTTCCAGCCTGGTATCTGACTCAAGATTCATAGCTCCGAGCTTTCCACACACACCTCCTGGGGGAGGCGAAACAATCGCGTCCAAAAGAGAAACCACTAGAGATGAATAGGAAGTTTATCGTTGGGGAAGAGGATGCGTGGGTTGAAAGACAAGAGGCAGCTGAGGAAGAGTGGTGTGTAGTGCAGGGGAATCCTGCATCTAAGTCCTGGTTCTACCATACTTTGTTGTGTGAGATAGGCCAGTCACTTACCTTCTCCATGCCTCAGTTTTTCAGGTTTTAATACTTCATAGGGTATTGCGAAGCTTAATGCTTTTAAAGTACATTGTGATAAAAAAGCAAACTGCTGGTGTATTGCCAAGCGCTGCAGAGACTAGAAACTGGGAGACAAATAAAGTATTCAAGAAGAGGTGAGGTGAATATTGGCTCTTCATGTTCCTTCCTATGCTCTGAAAGCGTGTTAGCTCTGTATTGTAATATCTAAGGCTATGTCTGCACTTGAAAAGTTGTCGACTTTATGAAGTCGACTTAATAAGGTCGACTTTAAGTCAACTTAAAGTGGACCTTATTAAGTCGACTTAACAGAAGTGGACTTAACTTTTTAAGTGTAGACGTGGCCCCTTTTTGACCTTATTAAGTCAACTTAACAAGGTCCACCTAGGCACTACTCCGCGTCTCCACTGGCTAAAGTCGACTTAAGCGCTAGTTCGAATTAAAACCAGATGTTATTAATTTGAACTAACTTTTCCTTAATTCGACTTAAGGAAAGCCCAGTGTAGACGTGGAGTAAATTAAATCTACTTAAGCCTCCTTAAATTGACTTAATTTGTAAGTGTAGACACACCCTACGAGAGGGCATGACTGTCATTAACAATATTTCAGAGCAGCAGGAGGGAAAATGGGAACTTTGCCCCTAAATTTCTCTCTTCCCAGGAGGTCACAGAACTAAAAATGTTTATGCATTTAGCTGTGGCAACACAAAGATTGTGTTTAACGGCGTGTGCAAATGAGAATGGAACCCCTCTTTTTAATAGAATTGTAAGGTTTTCCACAGCAGCCTGTTAGTTTTGGAGTCCTGCCTGTGATAGTAACTTGTAGCTGATGCACTGGAAAAAAGTCCTCATGAGGCACCTCAGCATTTGTGGAATGCTGTATTTAGGAGTAGGGAAGTTTACTTCCTGACCTCTGCAGCCAAATGTTTTCCTTGAAGCATGAAATTTGATCACTCTATTTTATGTATGTCTGCCAGGTGGGGTCATTCATAAAATTCTCTCATTCACTTGAAATCCAGCTGCAGCTTTTGCTTTCTGCAGCAATACCTTTTCTGAGCTGATTGGGAGCCCTGGGAAGAAATACAGATGATGTGCGCACATTGGGGTCTCATATAAAAGTACCGGCAGTTTAAGATGAACCTCCAGGTCAGCATTAGAGCTGTCCAAATCTGGATTTGGATTTTGTTTCCACTGCATGGCTGGAGTTTGGATTAATTGGGCAGAACTGTCTTATTCTGCTGAGGATACTTTTTAAAGACTTGTTCTGTTCTGTTTTGACTACTGCCTGGGATGTGTCTCATCTGCTTAACGGCAGGAGTAGGTAAAATGTATTTTGTTCTGGGCAGGATAAAAAACCAGACTCTGGGAATTTGCAGAAAAACACTTTCCAACTTCTAGTACTCAAATCTAGGAGAGGGGTAGGAGGAGATTTGATGTCTATTATAACAGGAATTTTGTTACATGATTTAAACAAGATTTGTTTTACTCTTTTAGAGGTAAAAATTGTATCTGGACTCTGTTTATATATTAATCAATGGGTTTTTTCCCCTCTTTTTTTAAGGAGCATAGGGTAATCTGTCTCTCTTTTGTGGGGTCAAAACTTTTTGCGGGTGGCAGCTGGCTGAAAATACAAGAAATAATATGAGAATGATTGGGAGTGGGTATTGCAAAGCAGGCCAGGAGTGGGATTAAAAAAATAGCCTCTTGCACGGCTTTGCCTGGAACTAATGAACAATCTCAACCACTTTGCTCCGATGTGCTGAGTCACTCATGCTGTTTTTGGAACAAGTATGGCATGCTAAAAAGTGCACGTTTCATTTCCAGTTTCAGCCAAGGTACCACTAGGGAGAGCTCTAGGTTAAGTCAAAAGGTTTTCCTCAGTCACCAGTGGATTTCCCATTTCTGTCAGTTTGTGGAGTCTGTTAGTTGTGTACCATCTCCGAATCCAGCTGAGGGCTGTGTCAATATTTTCATTTTAAATGTCTGTCCTCAGACATTGATAATTCAGCCACAGTCTCTTTCACCATCAGAAATGTAGCATGTAGTGCGTCAGCTGGAGATCATCTTTTTCCCCTGAAGGGTTGAACAGAAAAGGCTGTAGTTGGGATTTTGAAATGAGGCAGTCTGCCAATGTCCCTGAAAATATCTTGGGGAGTTCTAGTGTGCACGTAACGCTCGTGGGACAGTTGCATTGACAGTGATGGAATGCTGCCTCTTTGAAGTTAGGCGTGCTTGGAGAAAAGCCTTCACTCCTGCAAGCTGGGAGGGGCCCTTGGGAGCCTCTGTCCATCACTGATCTCTGAAATGATGCTTCCCGACGTGTGTCTGGTAGAGCTGACGGGAAGACACCGGGGATAGGTGTATCTCACATACCCCGTTGCACCTGTCAATATTCGGTATTTTTACATTTCCAAATGCGGACATGCATTGTGGCCCCGTCCCTCCTCTCTGCAACATGCATTTTACAATCTGGCCTAACTGGGCTTTCTCTTCAATCGGTATCAAAGACACCCAACATCCGTGTTCACCTGCAGAACAGTTATGGGTGCCTGCTAAACAGCGGTGGCCTTTGGCTCTTGGGGCCCTAGGTGAAGGCCCATTGTGGGGCCCCCTATAGATCCGCAGTGCTCCCCCGTGGCCCCAGCTCTCTGCCACTGCTCCTGCCCCACAGCCCCTCCAGCCAGTCCCAGCTCCCCATCCCCATCTGCCCCCAGCCCTCTGCCACCAGTCCCCACCCCAGGGGCCAGCTCCTCCTCCTCCTGCTGACTGAGGTAGATGCAACTTTTGGGGTAGGCGAAGCAGGAGATGGGGCCCCTTACTGCTCGGGGTCCTAGGCATGTGCTTGCTTCGCCTACTCCAAAAGCCGCCTCTGCTGCTAATCACAGACAAAATCTCTTCCTCTTGTTTTGCTGCTAAGTGATATGCCTCAGCCACGACCCTTCTCCCAGACCTGAACGGACCCAACACCTGCTGTTAACGCTTCTAGCCTTGGCCCTCTGTTTCCATAGGTTTGTTGGTACAGCTTTGTAAAAAACCTTCACTGATGTGTAGTTATCCCCTTCTACCAAGCCTCCTATAGTAGGGCTTTGTATTGGTGGCTCTAGCCCCTTTAAGATTCCCCAATCTAGAGGCTTGTTCACAGAACAGCCAATGTTGGTGTAACTGATACCTCTCCGTGGGGGGGTGGGGAGTGTAACCCTTGTCTCTTGTCATCCTCCTGAGTGACGTAAGTTATACTGACCTCAGCTTCTCTCTCCAGTATAGCTACCACCTCTCACTGAGGTTGTTTCGTTATGGTGACGGGAGAGAGCTCTTCACCAGACATGCTACAGATGCAACTGCACCACCATAGTGCTTGTAGTGTAGGCTAGCCCTGGGTTTTAGAACTCACCCTTGATTGACTGAAAGCCCAACAGGCAATAATTAATGGAGAAAATACTGGCCTTTAATGAGGACCATTGTGCTGTTTGCACAGTTTCATGCTCTGCTGAAATGTCTGCTCACATTCACACCTTAGCAATTGCTTTTGTGACTTTTTACCAAAAGGTTGCTGTGACCAAGAACTTTTCCAGTGCAAAGTACTTGTTAAAATCATAACGAGTGTTCAGCCCAGCCCAGACCTGGATAAAAAGTGGGCTATTCCCCAAATTATATTAAAAGTTCGGCAGTATTCTTCAAGATGCAACATAGCTTTTCATCGAAGTCTAAATATAGATTTAAAAGCAAAAACTCTTTCCTATTTAATGGAGAATAAAAGTGACCTTTACATTTTCCAAATCCTATTTTTAAAACCTGTTATTCAAAGATGTATTGCTGTTTGGATTTTTTTTTTTCAGTTAGCAATTCTAAAAGACAGTGTCCTGTTTTCTGAGCAATGCTATTTCGATTACTCGAGTCTTAATTTCTTTGCAGTCTTTCTTATATGAAATACTAACCTACATGATCAGTATCTTTATGCTGCTTCTGGAAGACACTGGTTACTTTTACTAGGTTTCTGTCCATCCACCCATCTGTAGTGTACACTGTTTGGGCCAGATTCTAGCTAATGTAAAATGGCCTAGCTCTGACTCCGCCAGCTGAGGATCTGCCCGCTTTTCACTAATGAAGAGCAAGGTGGTGGAAAATTTCACAGCTCTGTATGAAATTCCAGGGCTTTTTTAGCCTTTAATGTAAGATTTTCATTTGTTTTTGTATAATAACAAAATAGGTAGCATTTTCTAGTAGTCGGGGCAACTGATTTTTGGGTTCTGTTCCTCAGTTTGCAACCAACTTGCTTTTCAAAATTATGCACCTTAGGATCTTAGAAACTCTTGGCTCTAGGGCTTAGTAGTACCAGTCTATTGGGGCTCTCTGTGGATTCTGAAGTCTGCCACCACGTTATAACATGTGTAACATGTTTACTGGCCTCGTTTGTTTTGCTTGGAGTGCTGGAATAAACGGTGCTGGTAAGAGCGCACTTTTTCCAGGACAGCCTGTGTCCCTACTAGGAACACTTCGCTGGTAAGGTGGTACTGGAAAAGGGATCCTGGTGTGGACATGGCCTTAGCTTGTAGGAAAGTCTTTAGATGAAACTGTTCCAATAGGCTGCTTGCTCTAAATTCCTTTCTCTAATCTTTGTTCTAATTGCTAAATAAAAATACTTTGTGTCAAGGAGGTGGTTGGTCACTATCGTTGGTCACAAGCCCAAACCCATTTGGAGCTGTAGGGTGATAAACTGTAGTGTAGGGGGGCCAGGTCCCAGTGTAGGAGTTAGAGAATTACAACATTTCACAGTGACGCAGATCCGGGCAAGAAGCCGAAGACCTGAGGGGGTAGAGCTCAGGGACCCCAGAACAGGGACAAGAGATGCAGACAGCCCTATAACTGGCGCTGCTCTAATTGCAGGTAATGCCCAGACAACTGTAAGTAGAAGAGGTTAACAAAAGCTCTGTGTTTTGGGTTTTTTTCCTTCAGTTTGCCTTATATGGTCAATTTCTCTCTTCATTAAATGACCTTTATAAACAAAAAGGGCACAGAAAAGCCCTCAAGCATTTCTAAAAAGGATGTTAAAAGGAAAAACCTGAGGCTATACATTTTAAAGGGTCCTTAGTCAGAAACTTTAAAAATCAACTCCAGAAAAAGTTGTGTCCCTTTAAACTCTTAATTAGGTCTGCCACCTAATATCCAACTGCTAATTTGTTTGCTGTGTTTTGCATTATAATCCAGACTGAGCCCACGGGCCCAGTCCTTATGGCAGATAAATTGGTCTGCACTTTCTTTCTAGGCTCATTGTGAAATCTGGTCAATTCAAAATAGAGCTGGAGGAGGATATATTTCCCTTGTCAATTTCAATGGGTTTACAGTGACATTTTTCCAATATGTTAAAATGTTTCTCTCCCACACTGTGCAAAAGACCCACGTGAGAGCAACCCACAAAGCACTGTCAAATGCATGACAGTAGACAAGTTGGGGTGGGGGAACATTCTTATTTCTGAAATTTCACTTGTCATCTGAAGTGCTAGTTGTAACTGTAATATGTCAAACACTTTCAGGCAATGTGGCTTTTTAACAGGTGATTGGATCCCTGTAGCACCAGAAAAGGGCACATTGGGGGAATGCTCTCCAAAGAGAATGTAGGGAATGGAGTATGAAATTCTAAAGTTAAATGATTCCAGGTTTTTTACCATCCCCCAGTTTTAATAGCGGAAATAAGGGTGCTATAAAACATAGCAGACCTTTTCTGTAAAAGTCATTGAGTCAGATCTCACAGGAGAGCTGTAATTTGACAGGCAACTTGAACTGTGGTGCTGGGTGGGAAGTAGAGAAGGGGAGGCATGAGGCAGAAATACCAAGGTCTGACCGAATAATAAAATAGATACTGAAAAAGAGGGAATCTGACTGGCTAGGTTCCAAAGTTCCAAGTTATGACCATTTTGACAACAGAAACTCAACCTTGATAGTAACTTATCCTCCCTCAACTCATAGCACTTTTGGAAGAGGGAAAATCAGAAGATCAGCTGTTCTGTGAGAAGAAATTCTGTTAAAACAGGGCTTTAACACCAAGGTTTTCTTTCAATTATACAGACTCTCAAATGCTGATGTTAAGGAGGAAAACAAGTGAGTCCACTGCTTTTTACTTCCGGTAGTTCTCTAGAGCCTGCAAAGCTATAGGAGAGGAGAATGTAGCTTACTTTTTTGTGCATCAGTAGAATTAAACTCTTATGGGATGTACTGTGATTTTACGAGTCTGGACTGTTGGACAGCTATATCCCCTCAACTCTCTAATTGGGATGTCTCTTACCTGTGAGAACAAACACTCTTGGTTTATTCGCACACAACGTCTAGCATGCAAAATAACTCCCAGCTGAATTATATGAGTGCTTCTAGCTAGCCACTCCTGAATTAGATTACAGAGTGACACCAGCACATTCCCAGTCTCAGACCGGTCCCCACAAATGTGCATCTTTCCTGCTCTGCACCCTCCTTGACAACCACAAGCTCATAGAAAGGCCATCATTTCATTAATAGAAAATTATATGCACAAATCTTGTTATCCCAAATTACGTTCCAAAACACTTCAATCCAAATGCATGCTGGTTTAGATAAAACAATAAGAGAAGTTTATTAACTACAGAAAGAAATATATTAAGTGATTGCAGGTAAACTGGCATAAAAGTCAGAGTTGGCTGCAAAGAAATAAAATGCAAACTAGTAGCTAGCTTAACATAGTGAGTGTATTTAAAGTGAAAGGTTTCTCTCACTATATGCTCACAGCAGCCTAGCTGGATTTTTCAACCAGGATCCGTCCCCCAGTTCAATGATACTTTTTTTGTCTTTCCAATATTGTTGATGCCATGGGTAGGGATGAAGGGAAAGAGGTGATTTGGAGCCTCTGTATCTCATTTTTATTTTTTCCTCCTTTTTGAGAATCATTTCCAGCTGAGGCTCAGAGGATCACCAGGCTGTTTACAGGGGAACCCTCCAGCACTGTTACCAAGATGTAAATTTCTCGCTTACGCCCTTCTTCCTACCAAAGAATGGCTGCCCTGCCATCAGGAGATAGTCCATTTGATTTTTTTGGCACCTGGCCTTTGTCTTTGTTGGCCTTTTGTCTCTCAGGAACTGGTTCAGGCTGGGGCTCTGGATTTGGAATATGCCTTTGTAACATCATACAGCAGAATCTCATAACTATACAGACGTTGCCGCATATTTAACCAGGGCAATAATGATCAACACATGATCAGTTTTCAAATGTTACCTCACAAGGGACACGCTGTTCAAAATTTATCAGTTTTGTAAAAGCGATGAACAGTCTGTGTCACACACCTCTGCAAACGTATTGCAGGCGAATGGGCTGCACTGATGTGACTGAAGGCTTAATTTGGCTGTGAGGAATTAATTGCACGTGATGCTGAAGGAAGAATTCTCAGCTTGACACTCTGATCCCAGGACTGGATTTGAGGCTTAGCAGTTAGGTTGAGTAATTTAGGGCTTGTGTTCTCCAATTTTTAGTCCTCATGACCATGGTCTGATGGACATCAGTTGGCTTTATTATTTCTGATAAGATATTGAGACACTGCATCAAATGGCTTACTAAATCCAAATACTTGCGGCCTACAGCGTTCCCTTGGCCTGGTGCTGATTTAGTAAGTCTGTGCCCCCAAAAGTTAGATTTGTTCAAAGAAGTCCATTTCAATGACTTCTTTGTTCGTGCCGGATGGTCCATCTCTTATGGATTGCAGTTAGGCTTCTGGTTAGTTTCTGGATCATTCTCCTTTTCCCTTTAGATATTGGTGCTGTACTAGCTCCTCACTAATTTTTGGTACCGCTCCAATTATCTGTGTCTTGAGAAATAATTAACAGTACTATAAGATCATTGGACTATCCATTTTATGATAGTCCCCTGTATTTTAAGATGGGTCTCTTCTCAAATTTGGCCTTGGCACATTGAGAGGAATGAACAATATCCAGGCAAACTGTAGGCCCAATGTAAACCAGAATAAGGAGACAGGGTTTTATCTGTTTGACACACACTGTCTTGGTACATGCAATTAACGAATAATGATCTTTTATATCTTGGAGGTAAGGAACATCTGTGCACCACTAAAAGTGAATAGTCCATTCTGCATCTTTTATCTTTCTTTAATCTGCTGCTTTTTCTGCAACCATTGGTGGTTGGAGGTGTATCTGTGTATATTTTTTCTCTCTCTCTCTCACACACACACACCGAGTCAAATGTGTGTGTATCCAGAATAAGTGCATCTTTGTCAAAATCATCTACTTGTAGGGGAAGCAGGATGTTGGCTTAATTGCTTCCTGAAGTTATAAACCTGGAAATAGAAACCATAGTCTACACGGGCTTGGGGCTTATAGTTCAAAATATTCTAGAATGGCTTGGGGCTAAGGGTTTTATGGATCAAATGCTGACCTCTCATCTCTTGTACCATGCTCAAAGCTTTCATCCAGCATGAATCTAGGAGATAAATTATCCTAAAGAAAGCATCTTTGCAGCAGTTATTTCTCCATCCTGGAAGGTGCACTGTGGCAGTAGCCAGTTCTGCTTTTCTTTGATTAGTCTTTTACATTTGTCATCTGTTATTTTTACAAAGTTCACAGCTTCAGAAAACCTCCAAACCCAAATAGCTGATATTGCTGTCTTGTCTTAGATTTGTGGGTAGAAGGCTTGCCAGTCACTCATAGACTTTAAGGCCAGATGGGCCATTGTGATCATCTAGTCCAGGGGTCAACAACCTTTGCCAGCCCCTGTGCCAGCCCCGGTCACCGTACCCTCAGCAGGTGCCAGGGGTGGGGCCAAGCGGACTCCTTCTTTCTGCTGGCCCCGCCGTGGTGCACGGGGTTCCTGACCTCTGTTGGCTGGGCTCCCCAGCAAGGGGGTGGAGACAGCAGGGGCCTGGAGCCACGGCGTGCGCGCAGCTCTTGTGGCCCCAGGTCCTGCTGGGGGGGCAAGGCCAGCGTCAGGAGCCTGAGTGGTGCTGTGTGCCGTTCAGGATAGGCATGTGTGCCAAGTTTGGCACATGTGCTGGGGGTTGCTGACCCCTAATCTAGTCTGACCTCCTGCACAACACAGGCCACAGAAGCTCACCCCCCACCACTCCCGTAATAGGTCCATAATCGCTGGCTAAGTCACTGAACTCTTCAAGCCTTAGATGTAAAGGCATTAAGTTACAGAGGATCCACCATTTATTCTGTTCAGACCAGCAAGTGACTCAGGCCCCCGCGTGTTGAAGAAGGCAAATATCCTCCAGGGTATCTGCCATTTGACTGGGGGGGAAATTCCTTCCTGACCCCAAACATAGCAGTCACTTAGATTCGGAGCATGTGGGCAAGACCCCCCAGGCAGACACCTGGGAAAGAATTTGCCATAGTAACTCAGAGCCCATCCCATTTCCAGCCACTGGAGATATGCCATTGAAGGCAACCTCATCATACCATCCCCTCCATAAACATATCAAGATGAGTCTGGAAACAAGTTTACGGTTATTTTTACTCCCACTGCTCCCCTTGGAGCTGTTCTAGAACTCTGATGATTAGAAACCATCTCTTTTCCAACTTTAACTTACTGCTGGCCAGATTCTATCCATTTGTTCTTGTGCCATCGTCGGTCCTTAGTTTAAATAACTCCTCTCCCTGTCTCTGTGTTGTGTTTAAAGGGCAATCATATCTTCCCTCTGCCTTCATTTTGTAAGGCTAAACAAGCCAAGCTCCTGAAGTCTCTCTTGAGGTAGCTTCTCAATTCCTCTGTTCCTCCTAGTTGCCCTTTTCTGCACCTGTTCCAGTTTGAATTCATCTTTCTTAAACATGGGACACCAGAACTACACATTATTACTGATGAGGTCTTCCTGGTGCCTTGTTTGGTGGTTCTAACACTTCCCCATCTCTACTGGCAATACCTTGCCTGATGCCTTCTATGATTGGTTTAGCCTTTTCATGGCAGCTCAAAGTGAGCCTGTGATGGAGAAATACAGCCAAGTCTTTCTCCTCCTCTATCGCTTCCAACAGAAATATCCCCATCTTACTGCAAAAAATTCTTCTTGTTATTCCCTAAGTGCCCAACCTTGTCCTTTGAACTGTTAAAGTTCTTGGTGTCCCCTCGGTAGTGTTCACTACGATGGTTTTCTCACTGGTCTTATCTGTACTAGCTTTATATTGATCAGCTCTACTGGTGATGGCAACTGCAGGAGTGCTAAAAAAGGGGAGATATTGCTAACCACCAGCATCTTGCTCCAGGTGTCATCTCACTCTATCATTTAGAAGAGTTAGACCTATGTTTATGAATGGGATTACATGACGGGGTTGTCTCTATGATCCAGGAGGTTCCTTCCAGTCCAGTGTCCCATGTAGAACACCGTATAGTGGTTACAGTTCCCTCAGCTGATCTACATTGGCACTCCTGCCTGTGGTGGAAGCTGTAGGCATGGTACAGAGAACAATGGCTATGTCTCTACACTAGAAAAAGTTAGGTCGACTTTGCTAATTCGACTTAATAAGGCCGACTTTATGTCGACTTAAAGTCAACCTTATTAAGTCAGATTAACAAAGTGGTTACCCTGAACGGGGACTTAGTAAGTTGACCTAACTGCCCTTAAGTCGACATAATAAAGTTGATTTAAGGGTTAATCCATGTCCACACTGTGCTTAAGTCGACCTAAGGAGTCGACTTAAGGGTTAGGTCAACCTAACTGGCGGTTCTTACTAAGTATACTTAAGCATTCATTAAGTCGACTTAAGGAATTTCTTAAGACGATTTAATGAAAGCCCAGTGTGGACGGGGAGTAATTTAGGTTAACTTAAGGCTATTTAAGTCTACCTAAATTGCTAGTGTAGACATACCCAGTGACATTTCCTTCCATCAGCACCTAATACAAACTTGATCCAGTGTAATTGAGGACAGTACCTCTCTTTGTGAGAGTGCTGGCATTGTGAGAGATCGCCCCTAGCTTAGGGGCCCATTTGGGGAGAGTTTGATTCTAATAAAGATGGCCACCAGCAGGCAGGTAGATGCTGCGGGTTCCCACGTGGGTCTGCCAGTGCACCTCCCCAGGCCTAACCCAAGAACCTAGTGTCTGTGTGTCATGTTTCCCATGGCCCGGTTATACCAGCCCTGAACTGTACCTAGTTTTACCCATTATCTGAGTGCCCAACTGCAGCACCCTCCTACTAGTCCATTCCAGAGAACACTCTCCATCGTGCTGTGAATGGTTAGCTCTGTATCCTGGGCTGTGATCTGTGAGAGACAAGTCCAGGAAGCCATGTCACTCCCGACTGACCAGAGTCTCTTGTAGTAAAAGGACAGTGTGCTAAAATATTCTGTCCCTAGTTTGGTGGTTGGGAGGAAGGGGGACAATCTGGCAGGGGCTCTCTTAATGTACCAGTTCAGTGGTTTTATTTACCAAGGAACCCAGGTGAAGGGAAGCCGAAGCCCTTGTCTTAAATGTCAAACATTTAAAAAGGAAAACTCTGTGAGTAAAGCTAAAAAATGCTCCCTGGCTGCTTTTAGAAAAGCAGGTCCCAGCATTGCTCAGAGAATGGAGCTAAAGGTTCTCTGCATGGCACAGTGGGTGCTACACACCACAGTGTTACTATGCAGAGCTTGTTCCTCGCCTACCCTCCAGTCTTGTAATGCTGAGGTGGAGAGTGGGGACAGTATGGAACAGAGAGACGCACAGGCTGACTATCCAGCAACATTTCCGGCAGTGAGATCTTAGACCACGGACTAGTCTGGTGAGGGACCTACGTGAGGGCCTGAACTTGAGCTATAGTGGGGATTGGAGCCGCAACATCTACACAGCTATTTTTAGCTCGCTAATGTGAGTCTGTGGACCAGGCTGGGGGCTCACTTCCATAGGCAGTATACACATATCCTTAAAAGTGGGCTAGAAAGTGCTGTTTGGCCATCCTGCACGGAGCGGTGGCCAATAACTTCTGCCTGCTTGGAAGACTTAGCAGTGAAGAAGACCGAGGTCTTGTGACTGTGCTCCAGGAGTTTACCATTGCACTGCGGGTGCTCTGCTCGCAGGTGCTAGCTCCAAGCATGACGGGGAGCTGGTGGCTGCTGCCAGAGAGAGCAGGGCCCTGGCTGAGAAGAAATGGTCTTGAATTATCATGTGGCTGACTCAAGGTGAGCAGGACTGCAAGTCAGCTTTTGTGACTGGGCTTTGAACGTGCAGAAGGATTTTCTTCCCAGCTTTTTCTTGGGTTCTTTCCTGTCAGAATGGTGCAGCTTGCATTACTTGTTCTGTTAGAATTCAGCATGCTCCTAAAACTCCTGGGATATGGGTGCCCAAGCTTCATCCAGCCAGCGGTCAGTTTTCCAGAAGTCAAAGAGCTGCCCTTAAATGGAGAAGACTGCAGCTGCCCTTTCCTTTAACACAGTGCCATGAATATCAGGATCAAGGTATTAAGGCTTGTGGCCCATGAAGGCTGCTACTCGGCCTTAAATATTAGGCCATTGATCTCCTTTCTTTCCCTTTAATGGCCTTTGTAGATGTGTGACTATTGTTACCGCCATTTACTGATGGGGAAACTGAGGCATGAGGTGGTTAAGTGATCTCCCCAAGGTGTCACAGCCAGTTAGGGCAGGACTGGAAATAGAAGCCAGGTCTCTTGACTCCCGCTCAGTGGCGCAGTGTCCATTGTGCTACGCCACCTCTCAGACAGAACTTGGCTGGTCGTGCCTAGGTGACTTCGATATTTGGTTGTTAACAGCCGCTTTCCGCAGCCGGTCTGAGTGAGCGTTCTGTCAGGGACTCAGAGACTGCTGGATCCTTATCAAGTGCTGGTTTCCTCTCATTCCTTTTCTTGCTGCCTCTGTAAATCAACCTTGAGCATATGAATACGGGATAGGAAAACCCGGGACTTTCCTGCAGAGGCAGTCCTGGGAATGAAAAAAAGTCCCATGCTTTAGCTGGGGACTGCTCTTTTCCTCGAACAGCTTGCGTTTCCTCAATTTAGGTAATTATTTGACAGATATACAACGGAAGGGAAAACCTGGGGAAACCTGTTTCATGTTAATTTCATGGGCCTTCGTTTTCATGGGGAAGGCAGGAAACCATTCCCACCAGCGGCTTAATTTCCATCCCAGGGTTGAATTTTCCAGAGGGGGGAGGGGTAATTAAAGCTGCACTGCTTTTACCCTGAGCTGCATTCCAGCACTTCACTGGGGATGCACACTTCTCACGTGTGCCAGCTGTGAGTTGGATTTCCACAGTCACAGTACAATGGAGACTGGGTGACTGGTGGGGGTGGGCATGGGATCCAGCCCAGGACAGCAGAGGATTGGCCTGACTGGCTGCCCTTTGAAGTGCCTCAGTTTTACCTTTGGGGTGTCTGGTGTGAAATGAATTCTGGGCAGAGTTTCTAGCAGCAGCATCAGACTGCTCACTCTTCGCCCAGCAGCTGAGACTGCCTGCAAAGGTTAGTTGGGACCTGTAGACTAAGCCGCCCTCCTTGACTACGGTGGGAGGAGTGTGTCCCTCCAAGGCAGGTCTGAGTTCATTGGCAGGGACATGTGTGTGCTGCAGTCCTGTTCTGCGCAGAGTTTTAGGCCCCAGACTGGCAATCTCTCTGCCTCCTTTCAATAGCACCAAATTCACTTAGTGTTTTAGATTTGCACAAGAAGCGTGCCGGCTAAACATGCATCTAACTGCTCAGCACGGCCCTTCTGCTGCTCAACCCTTGGCCTGGCGAGCCCAGTCCCTCAAGCCAACAGAGGCCATGATGGCTGTTTTGGGTGGGGATTAGGGTAAGACCCTGCGGTGCAACCTCATATTTAACATGTCAAGCTGGACATTGAGTCCAGGTTTCCAAAGTCTGTGTAACTGATTAGATACTTCTGGTGTCTTGTGGCTGGCTCTCATGTTGCTGCTCCTGGCCAGTGGGGCTAGTAGTGATCGCTTCCTGTTCCTCCCTTCAGCCCAGACAAGATGGCTGCTGCGCTGCTGGATGGGGCTGTGGAGGGTGCAGCAGGAAAATCTTGGGGTGAGGAGCATCGAGTCTCTGCTTGGGGACATTTAACTTCCCAAATGTTTCCTTGCAGAGATGAAGCTTCTGGCTTTTGCTACATAAACGACGCTGTCCTGGGCATCCTGCGGCTGCGTCGGAAATTCGACCGTGTCCTCTATATCGACTTGGACTTGCATCACGGGGATGGTAAGGCTGCCACGCATCTGCTAAGCAGTCCTGGCTGGGCAGTGCTATGGGGAAGCTTGGTGGGAGCCAAAGTCACTAAGGCGATAGAGTTTACACACAGCACTTAATCTTCAAGGTGGCAGGTGGGCAGCAGTCTTTGTGCCTAATCTTCTTTGGGTTTATAAAACCATGTGGAAAGCCCTGTGCTGCACTCTTGTGCCTCAGCTGGAAATTCCAAATACATTTCTTCCAACAAAACGTACCCAAATGGCCAGTGTAGTCCTGTCCCGTTACCGGTACTGCATAGATTCCAAGGCCAGAGGGAACAACTGTGGTCGTCTAGTCTGGCCTTCTGTGTAACGCAGGCCACAGGACTCCTGCAGCAGAACTGCTGTTTGAACTAGAGCGTAACTTTTAGAAAAACATCCCTGCCTTAAACCAGCCACAACTAAGGGAAAGAAAACAGTCCCTCTGCGCTATAGCAGGGGTGTAGCCATGGGCGGGCCAGGGCCCACCCACTTGGGGATGGGGCCTTCCTACTGCAATGCCCAGCAGTGGCGTGAACTTTGCCGCCGCAGCTGTGGGGCCGCCAGCAGCTGTGAGCTGAGCAGAGGTGCAAGCGCCGGCGCTTCTGCTCCACTCGCGGCCGTGGCTGCCAGTTGCTGGCCGGCCCCGCAGCCAGAGCGGTGAAGTTTATGCTGCAGCTGGGTGCTGTGGTGGGTGGGCCTCAACTCGCTGCCTCTCCCACTTCCTCCCCTTCTCACAGTTCCACTTGTTACCTAGCAACTGGAGCATCTCTGACAGCTTCCAAAGCTACCCTTGGCTGGGGCCATCCTGCAGATTCAGGGGCCCGGCCAGAAAATGGGGGCTGGCTACACTCTTGCCATAGGAAAAGGGTGATGAGGGCTCCTTTTAAGGCTGTGAAAATAGATGAGGTTTGCATCATTCCCTGAAGTTGGGCGGGTTTAGGCTATTATGGATGTGGGGGAAGGAGGAGGAAGCTGTGCAGCTGAGCCCCTCCAGCAAACCCTGCCAGGAAACCCTTCTCTCTTACACCGAGGGGATTGGAATCAGCAGAAGAACTGGAGTGAGAGGGTCTCTTAAATGGGAGGGTCCGCAGCAATGAGTCAGAACCAACACCTTGAAATTGTTTCTCGAAACCAGTGGGGATCCAGGAGCTCTGGTGTCCTGCCCTGAGACCCTGCGTACCAAGTGAGGTGCTGCAGTCTGAACGCACTTGGATTTGCTCATTGGTTTAAGGTGCAAACCCATGTCGAGTGCATGACAGTCCCCTTCTGGTCGAAGTGAGAAAGATGTGAATCAGGGGCATCCAAAAAAGTCACAGCTTCTAACTGAACGGTGGTGGGAAAGAGCAGTCTTGATTCCAGCAGCTGGGGATCTTGCCAGACTCCGAGACTGCACATATGCCAGCAGAGGAGCTGGTATAATTCTGGCCAAATCTTTTGTTTTCCCCAATCTACCAGCATCATAGTAGTCTTCAGTGAGTTGAGTCTTGCCAGCTAGGCCATAGCCAGGCCCCGATCTCTACCAGACCACTGGCACATGATTGATTTGGTAGGCTTGAAATAAGTGGAGAGCTTGTGGGGCATGGATGACAGGAGTGTAGTCCAGGTCTCCTCTCCAGGACTCGTAGTGGGAGATGATCAGTGGTGAGGCACGGGGCTCTACAAAGAGCCTAATGTGTGGAAGAAGATGCCTAGAGTGTGTGGCTCACACCAGCCACAGGTCCTAGCTCTCATCTCACTGGACAGAATGGCTTTTTCTCCTGTTAGCAAGAGGAGGTTCCCTCAATTCACTTGGCCCAGATATTCAAGGTATTTAGTCACTTAAAGTCCCATTGAGTTCAGTAAGGGTGTTTGCTCTGTGTTAGTAAAACACAGTGAGGTTCTGAGCAGCACTGAACTATTGAATAGCTCTGTATTAACACACTCCAGTTCCATTAATCCCCTCTGCCAAGGGCTCTCGTAAGAGGATTGCCTCACTGTCCTTCATCTTCCGCATGGGGCGCAGGACTGGGGTCACGGCCAATCATGGAGCTTAATTGCTTAATGTTCTCCGCGAAGCCTTGTGATGTTGCAGCAGTTGGTGCTAAACGATCAATCTATAAAACTAAAACCGGAATGGCGCTGCTCTCTGCATTAGAGGCATTATTTCAGCACTGTTTAGCATTTCCTGTTCTCCGAACTTTTATGGTGTGTTTCATTTTGGTCCCTTTTCCCTCCACATTTGGTTTGTGTTACATCTTCTGCAACTTCTTTCCCAGTTTCTATGCAGATTTACAAGTGGCTGAACTGAAGTACTTCTAAAATCAAGGGGCCAATAAGTCCAGCTCCAGTCAGGGGCAGTCCTGCACCAGGACACCAGCTGTCTTCTGCTCTTGCAGTCTGAGCAGACAGTGCTGGTGCTTCTGACATTTGCAGTGGCTGATGGTGTGGAGACACATTCGCTAATGATTAGGTTGAGACCATCAAAACTCATTTCCTTTGTGACCCAGGCCACATTTGAACTCATGTCTCATTTGTTAAGGATGAATTTACTGTGTCATGGTGCCTTTAGCGCATCTCCTGCACCTTATTTGAGTGTACTCTTGTGTTTTCTTTGTAATGTATGGTTTATGTGAGTAATTGATGCCTGAATTTATTTCTCTGTCTCTCTCTCTCTCTCTCTCTCTCTCTCTGATAGGTGTGGAAGATGCCTTTAGTTTCACCTCCAAAGTCATGACTGTGTCTCTGCATAAGTTTTCGCCAGGATTTTTCCCAGGCAAGCAATCATATTGTGGCTTCACTAACTAGCAGAGTTTCTGCACTTGGGTTAAGTTCTGTTCCCATCACTCCATCCAGATTTCCCATCTGGCTGTGCCTGCATCCTCTCTCTACCCAGAGAGCAACATAACTGGAGGCCATGTGGGCTTCCGAGAGCACTACCCGCTTCCCTCCATCTGTGCACATGTAGCTGGGAGGGGGGAAATGTGGTGAGATGCAAGGCGCCTTGCCTCTGGCTTTTTCAAGAGAGGGGAAGTATCTGAACAGAGGGGGCAGTTTGAAAATAGCTTTTTCTTTAAAGGAGCCACTTCACCAGTTTTGGGTTTGCTGTTAACTGAAATCCTAAAAGCCTCAATTCACATCAGCTTTCGTAACTGAATGAAGAAATAAGGAGCTGTACCAACACTGAGGGCATGACCGCACTGCAGAGTTAATTCAGGTGATGGGTGTCTGGGTTGTTTAGCTTGGGTGTGAACATCCACACTGCAAAGCCAAGTTACTGTGTCCACACTGGAGCTGGGATTCAATGGTGTTGCTAGGACGCTGGGGCACATCCCATGGGTCTTAGCACTGCGGTAATTGAGTTGCTCTTTGGATTTTCCCAGTGAATTATGGGAGAACGTGGGCATGTGGGGGGAATTTTGGGAAGGTACTAGAAGACTATCAATGTGCACGTGGCCTGCGTCCTCACTGCAAAGGAGCCCAGTTGGCAGCCCAAATGAAAGCAGTATTCAGGCTTTCTTTTATAGCCAGACGAGCCAGTGCTCCGCGAGGAAAGCAGCGCTGTGTTTGAGTCAGAGGGACGTATCTGTAGATGGGAGCCTGGTCGGGGGCCACAAGTGAGCAGGAACCTGAGTTGATTCTGCAGTGAAGACAAGCCCATGGTGAGGGACAGTCTCTGCCCCAAGGAACTAACAACCTTGCTAGACAAGCTAGATTGCGGTTGTAAGAAAGGAAATATTATCCCCGTGTTACAGATGGGGAGCTGAGTACGGATAAACTGAGCGACTTGCCCAAGGGAGTCTGTGACAGGTAGGAATCAAGCCAAATCCCTGAGTCCTGATCCAGTGCCTTAACCACAGGGCCATCTTTCTGTCCCCCGAAGTGATATTTATTTCACTTGTACACCGTAGGAAATGCAGAGCCTTAGAACTTGGACGGAACTTCCTTTAACTGTCTCCCTTTAACATGATATTCTCCCACAACCCCTTTCACTATCTGGTTTCTGGATCAGTTGCAGCAACCTGTGCATAGATCTTGGCTTACACGCTTTCTCTGCCATTGTGGCTAACACTTTGAAGTACCTGATCTTTCTTTGGGGCTGTGGTTTGCAGGGTTTGAAATCTTAGAAGGATCTGCACCAGGGCAAATACTTCTTGAACAGGTAATTCAGGAACCTGCCCTATTAGAAGTGGAGTGCAGACTTCCTTGAATATGTGATGTGCATCAGTTCTTCCCATCCTATGCAAGACATTTCAGGTCTGTTCAGCTGATGTTGTTGATCCCATTTTCTCCGTAGATGACTGACAGGTTTGGTTTTGGGTTTTTATTGTTGTTACTCAGGAACAGGAGATGTGTCCGACGTTGGCCTGGGGAAGGGGCGGTATTACACAGTCAACATGCCTATCCAGGACGGCATTCAGGATGAGAAATATTACCAGATCTGCGAGACGTGAGACCCATTTATATCTATTTTGTTTGAACAGATGATTTCGGAGAACAAAACCTGTACAGATTTTTAATAATCTTCTTTTTATAATTTAAGTTTTGGCCCTTTTATAGTGTCAGGTTAAAGACACACGGATATTTTAACTGCTGAATTCACTTTGTAGCATCACAAAGCACTTTACAGATGGCATATACAGAAGCATTGAATAGCAGTGGCATCCACCTCTAGGGTGGAAGGGGACAGGTGCCCAGTTCAGCTGTGTGTGTAATTTGAGGGGCAGAGGTGCAATATTCACCAAGCACATTGGGGCAAATATCTACTCTTAGATTAAGTGCCATGGGATTTCTAACGTCCATATAGAGAGGGACGTGTCTCTGCGAGGTTAGGGTTGTTTTCAAAGCACCTCACATGCAAAGCTCCACTGAATTTATTTTATCTGGCTTTGAAGGATTAAGGACTGAGCCATCTTTTCTGAAATTGGAATGGTTGGGTCTAAGGAGTCTAATTCTGCTCCTTCACAGCTGTACAGCACAAACCACTAAGTCAGCCTTTCTGGCTAAGGATGAAATCCAGGGCCTGTTTTGTAAAAGTGATTAGCTGTAGCACATTGCTCCTGCATGGCTTTTTGTGTCAGTCTACTGCTCACGAAGGCCATGGGTTAAACCAGTTGCAAGCTGAAGACATGTGGTAGACAGTCATTTTGCAAACTTCCCAATCCAGCTCTGTCACATAATGTCTGTTCTGCCCTATGCGGTACCCAGCTTCCCCCACCACCTCCATAACTCCAGTCCTGGATCACTTCTGAGCACACTGTTAGGATTCCAGAAAACATCCACCCACAACTAAAATGAGGCCCTCAGATTTGTTTCTACTTGTGACTTGAGTTGGGATTTAAACCCAGATCCAAAACTACTCAAATCAAATACACTGTAAATAGAAAAATAAAAGAACTGTGAAGTCAAGAGTGGTACATGGGGAAATCCTGCATTGGGCTGGAGAGCATTAAATGACTTTAAAAGGTCCTCTCCCTTTGACTTCTTTTCTGCCCTAAAACAATGATCACAAAGTCCAGTTATCCATCCATTCATGGAGTGGTCACAGTATTTGATTCTGTGACCTCCTGTGACAATGAATTCTGTAAACTGACTACACCCTGTGCAGAGCACTTCCTTGTATTCTTCTCATCAGTGACCCCTGCTGGCGAGAGGACACCTCTCTCGTTCGCAGCCTTCCTTTCTGGTGAATAGCCGGACTCCAGACTTGCTCTTTAGCGTTCCCACAGCCAAGCACCAGTAGGCAGTTATGCAAAATTATCCCCCCTCCCTCCGTCTTGATGGCAACTGCCTTCCGCATCCCTATGGAAACAGACCCTTTGCAGCACAATGATATAAATAAATAAAAAGGAAGCTTTGCTACTGGAGTCTTAAAGCATGTGCACTTTGAACCTGCCTCTCTATAAATAAGAGTGCTTGTGTTTGAACGCTTTTGTTCTAGCAGATAAACTCCTATCCTGCTCCTGGGTGGTATGGCATGTGTATAATTGCCTATTGTTTCTGGAAATGGAATGACTCACACACCAATTAAATGTAATTGTTCGTAATAGCCGCTGTGTGAAACAGAGGCCAAGGTGTGACTTTTTTTTTTTAAAGTCCGACATGTCTTTAAAATATTGCAGACAAAGGGAGCCAGAGACTGACAGCTGCAGAGCTGGATTGGTCAGACACAGTGCAGAGATGTCCAAGCAATTTGTAAACACGCACTGCCCTGGAAGCTGCAAACTTAGGCACCTACATATGTCCTCCACCAAAAGAGAAAATTACATGGGTTCTGGCTAATCACTGACGAGCTCTTATTCATACAAGCATCCAGAATAGCTAACTTACTCGATGTTCCTGAAAAAAGTGCCCTAATTAGTCAGTCAGATAGGTTCTGATAGCTTGAAGCGGACCTTCACCTCTATTTTAAATATTAACCATCTAAAGATAAAAAATATAGCACCTGAACAATATCACAGATGCAGAAAACGATACTAATAAATAATCCAGAACATGCAGGGGTGCTTTCTGAATGCAAGCAGAAATATTTCACAGCATGCTTGTTCAAATTTCTGTAGCTGGTAGTACGGTGTGTTCACATTTAATGATGTGAGGAGGAGACGTTTAGTCAATTCTCTTCTAACAGCCTGTGATGTACAAAAGCAGTAACCATTTGTTCAGTGGTTAATTCTACATGTACTAGCAGGGCATAGTAGTATCATTATTTGGGCCTGTATGCAGGATGCGATTATGTATTCCATGCTGTGCCGTTGCATCAAGTTTTTCTCTGTGTGAGTTTGGGATTGTTGCGTTGACTGGAGAAACCATGAGTGGGTGGGAAACCATGATAGCACCGATACTATTATGTGTCCTGTGTTTGTTTAATGGGGAAGGAGGTTTGAAGAGTAGCAGTTAAAGAATGGTGGGAAGTGCATGTTTCTATCCCATCACCGAAGGTCAGGTGTGTTAATTACTTTGGGCCTGGTGCTAACACTGGAGTGGCATTCCTAGGATACACAACTCTGGGAATATTACATAATTATACACATGAAATTTCAACCAACGTACTCCTATAACAATAATGCTCAGTATGTCATGAGCGTTCCAGAGACATCGAACGTGAGGATAATACAAAGTTGCGCTATCAGGGTAGACATGGGGGTGCAGGGCGTCTCAACCATTCAGTGTGTCTCTCACTTGCACAGCAGAGAGTACTTCTAGAGATGAAAAGAAAGTCCATTCTCCACGTGGTCCATTCATGCCTTGGCGCCTTTCCTAAGACTGCCAAGAAAATGTGTCAGGGGGGATGTAGTTCTGTGATGCAGTCATCTGTCTGCCAGTGATAAGGCTGAGACCACTGTAGGGCCTACTCAATGGCCTTCTGATGCTGTTCATGTTTGGCTGTTACTGACTGAAGCTGGCCTGTGGCTGATGGATTTGCTCTGCATGGGTATTGCAGAGCTCTCCAGGCAGGCAAAGATCTTTCGTAACAGTCACCTGCATTAAATGAGCAACGTGGGCAGATTTCAGCCTGAAATCATTGGGATTTTGAGAAGGAAGAAGAGTTAGGACAAGAATGCATTTGTTTAATCTGGAAAGGGAATGGGTGTTGTCTGTAAAGACGGAAAGAACTGGGCTGAGGGGGAGAAAAGTGGAATCAGCTAGGATCCGGTGCTGCAGCTGTTGGGAAGTAGGAGGGGTTCATGAGGAGTTTCTAGCTTGGTAGGCTGGAGGCACTGTTACTAGAAAGTTAGGGGACTTCTCCATGTCTTTTACCAAAGATCAAGGTAAATGCTTGAAGAGGAGCCCAAACTTTGGGAGCTCTTCCAAAATTTTTCAAAGCCGCAAACTGCACAGAGATTCACCTGTGACTAGTCGAGGGAAGGTCTGAAATGTCCTGTCCTTCTCTGTGCCTGTGTGATCACTCCTTTGACAAAGGAAGGCTATGTAAGGTTTTGACTTCCATTCTGTTTTCACTCAAGAAACTGGACGAGTTGTCTTTTCCCATCCCACCCCAAAACAAACCCATCCTCTCTTCTCAGATGCACTCTAGTCAAGAGGCTCCGTTCTTCTGACCTTTCAGTATGTAACAAAGGGGCTCTTATACTTTTGCCATTTCCTTGTTTTGAGTGAATTTAGAGCTGATGAAAGATGCCGGCCTGACAGCCCTGGGACTGAGGGCCTCTGTTTAGCCACACAAAACACAGCACAGGCTGTGCCATCTTTTCCCCAGACACTGCCCTGATGGGGTTTAATCACAGTTAGCCGACACAGTGCTGAATCCTGTCTGTCCCGGTTTGTGTTACCAGTGTCCCCTCGCTTGATGTCCACAGTCATGTCTAGACCTGATAGATTGCTGTGATATAGATGGATCCTTGGAGTGTTAGGCTGACTGGATGTTCTATGGTCCCTTGAAAGTGGTTTCTGGTACGTTCTTGCATGTGCTTGAAGTTTAGTCTGTTTGCCAAATCTGGCATCACGACCAGAAGTTGCCTAAATGCAGGAGAAATTTCTCCAGCACGACAGACTGCTGAGCAATGCTTCTCATCTCTTCCACAAGCAGCAGAAAGAATTACTCCGTCCTTGAGCATGAGGCTGTATGTAAGAATGGGGCTGAATGATCACCGTGCTCTAACAGATTCCAGGACCTTAAGTAGTACTTCTGTTTACTATTTAGGTAATGTCTGTAAAGTGCTTTGGAAATGCAAAACGCTGTTTAGAATGAGCGTTGACGTTAAAAACTTTTTATGGCTGTCAGTGAAAGGGTGAGAGCAGCCAGCAGGGATGTGCCTACTGACCCTTCACTGTCCTAACTGGGACTTTTGCTGAGAAATACAGTATTGGGAAGACTTGACACTTGGGTGGGTTTCTATGTGGCACGAAACCGCTCGCATCTGTCCAAGTTAGCTCTTTCAGGGATGAAGGGAGTAATCGCAGGGCTCCTCTGGTAGCAATTCTTGCGTTCTGTGGAAGTGGCAGATTCTTGCACAAGAAGAGAACATCCCCTAGATGAGGCAGGGTTAAGGAAAACCAGACCTGTGCAAACCTTT
Organism: Pelusios castaneus; assembly: GCA_007922175.1. Lineage (NCBI taxonomy): Eukaryota > Metazoa > Chordata > Testudines > Pelomedusidae > Pelusios > Pelusios castaneus. The sequence goes on along the minus strand of ML685882.1, from coordinate 2,593,254 downwards.
ACAGGTTCTGTCATTGGGGCTGGAGAGCCCTCATGCAGTTACCCATCAAATGAAACTTTGTCAAAATCTGGATCTTGGGAAAAACAACAGAGTCCTGTGGCACTTGTAAAGACTAACAGATTTATTTATCGCATGAGCTTTCGTGGGAGAAAATCCCACTTCGTCAGCCGTGAAAGCTCATGTGATAAATAAATCTGTTAGTCTTTACAAGTGCCACAGGACTCTTGTTTTTCTGCAATAGACTAACACGGCTCCCCCTTTGTATCTTGAGAAGTGGCTTTTGTTGGGTGGCTGCCCTTTTCTGATGGTTCCCTGAGGACAGCAGAGTGCCTTGTTGGAGGGAGCAAGCTGTCTGAGGTAGCCCCACCTCGAGTCTGGCTAACAGAAGCCTCAGTAGAGTGGAGGGTTCTGAGAAAGAGTAGATAGCATGGTTGCCCACAGGGATGTGAGTAACAGAGTGAACGGATGAAGGAAGCCAGTGGAGACAGCATCCCTACCCTGGGGAAAGAGATGACTTGTACCACACTGTAGTGATCATCGTCTGTGGTGTCCCCCCATCCCCACTTGCCCTCCAGATGACTGAAGGAGCAGTAGAGGTAGGTTCGAATAAACCCTTGCAATAGGGAAGAAGATGGGAATAGTGGAGGGCCACTCGAGTGTGATGAGAAATCTGGGTGAAACTGGCTCTGCAGGTATCCAGACATCAGCCTCCTAGCATGTCCTTCTCAGAATGCTGGTGTTACTCTAGGTAGCTTGTCCAAGAGAGAGGACACACACCGGGCAATGTGTTACGATTTTACAAACAGCAGGCTGGTGTGTGCAAGGATAGCTCTGGATTGACAGCCCAGAGACTAGATTGTATGGGCAATCACAGAGCAAATTCCTCCTTCCCTCCAGTCATTTTTAGCAAACCCTAGAAGAGCCTCCTTTAGTGATGAGAGAGGAGTCTAGTGGCTGTAGTCCATCTAGTAGCTGGGCTCTCTTCTGAGCCTGCCAGCCCCGGGGCCTACTTTACTGTTAATTGTGAGGGTGGGATTTTGCTGACTTGTCCAGTCATCCACAAAACTGTGATTCTTCTACCCTGCCCTCCCCCCGCCACTTGCTTGCTTCTTGCTTTCTACCAACTAGTCCTCGTATTGTAGCAGCTTTTGGCCATACCTGACCTGGGCTGGCTGTGGGGTATAAGAATCTGTATCCTATTGCTAATCCCTAACCTGTCAGTTTCCCTTGCACCATGACCTGATGGCTTTCCTGTTTGTGAAACTCTGCCTGCTGAAAACAGCTGAATGTGAGTCGGACATTGTGTTTCCCGGTTACATACCAAATGTGAGATGGGCACCTTGTGTCTTTAGAAGGAAGTTACTCATACTCCGTAGTCTGTTGCGCTCCCTCATCCCTTCCCTTTGGCAGGGGTACAAAACCTCAACAAAACCTCAAACCAGTGACTTGTTGGCCGGGTGTGGTCACCCCCCTCCTGAAACACCCTGGTGTGGCTGGTGATAAGGGATGTTCCAGTAGTTTCACATCATGGCTGTCACAGAGACTTATAAATTATTAGAGTTTCTACAAAATGCAAAGACTTGACTGCCTTGTGTTAGTGATCAGTGAAACCCGCCCAGTGTCGGATAAAAAGCACGTTGATCGCACATGATTCTAATATAATAGGAGCAAAATAAGTATAAGGCCAGCATAGCAAACCCCACAGTGCCCTTTATGACCATATGGAGAAGCATAGCGTTTATAAATACCGTTTAGATGCTATCTGCTGCTCACAGGAAGAAAGAACTGTTGGGTTACTTCTGGGGGACTTTGGGGGCGTAGGGTTATTTTGAGGCTCTTCTTTCAGGTTATTAATCTGCTAAAATCATCATTTTCTTTGTTTTATTCCAGTTGTCACTCCCCTGAGAAGCCCTGTGCTATTGGGCCAAGCTCTTGGCACATATGGGACATCTTGAGGGTGTGCTCCCCTTCTCCAACACTTTTCAATGCTAGGCAGATGTTAAGTTTTGTGGTATTTTTATTGCAGAATATAATAAAATCCTAACTCCTTGGCAAACCAACCTAACATCTAGCTATATAATGTCTATGTAATATTATTGTATTGTGTATATTTGTTCCTGTTTTAACAACCTTAAGGCCATCAAAGAGCCCATGATATGTAGTAAGACTTGAATGTTAGCTTCAGCGCCCCTCCTAATTTCTGATGTAAGTAATTACTTTATATTTCCCTCTGCAGTCCAACTTGGATACAGTCTTTCCCTTCCTGCCCTAAACTGTGACTGTGTAGATGTTTATTCCTTACTGTTATTCATAAACTAATACTGGACACTGCTGAACTCCTAAGCATTTGTTGCATTTCACTCCAGAGGTGGGTATATTCTAGGCTTTTCTACACAGTAACATAGTGCGCCACAGGCCAGGGAGCAAGTGTACAGCTCGCTAGCTTATCACGCACTATATTACCATGTGGCCCCTGCAGCTTCACACTTAAAGATCCATAGCAGTAGATCAGAGTATGCTACACAGAACATTTGGTGTGCAGGTTTCACAGGGCCAGCAAGTGGCTGTAGATGTACACCCCAGCTTGCCGCAATTCACAAAGTCACCAGGTAGACACGCCCTTTCTGGGGAGTCAAGTAAAGCTTTCCCCTGGCGCTCCTAAAACCCAATGCCTTGATCCTGCAGACATCTGTGCACACAAAAGCTTTGGGCTTATTGGGACTGCTCCCATGTGTAAAGTTACTCAGGTGAGCAAGTGTTAGTGTGATGGGGGCTGAAATTTAGCTAATGTTTGGGATACATCTGGATGAACATCATGGAAATGTCAGATCATTAGTATGTTGGAGCCGTTTCCTAGAATCAGCGCTCTCATTTCTCACATTGGTTCTTGCTTATTTATTGAGTGAGATCTGGGTATGCTGTTTGCTGAGACAGAAGTGATTTTTTCCCAGAAATGTGGGCCAGGAGAGGTCTGTAGACCACAGTTTGAAGCTCTGGCCTAAATCTATGGTACTGTAAAACCCCATCCCATTCTCTTACTGTTTTTAGGCTCTGTTAGCATGCATTGTGGCAGAAGAGCAGAGCTCGGATATACAGTGCCTACCGTAACTTCGACCGGGGTGGCATTCTGAGGAATAAGAAAGCACTTCTCTGCTCATCATTTAAAACCAACCAATGAGGGGGAAGGCAAAGTAACTGTTGTTGGTTTGCTGAAATGGCCTGACTACATCCCACTGCCTTGATGTTCCACGGGGTGACTGGTGACTGTTTTGTTCTGTTTGGCGCAGTGTGTTGAAGGAGGTGTACACGGCGTTCAACCCAGAAGCAGTCGTCCTGCAGCTGGGTGCGGATACGATAGCGGGGGATCCCATGTGTTCATTTAACATGACTCCAGAGGGGCTTGGCAGGTGTCTGAAGTATGTTCTCCAGTGGCAGTTGGCTACGCTCATCCTGGGAGGAGGTGAGTACATAGGAAGGTTATTGGCTCTTCAGGTAACAGGTGAACGCAGTTTGCTCCCCTGATCCCGCTCTTTGAAAGTGAGCCCCTGTGCTTCGGAAAGCAGCATTCTTGGAGAAGGGCAGCTGTCAACATCAAGCATGCCCTGCTGCGTAGCATACTGGGGGCTCTGTGGACCTATTTTTACACAAAGTTCAACTCCCTGGTACCAACTGGTCCAGGTCTCAATTCCTGACTCTAAAGGTTGCTTGGCTTCTCCAGAGATCAGAAGCTGTTAACCTCAGTGAACTCTGACCCTGTCCGCTCAGTGCCAGCTTTGAGTCCCAGCTTCTCTTTAAAAGTAAGCATTATGCTCCCAGACCTATCTTGGGCATCTGGCAGTTAATGATCTCGTTTGGATTCAGGCAGCGACTGGGAAAAGAATTGACTGCATTCACCATAAAGCAGAATTCTGATACCCAGTGGAAAGCCCTTGAGTGCTTTTTCGCTTGTAGCGCATTCTGCCACTCCGTATTATGAGCTGCTTGGCCAGTGGATGGAAAATAAGCCATTCTCTGTCAACAAAATGTTGGTGTAGGGGGGTCGGGAAAGAAGCACTTTGTCCTAGGAAACCTCAGCTTCTTTTGTCTTACCCACAGCGTCAGCTGCTTGAAGAGCAGCTCTCATTTGGGGGCAAGGTTGTATCATTTAAGGGATATCATCAAATAAAATAGATTAGGCCTAAAATATGCCCTGGTTGTTTGGTGAATATTCTGAGTATTAAAACCTGCTGATAAGTCCCAGAGGTGTAGCCGTGTTAGGCTAGGTCAGCAAAACAAACAAGGAGTCCTGTGGCACTTTTAAAGACTAACACATTTATTTATCGCATGAGCTTTCATGGGAGAACAAAGTGGGATTTTCTCCCATGAAAGCTCATGCAATAAATACATTTGTTAGTCTTTAAAAGTGCCACTGGACTCCTTCTTTGTTTTAAAACCTTCTGTGAGTGTGAGGCAAAGAGGCACAGAGAATTTCGTTTTCTCCACCACTTCTTGTCAAGAAACGAGGAAAACTAGCCACTGTTTTAAGGAAAGTAACAAAATGGAGTTATCCCTCCCCGCCATTGATGTCATTTGAGGTGGAAGTTAGGGTCGTAGGAGAGATTGAAGTTTGCCAGAAGGCAAAGGGGGAAAGGGCTTGTGAAACTGTATTCAGTCTCCCAAAGTGGAGTTTTTATTAAGTTACTCTTGTGGAAAAAACTCTGACAGTTGCTTTAATCAAAAGATTCCCTTTGTTCAACATAAGGATATCGGCAGCGTCGACCACAAGCTGATTGATGCTTTTGACTAGCTGAGCCCCACTTGTGAGTGGGGGTTAATTTGGGACTGCTCTCGTGCTGAACTTGCTCACAAGTTGTTTCATCACTTTAATTAGCTTCCTGTTTTGATCAATTCTTTTAAATAAAAGCGAATTCCCCTCCAGAGAGATTCATGCTCAGGAGGTGGCACTGAGGGAGATTTGGCTAGTAGATGATTGGCGTTGCTGGTCCTTGATTTCACTTGGTTTACAAACTGGGGTTAAAAGTGAGATTCCAAATTGTTGCACCTAATTAGTCTGCTTTGCTCTACTCATGATAACTCCTTCCATGCTGAGGAAGAGCATCTTCCTCCCCGCCATGTCACCTTAGGAAATCTTGATGTCAATCTTGGAGTCAAAGGCTTACAGCTTTCAGGTAACTCTTGAAGCTGATCTGGTTGAGTGGATAATATTTCACATGCATTTGCTGAGATGACCTCTGGATTCAATTTTGCAAATCTCTCTTCTCAGTGCAGGTGATTTGCTGCTTTGACTTAGCCTTATGGCATCCAACAGGTACAAAATACAGTTACTGTGCGTGACTTCAGAGGCCTAAATAAAAAGCCTTATTCATGTGCACTGCAGATATAAAGTCTCTTGCTTCTCAACAATGTGTTCCTTTCATTAAAATGGTCTCTCTCATTCTCTCTCCCTCTTCCCCTTCCTAATTTCACGATTCTTGCTGGAGACAGGAGGCTACAACCTTGCCAACACAGCCCGCTGCTGGACATACTTGACCGGGGTCATCCTGGGGAGAACGCTACCCTCCGAGATCCCAGATCACGAGGTAAGGCTCTGACAAACCATCCCTTCTCCTAGCACGAGAGCTGAGTCATTCCACCTAATCAAAACGGCATCCTTGCCACTCAATACTGTTTTGTTGAGAGACACTCCTGTAACAATAACACACTGTCCCAGCAGCATAGTGGGCTCTTGTTCCCCAAACCCGAGACCATCTGCATCTTTTTACAAGGGATCTCAGAAGCCAGTCTATTTTGGAGAGGGGTTCACCTGTTTGCACAAAGAGCTCTTTGGGATGTGCACATATTTTCCAGAAAAAAACAAGTTCTCCCTCAAGTTAGGTTTAGCCTGGTTTTTCCTGGGTTTATAGAAAGTTCCAGTTGTGATGTCCAAACTCTACCAATTGCTGCTGTTCCAAAGGGTCTTGGTGCTAGATGTTGTTCTTTTAATAAAAGCTGTCTTGAAATGCATGATCCCAACAATGTTGAGCAGGGCTAGGAGACCAGCTGGGAGGTGTGCTGTCTAGGTAAAATTTTGCACTTTCCAATCTGTTTGCTGAACCCAGATAACTAGCGGTTTCTTCTGAGCGATATGCCTTAGTGCTATTCTGTACTCCCATCAAAGCGCAGGGCTAGCAACCCTACCAAAACAAACCAGAGTGTTCAGCCCAACCCCACAGCCTAGTACATGATGCTTCTGTAACGCTTTTCAGATGAGGATCTAACAAACCAGTGTGCATAGAGTGGGATTCAGAGCAAATGCATGGGAAAGAAATGGGTTTCAGATTCAAGCTTGAAAGAGATGATTAGTGATTGTAAAGGTTGTGAAAACTTTTTAAGGGTGTCCTATTTCAATACGAGCCTCTGACCAGAGCTGGGGAACATTTGAGTGTACACGCAGAGTAAATGAGGTACTATTTCAGGAGTTAATAGACATCAGTTGTTACCCATGTTTGTTGTTAATCTGAATGTTCAGCATTTTACTTACTTCTAAGCAGATGGTACTAAGGGACTAGGGCAGTGCAAATGGAACAGCTGGCAGATGTTTCTGTGCATCGGACGTTGCATCATATGGCTCCAAGCCTTCTGAGGTCTTAATCTAAACAAGCTAGGGAATGGGTTACAGAAAAGCGGATGCTTTGCCACAAACCTTGTATTGCTCTGAGCTTGGGTCCGAAATTGGCCAGACCATATTAGCAGCAGATTCCTGTTATAGCATTACAGTGTCCATAATTCAATGAGCTGTCTTGAGTGCATGTTCCCAGATTGGTGTGTGCTTGGAGGTGACCCCAGATCACAGTAGTTGGAGAGATATAGGGCCTGGTGAGAGGAGGAATTGCACTTGTGGGGCCATTAGCTCATCTTAAAAATTCCCATTTCACTTGTGGTGCCATCAACTCAGCTTAAAAATTGTAAGCAGCTGTTCTGCAGTGAGTTCTTAGATCTCAGGACCTGCCAGGAGCATTGTGTCTGGCTGCCAGACCACAAAAAGGATGGTAGTAAAGGCATCTCTGTGTTTCAGTGTAGTCTGGTCCTAACTGGTTCAGCCAGGATAACAGCTGTTGATTGCCAGAGAAAGAGTAGAATCTGTTTCTTTGTATACTGTTTCCAAATCTAAGACCCATTGATCATGGTGCAAGAATGCACTGATCCTCCTGCTCTGATAGCATCTCAGTTCGTCCTTCTTCTTACATTCTGTTTTCCAGGTTCAGCTAGCTCTCCTTAATGCCATCGTACCCTCTATATTCGTTTATCCACTCATGCTGCTCACACTGTCTGAAACAGCTGCCTTTCTGGACATCAAGCGGTCTCCATCTCTGCTAAAAGCCCCCTTTGATCACATAGGTTTCCATTCCCAGTCAACTGATTCACCTTTCTTGTACTGTAGCCTTTGTATTGCAGAACTTGTACTAGAAACCGTTCAGGACACGGAATGTGACAGTGGTACCTTATTTAAATGCCAACAGTAAACTGATCGAAAAATAACTAATATAGCTATAAACCCCTGGATGAACAGAACATGGAGTGAAAAGATTTACTTTTACAGAAACTGTGATTCAACTCCATCAGTCTACTTGTGGGTCATCGAAATAGTGGATAAAGGAGAGTCAGTTTCCTTTATTTGGGATTTTTAAAGGGACTTTTTAGAAGTTTTTGACAAACTCCATCGGAAGAAGCTGTTAAAGAAAGATGAAGTACTGACATGGGTCAAATGTTGGCTGGGAGATGATGAAACGAATATGAAGAAATAGTCCATTTTCATTCAGCAAATGGCTAACAGCCTCATGTCCCAAGTTCCATACTAGAACCCTGGTTATTGAATATCTCTAATGATAAGGGGTGAGTTGTGAAGTGAAGAAATTTGCAGGTGAAGCAGTTCTTTAGGTTAATTGAGGCCAGAGATGTCTGAGGAGCTGCAGAAGGACCTAACGCACTGGTCATTGTCGAAATTCATTGTTGACAAATGCAGGTTGATGCACAACAAGTCATTCCAATTATTTCTCACTTACACATTGCTGTCATCACACAGGGAAAAGACTGTGCTTACTTGTCCAGCGGTGGCCAGTTGAGTAAACAGCATTAGGATGAGATTGAAAACTGATGTTTAGAATCAGTGAGGTGTGCTCTCCTGAAATACTGTGTGCAGTTATGTCTCTTCCGTCTCTGGGAAGGTTTACATTGCCACCGGATTTTGGTGGCAGGCGAAGGGACATACACAATGTACTTAAAATACCTTGCATATCTCCCTTTGACTGCCTACTTATCGTGGTGTCTTCAGTGCACTGAGTCGAAGGGAAATGCCCTCCCTTTGACTCAGTGCTACTCTACTTACTGGGGTAGTCTTTTAGCGATCAACTTCCAGACTGGCTCTTTGCAGACCCGATCAGTCGATTGGGAAGATTGATCTGACAGTGGCAAATTTGCCGCCGTCAGTGAAGACGAGCAATCAGATAGAGCAGAAATGGAGGGGTCCAGAGATGTTCCATCAACATGATGAGAGAACTGGAAAGACCTTCATATGAAGAGAGTGCAGCAATTGGATCAGTTTAGAGATTTGATGAATAGGAAGGGAGATGTGGAGATGCCCTGTATGGATTCTGTCTCTGGGAGGTGCTGTGGGACCCTGGTGACAGGCATCATGTAAGAGCCAAATAAAAGCAATGGTTACATTAAGTAGGATAAAGGTAAGGGATATGAAATCATCTGGCTTCAAGGCACAAACTGATTAGGTGACAGGTGTCAAGTAAGAAAAGTTCCCCACGGGCAAGTATATTCTATAATTGTCCTCTCTAGGGGTTTTTGCCCTTTCCTCCAAAGGGTTTGACATAGGCCATTGCTGATGATGGGATAGCTGACTATAATGCAGTTTCTCTGTGTTTTGTAAAGTCCGTTGCATGTCCTGTGGTTGGCTGTGGTATAAGGAAATCTTTCTCTTACATTGGAACAGACTAATAAGCCAGCTAGCTTGCTAGTATCCTCTTTCTGAGAGTGGCCAGTGCTGGATGCTTCAGTGGAGGGAATTCTTTAAAAAGTGCATCTGCTTGTGTAGTGCTCTCTGTGGGGAGGGAGGCTGTGTGATCCGCTGGGAATCAGTTTTTTGTTCTGAAGCATGAAGACTGAGAGCCTCTATTTTTCATCTCACTAGACTGCAGTTGCTGGTTTTTTCCCCAAGAAATGCATCATCCTATTTTGAAACTTACTATGCTGTTTGCATCAATAATATCCTGCAGCCCAGAGCACCCCACGCTAATGATGATATTTCCTATTTTCTGAGTATTCATATACTTTCCCAGTTCTCCCCAGTAGAGATTGCATGTGCTTCTGGCTCTTCCGCTGCAACCAGCAGCAACAACTTCTGTAACTGACTCGACAAGAACTCAAAAGGATTTTGTTTGTTTTTCTTAACATCTGCCCCCTCTTCCAACTCTCCCTACTGAGCAGCATCATTTCATAATGGTCAGCCTTGTATTTATTGGCTGACAGTAAAGGTCCTGCCTGTGTTTTTGTATTGGGTAGTGGAAGATCATGTGCACTGAAGCTGAGGTATTCAGTTATTGCCCATCAAAGTGCCATATTGTTATCTTGTTATAAGCCTGGGCATTTCACCAGGTAAGCATAGGGTAACTCACATACCACCTGATCTTCTATTTAATACAATGGTTCTCAGTCTTTCCTGATTATTGGACCCCTTCCAAGAGTCTGATTTGTCTTGCAAAAACAACGAGAGTCCTGTGGCATCTTAAAGATTAGCAAATTTCTTTGGGAATAAGCTTTCGTGGGCTCCAACCCCCTTTGTCAGATGCATGAAGTATAAACTGCAGTAGAGAGGTATATATATACATGCCAGGATGAAGGAGGGCAAGTGTTAGCAAAGTCAGTTCAGTTAGGGTAGATTCACACCATTCGATTAGGAAGTGAGAATGTGTGAACAGGGACAATTACTTTTTGTAATGTGTTAACCATTCCAAGTCCCTATTCAGACCCAGTCTGATTGTGTAAATTTGCAAATCAGTTCCAGCTCTGCAGGTTCACGCTGAAGTCTGCTTTTGAAGTTTTTCTGTTGAAGTATGGCAACTTTCAAGTCTGCTACTGAGTGTCCAGGGAGACTGAAGTGTTCTCCTACTCGTTTATGGATGTTGCCATTTTTGATGTCTGATTTGTGTCCTTTTATTCTTTTGAGTATATCTACACTTGCCCTTCTTCATCCTGGCATGTGTATGTATACCTCTCAGCTGTAGTTTCCACTTCATGCATCTAACAAAGTGGGTTGGAACCCACGAGAGCTTATGCCCAAAGAAATGTGTTAGTCTTTAAGGTGCCACAGGACTCTCGTTTTTGCTGTATACAGACTAACACAGCTACCCCTCTGATTTGTCTTGTGTATCCCAAATTTCACCTCACTTAAAAGATACTTGCTTGTAAAATCATACATAAAAATACAGAAGCATCACAAGCTCCAGAGGTGTAGCCGTATTAGACTAATTCAGCAAAACAATCAAGGAGTCCCGTGGCATATTTAAAGACCAACAAATTTATTTATCACATGAGCTTCCGTGGGAGAAAATCCCACTTCGTCAGACACTTGAAGATGGGGAACTCACAGAATGGGAGCAAAACAAATGCAGGGAGTGCAAGCCATAGAGGCATCACAGTGCAGCTTTTTTGTTTTTTTTAAATAAAAAGGTACTGGTACTTGGCCAGGGACCTAGGGCCACCACCACCAGCAGCAGGAACTGGAGCTGTATAGCTGTGAAAAAGAGGTGCTGGTACTCAGGACCCCTGAGTACCATCACCAAAAAAGGCGCCGGTACTCAGGACCCCTGAGCACCATCACAACAAAGCACTGCAGTACACTGTTACTGAAAAACTGCCCATTTTCTCACTCTTACCACAAAATATAAAATAAATTGATGGGAATATAAATACTGTACTTACATTTCAGTGTATAGTATAGAGCACTGTGGCCACGCCACTATCTGTCTGAAATTTTAGTTTGTACTGATTTCACTAATCTCTTTTGTAGCCCATTGTAAAAGTAGGCAGATATCTAGATGAGTTAATGAACCCTCAGTCAACCTCTGCGTACCCGTGGTTGAGAACCACTGATTTAATATGTAAATGATGTTTCTAAACACTCTGCATTTCAGCATGTGGTATCGATTCGCAGGCTGATGATCTTCTGTTCCAATCCAGATGATGCATATTTTTTCAAACGGATTTACCAATCTACACTGAGTTCACTTTTAGTGCAGCTTCTTGGGGCAGTAACACAGCCAACATAGGGATCTTTTTTAATGTGTTCCTTAGCTTAATTCAGGTCCGTACAAAAAAGACAAACAAGACAAAAAATGAACTGAAGTGGTAATGTTAGTAGACTTGCTTAACAAGAGAAGCACATGGAGAAGGAAAACGTATCAGTGTGCCAGGCTGTTTGCTAACGTGCAGGATGGCAGGATCCCTGCTTTAAGGAGTTTACAATGTAAATTACACAGGGCGTAGTACAGGCATGAAATATACCAGAGGGACGTGCAGTCTCAAATGAGTTTTAATGAGCTCTCAGCCAAGATCTTGTGGCATATGTACTACATGATGTCCTTTCAGAGCTTTTTACTGGACAAACCCTTGAAAAGTTGATCTTGCTGCCTGGGACTGCATGTTCGCCTGCACCTGCAGTGAATGAATCATTTGCATTACCGATTGCACGTATCCAGGCAGCAGCAAGCCTACAACGCATTCAGTCCCCTGGCCACAAAGCAGCGCAACCGGGGCATATTGAGCTCTGCATGTGGGGGGAGATGGCGAAGGGACCAATGGGGGATGTTGGCATCTTAGTGAAAGGGAGCAACAGGCAGTGACCACCACAGGGGGAGGTTATAATATAGAGCACGGCTGGTGCAGGAGGAGGTCCTGTGGAAGACAAAGTCGCTGTAGCCAGTTTGTATAGGTCTTCATTCTTGTATTCAGTCTTTTGTGCTCTTTTCATGACCAGGGATCAAAGAGACACTGCTGTGGTCCTGCTAAGACACCACAAACAGAATCTCGTCCGTCATTTGCTGAGGTGCCCCCTCCCTTTCTCCCAGGGCCCGCTTAGCACTATCTGGGGGAACAAAAAGGACTTTGTACCTGCTGAATAAACTCCACCCCACTCCCTACTCCACCAGCTGCCCCAATGCTCCCAGGAGTGAGCAAACAGGAGGCCTGCCTTTCCAAGAGCAGGCCAGGGGTTTGGGGCGGGGAAGAGAGAGATTTGCATTTAGGACGACCAGAAAAAAAGAAGCCACCACAAAGCCCTGATTGTAAGCATGGTGGAGCCCTTTTCTTGTTTCTGTTGTATGTGTTGGGGATTGTTCTATTGTCCTGTTGTTGCTTGGCCGCCTGCTACCTATGAGTCTGGCTAGCTCATGGCTTGCATTTTAACAAAATAAAACCGTTTGGAGTGGGTGAGGGAAAATGAGGAACCCCACTAACTCAGAGAGCTTTTCATTCTAACCACAGTGCAGCATGCCTGTGACTTGCCTTCTAGTGATAGACAAATGAAGTTTCCTTTTTATCTCAGCTCCCTGGCAGAGTGTTGGTCTTTCTTACTTCCGGTTCTGTAACTCTGCAAACTTAATTGGGCTTTTTTTATTAGCCATAGAGTGAGTAAACTGTGGGTGTCCAATGTGAGTTTCCTGGGACCCTAATTTTGCACACTGCTTAGCATTCTATCACACTTCGTCCTTCAAAGAATATCTCCCATTGATTTCAGCTGCAAGCGTTTCTCATCCCACAATCCCCTCCGTCATTAACAACGCACTTTCCAAACTCCTGCTACAAACGATGCAGGGCTCTTACAAACAATGACCTTCTACAAGAAACAACCCAATTTATCTCCAGAGCACCATCAATCCTGCTCACCAGAGTGAGGGAGGCCTATGGAAAAAGCATTCATAAAATAAATGCATAGACGTGAGGTATAAATTGATGAGTGTTTGCAGCATTTTAATTGAATCACTTTAAAGCAATTTAAATTAAACCAGTGTATCTTGTGCATGTCCACTGTTCTGAAGAACTGCACTACTAGATAGGCCCTCCTCCATTCAGCCAGCATTTGAAGAGGGGAATAGTTAGCCCTGTGACTTAGTGGCACCGGATCCACCATTCAGAACAAATAAATAAAGGAGTGCATCTGTAGCATTTAAGTCACTCTTTGCATGGAAAACATTTTAGTGGGAGTGGCAGAGCCAGACTAAAGGTTACTAGCAGGTAAAGTTGGGCTAGCAACAATCATTAAAGGCTTCTGTAAAAACCAGGCTCACTGAAATTAGGCATTTGAGGAGATGGGGAGGGAAACATACTGGTGTAGGTCTTATCTAGCCTTCCCTGCCAAAGCAAACTTTGACCACTGCAGGAATGTTCCCTTCAGCTGATTCTCTAGGGCTTTATTCAGTTTTAGATGATGGAAGCAAGGAGGTTTCCACCCATCTCCTTAGGAAAATTTTCCTCCCTTGAAAAGATTTCCATAACAGAAAACGCTCAAATACTCTGCTTGATTCCCTTTGTTCAATTTCATCCTTATACCCCCCAGTTCCTCTATGGAAAAGACAGTCTTTTTGTTTACACCCTTTGCATATGGAGACATCACCACCAACTCTTTGTTTAGTATGCTACTCAATTTTCCTCCATCAGTCAATTCCTCCTGGCTCCTTTACACTCACCCACCCATCCTCCCCAAATCTGAGTTGTGGCTTTAGAACGACACTTTTTTGTGGACAAATAAAATGTGAAGTGTGTGACTTCTCCGGATGAGCCTGGGAATGACTCCTTCCTAAAGTTTCCAGTTTAATCTGCAGGACTGTGGGTAATGGCTCTACTTGATTTTCCATTAGGAGGAAGATCTTCAGTGTTTTGAAATTGGACTAGTGCACCGAAAAGCCACTGGTGATGTCAGAATGGCAGGAATGAGAGAAGGCCACACTCACCTTTATTTTTCAGCAAGTTAAGGAAGTATGGGTTGGATGAGTGGACCGAACAGTGGATAGAAAAGTACAGTGAGGCTGTACCAAGGGATAAGTAATCCAAAGGTTGTTTTGGGGATTCTTTCTCCTTGCCTGCTTGGTGGGTGCCACGGAGAGCTGGAGAGCTAGGGTCAGAGGACTCCTCGCTGATGTCAGCTAGGGATTTGTCAACCAGGGCTTTCTCCCTGTTTAACTGTAGAGAAATTTCTTGTCTAGACAAGCCCTAAAGCAATCTAAGCAAGTTGTAAACTGATTGAGGTGTGTCCACACTGGCTAGATCATTGGGCTCAGCGGGTAGGGCTCAATGTCTGGTTGGCAACTAGTAACGAGTGGAGAGCCTCAGGAGTCGGTCCTGGGGCTGGTTCTGTTCAACATCTTCATTAATGATCTGGATGATGGGATAGATTGCACATTCAGAAAGTTCGCGGATGACACCAAGCTGTGGGCACCAACCCATTAAAGATAGTTTTCTTTAGACACGCTAAGGGCAGGGACAGGATTCAGGGAGACCTAGACAAATTGGAGCATTGAGCCAAAAAAATCTCATGAGGTTCAGCAAGGACAAGTGCAAAGTCCTGCACTTAGGATGGAAAAATCCCAAGTACTGCTATAGGTTGAGGACCGATTGGCTAAGTATCAGCACTGTAGAAAAGGACCTGGGGGTTATGGTGGACAGGAAGCTGGATATGAGTCAACAGTGTGCTCTTGTTGCCTTCTATTCAGCACTGGTGTGGCCACATCTGGAATACTGTGTCCAGTTTTGGGCTCCTCACTACAGAAAGGATGTTGACAAATTAGAAAGAGTCCAGCGGAGGGCAACAAAAATGATTAGGGGGCTGGGGCACATGACTTATGAGGAGAGACTGAAAGAACTAGGCTTATTTAGTCTGCAGAAGAGAAGACTGAGGAGGGATTTGATAGCAACCGTCAGCTACTTTAAGGGGTGCTCCAAAGAGGAGGGAGCTAGGCTGTTCCCAGTAGTAACAGAGGACAGAACAAGGAGCAATGGTTTCAAGTTGCAGCTGGGGAGGTCTAGGTTAGATATTAGGGAAAACTTTCTCACTAGGAGCGTGGTGAAGCACTGAATGGGTTACCTAAGGAGGTGGTGGAATCTCCATCTTTGGAAACATTTAAGACCAGGTTAGACAAAGTCCTGGCTGGGATGATTTAGTGGGAGTGGTCCTGCTTTTAGCAGGGGACTAAGTGACCTCATGAGGTCCCTTCCAACCCTAAGATTCTCTGACTTTATCCATAATATTAATATACACATAGCAGTTTCTAACCCTGCTTGGCTGAGTCTTTCTGGCAAAAACGTTTTATAATAGGGTTGCAGCAGCTATAAAATGCCCACTTTGTTGACAGTTTTTAACATAATCGGATAACTTAAGATGGGGCTTCCAGCAAAACACCACTCTGAAATTTCAGGAGTTTTGCAGCTGAACCCTAAGAGATGAGCAGCTGTTTCCAATGGTGGAAAGCTCGGGAAGTGCAGCTGCAGAACCCTGGGGCTTCTTAGCAGCTTTTGACAACCCATTAAAGACAGTTTTCTTTAGACGCTGCAAGACCGTTCCAGGCAGGATGGCAAGAGTGCAGAGATATCTGCCTGTTCTGTCCAATCTGCACTTGGACTGACAGGCTTCCTTCACCTGCTGTGTGTCATGTTCGTTACAAGAGGTCAAAAGAAGTAACTCCACCCCAGCCGCCTGTGGGTGTCTCTTCGCTGCAGAGTGCACTGTTACTCGAGATCGTACTCTGGTGGTGCTGCTATCCCGGCTCCATCCACACTCGGACACGTCTGACCCGAGGTGTGGTGGTGCTTTATACCTAAGCTAGCTGGCCAGGCTGCGGGTGCAGCTTTCCCTCGGGCTAGTAACCTGCCCACTTTGCTGTGAGGCTGCAGGCTGTTTTACAATTCCTTCCATGCCCAGAAGGACAGCCACATTCTTCCACAATTTGCTGGGAGGTTCTTACTGAGTAGCTCAGCTCTTCAGCAAAGAGATCGCTAGGATACAACCCCAGTGATCCCAGCGCCAGCGTGGGTGTAGTGGAATGGGCAAACTCGGGCAGGCTATGCAATATGTCTGCTCTCACCCAGCTCAGTGAGCTCAGAGTGAGCACCGCTCGCCAGCATTAACTTTGCAGTGAGGCTGTACTAAGGGATAAATAACCAAAGGTTGTTTGGGATTCCTGGTGGGTGCCAGGGAGAGCTAGGGTCAGAGGACTCCTCGCTGATGTCAGCTAGGGACTTGCCAACCAGGGCTTTCTCCCTGTTTAACGGTAGAGAAATTTCTTATCTAGACAAGCCCTAAATCAGTCTAAGCAAGTTGCAAACCGATCAAGGTGTGTCCACACTGGGCCTTACACCAGATTAACTCAGATCCATTTTTAAAGTAGCACTGGGGCAACTTTTGTTTGTTGCCGAGGCCCAAGTGACCTGTGGGGACAGTAAGCTGGAAAGGAAAGGGGCTTTTCATTTTTGCTAGGTCATGCTGTGAGGGAGTTGAGGAGGGGCTGGAGGGGATGCGTGGGCAATGGGGGCAGGAGGTAGCTGGATAAGGGTTTATTAACTTGAGTCGCCATGGACTGCTGAATGAGAGGTTTGCACTCATGTTTTCCTGTGCATCCTGACCTGTGGGAGGGGATTCTGAGCTGGACTAGCGGAGTCACACGTGCTGGAGGTTGCAGCTATGTCTCTAGGCAATGGTTTCACACATCCAGCTGCCTTTCAGAGTGAGTTATACGCTAGACTTCTTAGGGTTTGTTGATTTAATTGTAAGAATCTAGGGCCAAATTCAAACGTGATGCAAGTGTGCAGCTCTCAGGGATGTTTTGGGCCAAGGTCAACAATGGTGTGAATTAAATGGTGGCTGTATGTCTGGTGGCATAGTACAGCTTGAATTTACGTGACTATCCAGTAGGTTTGCAAATTAGTAATTTACTTGTGCCAAGAGTGAGTTAGGTGGGGCACCTCAGGAGGCGCAAGAGCAAGAGGAAGCAGATGCCATCTACTTACGCCACCCGCCATCTCAAAGGAGTTGAGGCCACATTCGCAATCTGGCATAAACAGGCATGGTTCTGGTTTCAGTGTTTCCCTGATTTTACTTTTGGTTCCCAACACAGCTGTTCCCAGATCACCAGTGTCAGTTATAGAAGGA
Organism: Pelusios castaneus; assembly: GCA_007922175.1. NCBI lineage: Eukaryota > Metazoa > Chordata > Testudines > Pelomedusidae > Pelusios > Pelusios castaneus. The sequence goes on along the minus strand of ML685882.1, from coordinate 2,576,069 downwards.
AGCAACTGGTCCTGTCTTCCTTTCATCTCTGCGGATGGGCTTCTGCACCGCAGGGTTGTGCTGATGTCCCTGTCCTAATGACTGTGCTCAGGGGTTAGGCTGTTGGATCACATGTTCTCCTTGGATTCAGTCTGTGGTTGAGTTCCCCAAATGTTGTGACTAGATCTGGAATCCTGAAGTGCTTTGGGGTTGGCCAGCCTGTGTTGTTATTGGATAAGTGGCATGCAAACTGTCAGTCCATGAAGTTTCCATGGACCCATCAGAGCTCTATTCCCCTCGAAAGCTTGTTTCTCTCACCAGCAGAAGTCCGTATTACCTTACCCATCTTGTCTCTCTAATGTCTCTGTTTAGCCTAACATCCTAAAAGCAAATTCTTTTCCTCTCTGTCAGCTTTATAACCCTGCAGCCACCAATATTCCTCTTTACATGCAACCTGAATCTAAAGGTGAATTCTCCAGCATCTACAAATCAAGGGCTGTGTCCACTGCCTAGGCAGGGGGAGATGAAGTCAATTTCCATCCCATGGAGTAAATGTTCCCCTCCGTCTCTGAAATGTCATGGATGGGGATGGTCATCCCCAGACAGACCAGGCCACATGTGTTGGCAGTGTGTTTTTGGGGTTTTTTTAAATCAAAACACCTCATTCCGAAATACCTCATATTCAGTTACCTTCACCTCTGCAGCTGACCCCTCCTGGAACTTGGGGGTAGTGGTGAGGAGATTGGACTGTTTTTATTTCATTTTTTCCTCTCGCTCACTGCAGGCAGATTTCTCCTGCAAACCCCAGTGAGAGAAACGGTTACATGCTGCCTCCCTCAGCCAACACAAACACGGTGCTTAGAGCAGGAAGTGGCTTGGTGGTGTTTTCCATCCATTGTTTTGCAAACCCTCAGCCAATGCAGGAACTGATGCATCCGCCTGTCATTCAGAGTAAGAACAGTCGGCTGGAAATGTTGCTGACTGGAATTGATGACCTGTCAGTGGAAAATTAATAGTCAAGACTGATAAGTGAGTGGACCTGTGAAAAGACTGCTCTGCATTTTGGTTAGGACTTTTAACCAGGCATTGTTGCACCAAAGCCTTTAGGAGACTGGAGACCTAGAATTGGTCCAATCAGGGCCCCTGAGGAAATGGTGTCTATTCACATAAGGAATGTATGGGCAGGTTCGGCTTTCCAGGGGTTGTGAAAGATGAGAGATTTGGATTCTGGTGTGTCGCTCGAACGTTCTTCAATGTGATGAGCCAGGAAAACAAAAAGTGAAGGCCCCTTTTTCCTGTTGAATGTAGAGGGTCCTGTGATGTCCTGGTGTGACTGGTGAATACAGCCAATTCCCTCCACCATTCTTAGCTGACGTTTTTCTTACCTATTTTGAGTATTCCCATTCCATGCATATACAATGTTCTGGGCTCTAAATTTTCTCATTCCAAGGAAAGAGATGATTTGGGGTGAAGATTAGGTGTTGGCAACACACAACAGCCCTATTTCTGCCCTTTCACCCAAAAAGTTTGAGACCATTCAGTTTTATTTTCCCCTTCACTATGGCTGTTCTATGTCACTTTGAAGACTAACAAATTTCTTCGGACACAAGCTTTTGGGGGCTCCACCCCACTTCCTCAGATGCATCTGACAAAGTGGATTGGAGCCCACCAAAGCTTATGCCCAAAGAAATTTGTTAGTCTTTAAGGTGCCCCAGGGCTCTCGTTGTTTTTGCTGTACACAGACTAACACGGCTACCCCTCTGCCCAGTTTGCAGAATTCAGCAGAGAATCTCAGCTTTGGGCGCTCATCTGAACAACTTCCAGAGCCCTCCAAGATCAGCTCATCACTAGTCATGGCATGTCGATAAATACTGGTGCGGGATTTGCTGCAGATCTTAGCATGCTGTGTTGGGCATGAGCTGAGGGACCATATGTATTGAGGAAGCCTTTCACCCTAGAGATGGCCCCTCCGGGCTATGAGCCTTTGTGAAACTGCTTATACAACTGCTGCACACATGGTGCTTCTCCCAAGAACAGATATTTCATTCTCCAGGGCTGCAAATCTGGCACCTATCGCCAGTGCTAACAAGAGGAAGCAAGTTGGAGCATAGTTTCAGAAGATGATAGAAGCCAATTCATATTAGCACTAATCTCCTAGGAGGCTCAGGGCTGTCTCCAGAGCGATGTGCGTTTTTGCTTTAGCATATCAGTAGGGCTGGTGCGCAGATAAAGGGACAAAAAGTGAGGCCTGTTGGCTCTTGTTGATTAGCTAGCAAAATACCAGAGTTCCAGGTACCAACAGAAACTGCCTGGAGAGGTAACATGGTGAGGAGACAGGTAACGTAGTGAGGAGTACAGTGTACATTTCTAGATAGAGGCACCTTGGCTGCGAATGCCATGAGGGGGGAAAACTCATGCCTGGAGAATCCACTTTCGTTTAGAGAAAGGAAGCCCCAGTTCTGTCCTGACCATGGATTCAGTGCCAGCCAAACTCATCCTACCATCTAATTTACATCAACTGGAGCATTGAGCAACTGCCCTCATCTTCCATGCAGAGGCACGGTGAGATTCTCCACCTTGAGCAGCTCAGTCAGGAGCGTTGCCTGGTGCACCTCCATATTAAAGCTGAGGATGGCGGTGTACCATTTGCCTGAGCTCACTGGGAGGGCTGGTCTTGGAGCCCCCTGTGTATAATTGTCACAGGTACATCTTCCAGGTGCTTCAACCTTGGATCTACCTAGCACTCACTCTCTTGATGTAACTTGATCTCGGAATGGGTGTGCAGGGTTCCACCAGTGAGAACTGAGATCAAGCTGTGGCATTTGTAATTCCAAGACTCTCGTCTTTCGTCCACCAACGGTCAGGTAGACACCATCAAAGAGGGTCTGGATTTAATGTATGTGAAGCCCCCTTGCTGGTTACAAAGCCACCACATGGGCTAGAGAAAACGGGACAGTAAAACCTACAATTTATCCGGAACCTTGGAGTTTATCCAAAACAGGGTGTTGCCCCCGGCTGGGGTCAGACAAAGAAAGCTTCTGACTCCTCTCCCCTGCTGGAGTAGAGAAGAGGTTCCTCTTTAAGTGCAAGCTGACTTCCCCACTAAGACATGGAGGAGTGTGTGGGTAGCCAGAACTTCTCTACCGAAGATCCTATGTGCAGATATATGGAAGTCCTGCTGCGTTGTCAGCCCTCAGGGAAGTAGACTGGCCACTCTCATTATCCTCTGCTTCCTGTGGGGGAACTGAACCTGTTGTTAGAAGGAAATCTCCCTTCCCAAGATGCCTAGAATGAGGGGAACTGGTTTAGCAAACTCTGGGAGCTATATTCCAAATAATCTAGGGTGCCAGATTTCCCCTTCCAGGCTCTACTGCACCACAAAGAGCTATCTGATAGATTGGTTTGTGCAGGTTAAAATTTGCACTATAAAGCACAGTAGGATAGGAGACTGCAAAGATGTTTCTTGGACATTGTGTAGTTTAAGGAGGAGGCGCATGGGGGTCTTGGCCCCCCAGTTGCAAGCCTCATGTAGGTATACAATTTGCCTCTCATGCATGGGCCCATTGCCCCCCCCCCTCCCCCAAATATAGAAGTCAAACTATCCCTGTGGTCTTGAGGGATTTGGCAGTTCCGAAGCATGAAGAGGTTTCAGGAGGTGGAGGAACATGTCAAATTTCAGATCTTTTTTCCTTCAACCACCCCACCCCCACTCCCTCTTACTTTCCAGGAAGCTCCAACTAGCTCACCTCAGTCTTGCTCTTTCAGCTGCTTAGTTTAAAATTACCTCTTGTTTCTTAAAATAGCGGGTTCTTCTCTTTGTGGCTAGCGTGCTGGCCTGGGGCCAGGACACCTGGGTTTTTTTCCCAGGTCTGCCGCTGATCTGTTGGCTGAACGTAGGCAACACTTCCTCCTGTATGCCTCAGTTCCCCCTCTCATTTTTTGTGTGTCTTGTCTATTTAAATCATTAGCTTGTCAGGCTATCTTATTGTATGCTTGTTCAGTGCTTCACACAAGGGACCCCAATCTTAGTTGAGGCTCCTAGATTCTCTTTTAATCTATAAGCTGGTTTCTTTTCCATTGCTCCTTGGGTCTGACAGCATCTTTCCCCTGTACGTGCTACAGACTTACCTTCACAGGCGATTCAGTCTCCAAGATAACAATAATTCTCTCTTCACTCCAGTGTAAGTACAAAGCTGCTGCTTTGAGCTGATATGTAACAGTGTCCCTTCCAGTCTTTGGCTGCAGTAATTAAGTGACGGGGAAGAAAAAGAAAGATCTCATCGTGTGTCATTAACCTTGTAATGTCTTCTGGGAGTTGTCCTTTTCATGCCTCTACAGTGCCCACTCTGTTTTGTGCTTGGTTATCTTTGTGCAGGCTAATCCAGGCTACCTGCATTGCACTTCATGGACAGGTTAGCATGTTTATTTTGTGCACGGGTGGAAGGAGATTTTAAAAACACGTCACCCTTGTGGGAAACTGGCCTGGATCTAATGGAAAAGTCATCTGAAATATTTACACAGCTATAAGATAACAGCACGTGCTTTCTCTGTGTATATGTCTGTGTGCACAGAGCTGCTGTCCATTTGTCAGGTTCCCAGATTTATTCTGCTGCTCCTGGCAAGGAACCGCTAATGATTTAAGAGCTTGTCAACACCTCTACAGAGAAACAAGGGCTGGCACTTCCTGATTTCTTATTTTCTTTGCTTTAAATAGGAATTCCTATTCTGATTAACTGAAACCTGGAAATCAAGCTGTCAGGCTGGGCAGACTTTTCAGATAAGCACAGAATTCCTAATCGGGGCAGGTTGAATGTAATCCAGGGCCACTTTCCTGCTATACAAACACAGGCTTTGCTGCCCTTTCTGTGGGAACAGTTAAAAGTTCATGGCCTGTGAGGGAGCATTTGCTGAAGCACATCACCATGAAGCAGTTGAAAGTGGAATGACCAGCTGTGGGTCGGTCCCCATAACCCAGGGTGTCCAGCTCATTCAATGGGTAGCATCAAATTCCATTTCAATTGTAAACAGCGGTGGTGCTAAGTTTTGTGATACTTGGTGCTTTTCTTAAAGCCCCCCTCCCGCAGTGCCTGGAGTCACGTGGCTATCAGAGGAGTCCAGCTTTCATTTAAAAATGAAGTGCCTGGCTCTCTTGGTGGTAGAGAAAAACAAACAAAGAGTCCTGTGGCACTTTTAAAAACTAACAAATGTATTTATCCCACACAAGCTCATGCAATAAATGAATTTGTTAGTCTTTAAAAGTGCCACAGGACTCCTTGTTTGTTTTGCAGACCTAGACTAACACAGCTACTCCTTTGGAACTTGGTGGTAGAGAGAGGCTTGAAAATGTGACTCCAAAGACAACGAAATCTGAAAGCAAATGAAAAGAACTGCACACTTAATGGTTTGAAATAATCTTATGGTTTTGGGGAGGGCCCTCATTCATGATGTTTACATGTTCGGGACTGGCAGTATAATGGGCCATACTGCGTGCTCCCTCCATCTCCTGCCATCTTCTGTCAGTGTCAGGGAGAGCTTGGCAGTAAGGTCAAGGATAGAATATGGCCTTTCCTGTAATAATTAATTTTTTGTTGTTGTTTTGTTCAGTATCTTCATGTTGCATTTGGCCACTTCCCCTTCAAAGCATTGCTATTTCTACTCCCTTTGTTTCTCCATTTCCAATTGTTCTTTCACTATTTCTTTTTTTCCTGCCCTTTCCTTGTCTTTGAAGCTTTTCATTCCTTCCCTGGAATTTCCTTCCTCGCAGCAGCTCCCCCTTCCAGTCTTCCATGGCATCACTCCCATCCCATTCACTTTCCATCAATTAGAATGAGCAGCAATTAAATTGGTACAGTGGTCATTGAAGTTCTATAGGCTTCCCGCTCCGATGAGACTAATGAGGATCTGAGAGGCGGACGCAGACACGCTTCACTCGTTTCATTTAGGCACCATTCTGGTTTTTTCCTCACCACAGATTTTTAGAGTTGTTCACCAGATGATTTCTGCTCCTTAGTATTTCTACAGTTTGTGTACCCACAAATTTAAAAATCTGGATTAGTAACATCAAAAATGTTGGATTTTTTTTTTTTTGCCAGGGATATATGAATGTGAAGCCAAACAAAGGCATCTGTTTTTGTCATTAAAGCACAAAGCTGCCTTCTCTGAACGTTGTCCTTGTTCTGCCAAGTGAAAAACCAAAATGAGTCTTTTCGATGCATGGAAACCCATCCCTTGGACATCAGCCAGCCTGTGAGGGAGTGATCCCAACGTGACTGGTGTGATTGGATTGTTTGTACCAGTTTTGGAAACATTGTCCCATAAAATCCCCCATCTCAAAGAGAATCAAAGATGGCAGCTGTTTTTGTGGGGTAGGAGAGTCTTCCCTCACTTCGCTCTCCAAAGCTCATCAGAAATACGTAAATTCCCATGTGGTGTTTATTGCACGTTTAATTGAGAAGTGACTGAAAGGATTTATTTAGACATTGCTTTTCTGTGCTTACATAAAAAACTATTTTAAAATTCACAAATTGGTTCTAATCCAGAAAATAACTTAGCGCAGTTGAGCAAGCTCTTGTGTTGATTTGCTTTGCATCTACACTGAGTCTTTGGAACTGTCTGCACATGAAGCCACTTGCAGGATTTGGGATATTATTTAGTTATTAAGTAGAAAAAACTGCATTATTTCAATAAACAGCAACATGTACCTTGGAAATTAATTGCAACAAACTGTATTCATGTGGTATTAAAGTCTTTCAGTGCAAAAGTTAATACTATCCTCATTGTTGCCCATAACTTTTTTTATGGTCATGTTATACTTATGTCAGAAACCATGTTATACTTTTATAGAAAATAGTGCAGTCCTTGCTTACAGGCAGCCCACCAAGCTTAAGGAAATACACACCAGCTTGCAACTGCATACCATACAATAGAAACACAAAGTCAGATACCTATCCCTGCAACAAACCCCATTGCCAGCTCTGCCCACATATCTACTCAAGTTACAGCATCATACGATCTAATTAAATCAGTCGCTCGATCAGGGACTCATTCACCCGCATATCTACCAATGTGATATATGCCATCATGTGCCAGAAATGCCCTTCTGCTATATACATTGGCCAAACCAGACTGTCTTTGTGCAAAAGAATAAATGGACACAAACCACTTATCAAGAATGGTAACGATCAAAAACCAGTGGGATAGCACTTCAGCCTCCCTGCACGTTCTATAACAGACATGAAAGTTACAGCACTCCAGCAAAAAAATTCAAAGACTTCAGCGTGAAATTTCAGACCTTCAATTCATATGCAAAGTTGACACCACCAGATTGGGTCTGAATAGGGACTTAGAACGGCTAACTCAGTACAAAAGGTACTTTCCCCTCTTTTAACATTCTCACCTTCTCATCTATTGTTTTTTAAGACCCACATCCAATTTTTTAATTAAAACAACTTGTCTGGTTTGCTGAAACAGACCAACAGACTGCCCCTCTGGACCTGTTTGAATTCGCCCTTGTGACTCATCCTTCTCTGCATGTGCGTATATATACCTGACATGCTGCAGTTTCCTTTTCGTGTATCTAAAGTGGGATGATGCTAGTCTTTAAAAGTGCCACAGAATTCCTTGTTTATTTTTTTAGACAAAATTGCTGTTAGAGCAATAACCTTTGCATTTTCAAACTTTTTGCGACTTATCTCTGCAACCCCAGTGTTGGCATTTTATATCCAATTTTATTTCTTTTAAAGAAACTAAATTAAAAGATCCTATGGAGCTTACCAGTTTTTTTCAGCTGAATGTCTAAATTCCTCGAAGTAACTTGCCTAATGAATGCTTTGCCTTAAGCTCCTGTGCAAATTCAACCCAATCAAAGGCTCTGTCTAGACCAGTGGTTTTCAATTTGTGATCAACAGACCCTTGGGGGTTTGCAGACTATGTCTAATATTCCCATGGGGTCTGCACCTTCACTTGAAATTATTTAGGGGTCTGCAGATGAAAAAAGGTTGGAACCCACTGCTCCAGACCTCTCTTCCAGTCCAATGTCAGTTGTTTTTACTGTAGCCCTATTAAGCAAGGTAAGAAAGCTTTTTACCATGGGAAGAATGTTCATAGTTCTCCCACAACGTGAACACAAATCCTTTCCAAATTCACCTCAGGACACAAACCAAGCAAGGAAAATGTCCAGTGACTATTTCAGAAAGTTGTGGACATGTGAAAAATAGTTGCACATGGAAACGTTATTGTAATTCTAACCTTAGTAACCACTTGGATAGCAGCAGCATTCTGTAACAACCACACAGCATTCAGAATAATATAATGTTACTCGCAGAGATGGTGGATATATTTGAGGTAGGCCTATGATAGAAGTTACCTAGTTATGACATTCAGACCATAAATGAAATCTCAGGCTTTATTGAAGAGCTAGGTTAAAATTTTCAGAAGTGACTTAGGTTCTTAGACCCACCTCCTAGGAGTTCAATGCCTAAATACCCTTGAGGATGTAGGCCTTACCGTCTTTTGAAGATGGGATTTAAGCACTTTTGAAAATTTTACCCCTAGGAAAAATGACCTTTCCATTTCCACAACCTTCAACTTCTCACACTCTTTAAGGAATCTTTGTGTCTTGTTCATACAGGCAGAGTGCTCAAATTATAATCTGACTGAGAAGATTGGTATTTCAGTTTGCCGTTCTATTGCTATGAGCTTGATTATAGGCCCTTTTGTATTGTTTTATGGGCTGAAATGAGGGTATGACGTGATGACAGATATTCTGCAACTTCTTCTGATATATGATATTTATCCTTTAATGGAGGATTAAATAAACACCAAGGCCAATTTTGTCCCACTGTAAAACCATACAGCACTTGTCTGTGTGTGTATTCCTCAGTCGCGGGACCCCGTGTATAGGTGGTTTTAAGAGAGTGATAATGAAGTACTAAAACCTTTCACCTCTGTCGCAGGCTCAAATCTCACCCAAGTCAGTAATAGCCTGAAGGAAAGGTTTAGCTGAGTGTTGGGAGTTTGATCTATGTGGTCTTAGGGTATGTGCCCTACTATGGGATGGGTCTACGGTTCCCACATTGCCGCTTCTTGCCAAGGCTGCTGCCTGTGCCCTTGAGTTGCCAAAGGACACTTTCCTATGGTAATAATGTAAACCAGAACTGTGTATGTCATTTCATCACGTGTGAAAGGAGAACTAGCTTGGATTTCACTTGATTTTACAGAATAGGACTGATTCCTGCATACCTAATTACTTTTTTATTACCAGTGGTAGAAATGGTAAATAAGGCTTACTTGAAACCTTTTAGGCTGATTTTAAATTCACATGTATTTCACACACACAACTCAAAGCCAGCTGAATTTTTAAAACTTCCCAGGTGTCTGGTTCTGTGCTCACTGTTGTGTGCTCATGAAACAGTGTCACACGCAGTAATTGGCAAGTTGTATGGAGGGGGTGTTATTAACCTTGTGCATAGCCTTTTTCCATACGGGTGTTCCGTATCTGATATAGCATCTTCCAGAGTGCTGGGATCATGTGAGTGAAAGAATGTATCATAATAGAGCTGTGCAAAGGGGTGGGTTCAAAGTGTCAGCACACCTAGCACAAGGAAATCCCACTAGAGCATTGCTTTAATTATATGTTCTCATTTAATACAGGCAGGTGTCCAGGTAACCATGTGTGTGATATAACGATGCTAAATGGAGTTGCCAGGTGTGCCAAAGGGGGTGAAAAATAAAATTATATTCACAGCTGCAGTGCTGTAAAATATGGCTCATATGTGGAATTTGAATGACTAGAGCAGTTACAGAATTCAAGCAGGTAGAGGCGCCATAGAAATGTGCATTCATTAATTAAGCTATGGGAGACACCTTGGAGGGGAGAGGTATTTTACAGAGGAGTGGATCAGAGACATAGCTGGGAATAAACCTGTGTCTTTAATAGAGATGGGAAAGTAGCTACTAAACTAGAGAGAGACAAAAGCTCTTGATTTGGGTTGTTGGCAGCATATTTGGAACCTAGTGGACAATGGAGATGGGAGTCTGTCTCCACTACCCCATGTCCCACGACAGAGAGTTCCCCAACTGCATTGTTTTCAGGACTGCTCTTCTTGAACATCAGCCAGATCATTTGTGCCCTGCACAGGAACAACTTTGCTGATTTTTCCTTTCCTTGCAGTTTTTCACAAAGTATGGTCCTGATTATGTGCTGGAAATCACACCGAGCTGCAGGCCAGACCGCAATGAGCCACACAGAGTCCAAGAAATCCTCAGCATCATCAAAGGTGAGGTCCCCTCCCTCTCCCACCACCTAACTGCCCTGGGAGATAGACTATTGGCTGCTGGGAAATCCAAAAATAATACATTAAAAAGGAGACTGTTTCTCTTGGTATTTTTATGTCCATGGTTAGGAAGTTGAACTCCATGTGCTTGACAAGTCATAATATACACTGATATCCATCTTCTGCGTGGTGTTGGATTTGGTAACAGATTGGTTCTAAAGTGCAAACGTTTCTACGGGCATGGCCACTCCCCAGTGGCCTGTGGAATTCTGTAAAATGAAGTCCACAGCTGTCATCCACTTCAGTATGGAAGGGCAGCCTGAGGAGACACCCTGGGTCCACCACTTGTTTGTCTTCCATTGTTTAAAAATATCTGTGCCTGCGCTACAGACACTAATGTGAGAGAATTAGTCACCAAATAGAAATAGACTCAGGTGTCCACTAAAACTAAATCACTGTTGAGCACCAACCAAGAGAAATGAGTTTATAACCAGGCCCTGAAGGTCAACAGGGTTGACTGAGGCCTCCTACACACACACCTTTCGAGATGCCCAATTCCAGGGACTTTATTGAGCGCATATCAGCTGTTTTTAACTCTGGTGGTGCATGGGAACAGTGGACTTAGCCTAGCTGCTTAGATCAGGCTAGAGCATTGCCTTATGCTACCCTGAGTCTTACTGGACTTTATTTCTGTACGGGACTGTGACTTTAGAATGCCAGCGCTCTACGCATAGATTTCATCCATCAGGTTCTGGGCACGCTTCAGTCAGACCCAGTCAAAGTGTCTGATTTTAGTCATTAATTCCCTTGATCTGCTTTTGGCACCATCTTCCACTACACTCTTTCCTTCTCCGCTCCCCCAGCCACACACCTGCCTCAGACACACACCCTTCTTTTAAAGTATTTCAGTTCAAAATTGAGTTTGTGTAAGTTGCTGTATCAACAGCTTGGCGACTGCACTTCTTCATGTATCCCACAACCAGTCCAACGCAGGCCACAGCAGATTCCCCATGCACTCTGCTTAGCATCCTGCTACACCCTGAAATGGAAGGAAAATCTTTAGATTTGAGAGTGAAGATGGCTCTTCAGGGCTCATTCAGTCCTTGGCCTCTCTCGAGTCTGATGACAAGGAGGCCAGTGGAGGTGGCTTGAGTGGATGTTTGTTCATGGGGAACTAGATTGAACCTCAAATTCATTTCATATAAACCCCAAGGACGCACAGAATGTTAGCTATCAGTCACTCAAGGACGAAGAGCTCCAGTCCACTATCCCGTCCCCTCTACCCTGTGAAAAGATAAAATGAGACGGAATCCAACTAGTTTGTAACCCGTCTGTCAAGCCATTGTGTCTTGGAGGACGGTAACTAGCCCCAGCGTCGTGCGTGTGCATCCTTAGATCAGCTGGTAGACCAAGCAGCATGATAACTCCAGCACTGTCAAATATTTAGGCCCATAGGCACTCCCTATCCCAAGCAAAGTTTTGTAATTAATTAATTTGTAATTTAAAAAAAAAAAAATCCCATGCACTACTACAGGCTGGGGACTGATCAACTAAGTAGCAGCGCTGTAGAAAAGGACCTGCGGGTTATGGTGGACGGGAAGATGAATATGAGCCAACAGTGTGCGCTTGTTGCCAAAAAGGCCAATGGCATATTAGGCTGCATCAGTAGGAGTGTTGCCAGCAGATTGAGGGATGTGATAATCCCCCTCTATTTGGCACTGGTCAGGCCACATCTGGAATACTGTGTCCAGTTTTGGGCTCCCCACTACAGAAAGGATGTGGACAAATTAGAAAGAGTCCAGCGGAGGGCAACAAAAATGATTAGGGGGCTGGGGCACATGACTTATGAGGAGAGACTGAAGGAACTAGGCTTATTTAGTCTGCAGAAGAGAAGACTGAGGGGAGATTTGATAGCAACCTTCAACTACTTGAAGGGTTGCTCGAAAGAGGAGGGAGCTAGGCTGTTCTCGATGGTAACAGAGGACAGAACAAGGAGCAATGGTTTCAAGTTGCAGGTGGGGAGGTCAAGGTTGGATATTAGGAAAAACTTTCTCACTAGGAGGGTGGTGAAGCATTGGAATGGGCTACCTAGGGAGGTGGTAGAATCTCCATCTTTGGAGATTTTTAAGGTCCGCTTAGACAAAACCCTGGCTGGGGTGATTTAGTGGGAGTGGTCCTGCTTTTTAGTAGGGGGTTGGACTAGATGACCTCGTGAGGTCCCTTCCAGCCCTATGATTCTATGATTCTAAATGCATTTAGGGCTCTTTCTTCAAATCCCAGATTCCGTTGCCCTTCTGAACTAGACAGAAGTTGAGTTAAATTCCCAGCTCTGTGTAGGGAGAAAATCAGCATTTCCTTTTTATTTAAGGGGAAAAAGTGTTGTGATTTCGTACGTGATTTCGTATATGATCAGTTTAACCATTCTCTAAAATATAGGTGTTGTGTGAAATGGTTGGTTGGGGAGACTTACGCCCAGGAGCACTGACAACTCCCTAGAAGTGGGAGTGCCACCAGCACAGGACCGTGGCTCTTGCCTCTCCTGAGGCTCCACCCCTCCCCTGTGGCCCTGTCTGTTCTCCATACTGAGGATCTACCCACTGCTCTCTCCTCTCTGTCCTCCCCACCCCCATCACTCACCCTTAAGGCAGGAAAAAGTAGGAGGACTGACTCCCCCTGACTCCTTCTACTCCCTGTACCATGTTAGCATTCAGTTTTAACAATCTCATGCAGAGGTGGAAACATAGAAAAGATTTGTATCCTATCAGCATCCATTTAAACTCATGGTATCAGTTGGATCAGTTAAAATACAACTCAGCATGTGTGTTCTGGACTACACCACACAAACGCCCTTTAAGGGGTTTATGAGACAACAAAGGATGTTTTGATTATTTGATTAGTGCCAATGCTGCTTTGTAGGAAAGGGACTTCTGAAAAATATAAAATGTTATGTTTGCTTGCTGCTGCGCAAAGTGCTACAAGTAATTTGTGCTACGGAGATAAATGAGGCTCCATACATAAATACATGGTAAATCACAGAAATTTAGGGGATTAAATATGATATAAACTTGGAAGCAGATTATTTTGCATCATTCTGTTCAATAATATACCCTTTCCCCAGAAAGGTAATTAGAATCTTCCTTTAGGAATGTCTTGGCATTCTGGAGACCTGTATAAACTTGTGGTTTATGATTACTGCCTTGGAATTAACAACCACTTATAAACAGTTGTGGGGAAGGAAGGAAGAACTTGTGCCTCTCTATTGCACATGGTAAATCATTCAATATATATGCAAAAAGGCATGGGGCCTTTGTGGAAGATCCAGATGGACATTCTTAATAGGAGCCATGTGCCCAAAGCAGCATTTGCCAAACTAAATTCAGATCCCTGTCTCACATGCAGTCTAAATTAAAGCCTGCTTTAATTGAAACTGCACTGAGAAAGGACTGCCACTTCTAGCGTGAATTGTAAATGGCTTGGCTTATGCTTTGATGTATTGGGTTAGACTTTAGAGTAATTTTTTCTGTTAAAAGAGGGATGAAAAATTAGGACAGCAGGGAACAATGAGGCCACGTGATGCCATCATATTGCTGACTGGACTATAAAAGTGTTCGGGGGATGGATTCTAATCATCGAGATATAATCATCTTCCAGACACACACCCAGGCATCTTTGCTGGCATAAGGCAGCACCTGAGGAGAGGGACGGATGGAGAACAAGCTAGTTATAGTGCACACAGAAAAACTGTGTATGCACATGTCCTGTGTCTCCGCCTAACAGGGTTTTCTGTACAACCCTTACCCTAGGGAGAAAGGGGAGAAATTTCTTATCTAACAACCTAGTTGTCCAGTGTTAGTACACACCTTGAGGCTCAGCAGCAGTTAAGAATGGAAGGGAGATGGACAGGAGGGAGCAGCATTGGGTTTCAGCTGTTTCTTTAGAGTGTTTTCCCTTCCCAGCAGCATTGCATTGAGTTTTGCCCGAGTTTGGTTTGAGTCAGCTGCTCTCCTGTTGCTGATCTCTCGAAGGCACTGTGGCATTGGCTGCAATGTTACGCAATCAAATGTCCAGCTGACTGTCATTGGTATATTGCTTGGCACCTCTCCAAGTGGTCCCATGTCATACTGCAGAGAAGGGCTGGCAGGACACATCCCTAAAGGGCTCTTGTGGATGAGGAGGTGATCTATTAGAATGGTGTCTGTTCTGTGTCCCACTCGAAAGCCTGGTTGCAGAGAGTCCCCGATGTCCAGCGGTGTTCTCTGTGTTTGGATCGTGGTCATAGCTACTTTCTCAATGAACCAGCCTAGGAAAGGTGGAAACAGAAAGATATCTGGGAGGATTTTATGCATCGGCTACTGGATTTCTTTTGACCATGTTGACTTGTGTCTTCAGCGTGGGCTGGCAAGGGCTCTTCTGAGAAGAAGGGAGTCGCTAATGACGACTTTTTACTAGTCTGTGTCAGTTGGTCTTTACCGGCTCTCATCAGCCAAGAGGGGCCTGGCTCTGGTCCACAAGTGGCGGCTTAGATATGGTGACTGGGATCTTATTGTGCTGTGAGCGAGGAAAGAAGGGTGGTTACTCAATGGAGAAGCAGAAGGAAGAGAACCAGGAACTCCTCAGCCTTGACAAAATTGATACCTGACTTGCTGATATAAAGAGAGGATAGAGTCAAACAGAGATATACCAAGAGGGAGTTAGAGAGTTATTCAAAGGGACACAGATGAAACGGGAAATAAAATACGATATCCTGGGAAAACAAGGAGTGAGTGCGTTGGGAGGTGGGGGACCCAGAACACAGGGAGAGATGCAGGGCGTGGGAAAGCAGCAGTCTGGTAACGAGGGAAGTTAGTGGAAAGCAGTTGAGACATAGCTTGGAATGCAGAATAGCAGCCAATGGCCAAAGCATTGTCAGGCCGCGTACTTATGGTGGTAATTACTATCTACATGAGGGCCCTGCTATTCTAAACCTAGCGTATGGCGTGAGCCATTGGGCATCTCGTAGTCAGAAAAATGGGAAAGGAGCCACTGCGTCTGGAAATGAGGAAGGACTACAATAAATGAGCACATATCGCAAAGCTACAGTCGGTGGTTGGCATGTCCAGGTGCATGCAGGATAATGAGCAGGAGGGAGAGAAATTATAGAAGGTGGTGGAGGAGCAACAGGGTGAAAACCAGGAAGAGGTGAGATCTACCCCTGGTTGTGGAATTCTCTCCAACACTTGGGTCAATTAAAATGAGAGACCAGAGCCCTTGAGAATACTGTTAACAGCACTGCTGGCCCTTTACCTTTTTGACAGATGACTTGCAGGCTCTCTTGTGATGCAGACACCCGTGCTCTTTATTTACAGTGTAAAACCACTTTCCCCTACACCATCCAGCGCTGCTGGCCCTGGGTGCTGGACTCCTCACCCTTGCTGGCTCTGAGACAAACGGACTGCCAGGCTCCAGCCCTCCTTTCTGGCTACGCCATCCCTCCTTTTCTTCTCCAGCCAGCTTATATACCTCTGCTGCTAGGGGAGCAGCTGTTAATTGCCTACTTAGGGTTAGGTCAACTGGGCCCCTACATCTGCAAGCTCTGCTGATCTGCTCTTATCCCAGCCCAGGCAGCTGGGGTGGTACACTGTAGGGCAGGGCTTGACAAATCCTGGGCGCTCGGTCGCCATGGCACCCAGGAATTTGACCGTGGCACCCAGCTGCGTCGCGGTACGCCGGGAGCCAAACACCTCCCTGGTGCCTAAAAAAAAGCCACCGGTGCTAACACTTTCAGCGCTGCTGCTTCCCCCACCCCTGCCAAAAGGGCAGCAGCTTTTTTTCAGCGGAGGGGGCTGAGGTGAAATGCCGCAGCCAGGGGCTCCGCATCAAGACAGACTGCAGGCTGAGGTTGCAGCCAAGTCAGGGGCAGAGGCTGCATCCAAGCCCATAGCAGAGCTTGGGGCAGAGCAGGGCTTGGTGGCGCTCCCTCCCCGCACCCCGTGGGGGCTGGCCCAGGTCCGGCTGCTCTTCTCCGAACATTTGGGGCACACCCCACAGTTTGGGGTCCTCTGGCCTAGCCCATCTGTAAAGTGGGAGTGGTGTTTTCTCACTTTGGTGAAGCCCTTGAGACCTGCGATGGAATGCACTGTGTAATATTATGCACTCGTCTTCGAGTGGACTCTGTATGTTCCACCCTTGGGATGTGCCGACATTGCAGTATGGGCACCTTCTCAAAATCGTGCCTGTCGGAGGCCTCTTGTGCCTCTTCTATTCCTGACCGTTGTGAGGGTAAGGCTATAAAGGGGAGTGCTGTATTCTGGCCACCTCCATTGCAGGGGGACCAAGGGGCCTCATCAGATCTGTGACTCAGATGTGTTGAAACAGATGATTCCCAGTACCACCTTCACGAGCTTGTACACTGCTGGGTCAGCTCTGAGACTTCACCTTGATCCTCAGAACCCCGCTGGACATCAAGGATGATGTAAATGGCTCAGTGATCTTAGGGCAGAGAGAGACAGAGACGAAATCATAGGGAGTTGGGGCAGTTCCTCCTCCTTTGCCTTCCTCGCTGGAGAAATTATTATTAAATCCACTTCCTGGCAGGTGCAGGCTTCTCCAGAAATACAGGAACCTCTTCCTAGAATGTGTACTGAATCCCCTGTGGGAAGTGCCTCATCCGGCTCAATCCTTCATTCACCACCCTGGTACTGCCACCCAGATAGGCCACCTCAGAGCCACAGTCTCCCGAGGCATGAACCAGAGAATGCACAGGCCAGCATCATTCCTCGCCAGCATTCTATGATAGAGAATTGGTGATGGAGCACTGGCTGGACTAGGAGATAACATCCTGGGCCACATGGCCATGTTGGCCTTCACCTGACTACGACCATGATTACAGAAAGCCGAGTGTTAGCATACAGAAAACCTTCTCATTAAGGGGAATTATGCTGGGTAAGTCTCTTCTGCTTGAGGAATTGCCTCTGCCTTATTGTTCCTGCACACACTGTCTGAGAAGAAAGGGATGAATTGATTGACCTCCAAGAAAGAAGCATGGATCTAACTGTTCAGACCTCTCCAGATAATGTCTGTGTTTCTTGGGCAGCTTCTCCTTTGGAAGATACTCTGCAGTTCCATGAATTGGTAGGAAGGGTGGCTACTGTCAGTAACCATGGATGAGACAAACAAGGAGTCCTGTGGCACTTTTAAAGATTAACAGATTTCTTTATGGATGAGACGACACCTCAGTGTTCACTGTAGTGGCCTTGTCCTCCAAAAGTAAAATGATTCTTCTGCTTCAAGAGCATTTGTTGCAGTCTGGATTAAAAAAAAAATAATAATAATCTGATTGAATCTAGCACCTGGTCTATCTGTGTCAAAGACAGCTGATGCTCTACCATCTTCTCTTCAGGGGTTTTCCCCTTCATGCACTCCAGACTACTGGTAGTTGTGACTGCTATTCAAAGAACAAAGGAAAGTCAAGTCCACGCTATCTCTTTGAAGAAAGAGGGCTAAACTCGCAACCCATTGTCCGGAGGCAAGATTGCTGCATATCATACTAATAACGTTCAGGCACACCGAGAAGAAGAGGGGAGTGATCCAGGAGACTGCTGCAAGCAGGCTGTGCTGCACCATTGGCTCGTCCCAAGCATGTGAATGTACAGAGGCCATCTCCAGCTCCAGTGATGGGTGGGTAATATTCATGATTGTTTGGGAATCATGACCCCACACCAGCTTTGGATCAAAGACCATCTAACACCCTTCATTTGAACCCCTAAATATGTGCTCACTTCTTCATCTATCAGTGAAA
Source organism: Pelusios castaneus (assembly GCA_007922175.1). Lineage (NCBI taxonomy): Eukaryota > Metazoa > Chordata > Testudines > Pelomedusidae > Pelusios > Pelusios castaneus. The sequence continues at coordinate 2,558,039 of ML685882.1, read as the reverse complement.
ATATTGTTCTTAGTCACAGTTAATTCCACTAAAAGGGGAGGTGAGATAGGGACCCTCATGGCACATCCCCCATACATCATCTTTTTTGGAAGCAAAATCACTGAGACGTCACCCAAAATTTCAACCTAAGATGTTGATATCTTTTCATATAAACCAGATTATGCACCTTCCTACATTCTATTCCAAACTACAAGAAGCTAGCTGGCCCACACCGGATATCAGACGAGCCACTGGGGTTCTAACTAGATAGAACCAAAACATTCCACAAAGCATCATGATCATTCATATCAACCACTGAGCGATCCAAGGGATCCACAGTATCCTCTCAGAGTCTCTCCAAATGGACATAGAGCTGCATCCCTCTTGATTCATAGATTTTTTTTAAGGCTAGAAGGACTAATATGGTCTGACCTCCTGCACAATGCAGGCCACAGAACCTCCTGCCCATTTCTGCAATAGACCCCTAACCTATGATTGAGTCGTTGAAGTCTCCAAATCATGGTTTGAGATTTCAAGGTGCAGAGAAACTACCAGCAGGTGACCCACGCTCCATGCTACAGGGGAAGGTGACCCCCTGCCAATCTGCCCTAGGGGAAAATCTCCTCTTGACCCCAAATATGGCAATCAGCTAATTAATCCCTGAGCACATGGGCAAAACTCACCAGCCAGACACTCAAAAACAATTCTCTGCATCAACTCAGAACTCACTCCATCTAACATCCCATCTCAGGCCATTGGCATATTTACCACTAGTAGTCAAAGATCAGTTAATTGCTCAATTCGGCTGTGAACACTGCAAAGTAAAATCACCCTCTCGGAGCAGAACCTGTTCCATGAGGGCGATGGCTGCCTCCCATCGCCTTCCTATGAAAAGAGTACCTATTGTAGACATTTGCAGAGCAGTGACATGAGCCTCCGAACAAACATTCAGAGAACACAATGCAATCACACTTAACACAGACAATGATATACTATTGGGCTCTCATGTTAGGCTCTAACGTGCTAACATCAACTTCCAAAGGGGCGGTCATGTTAGTCTAGTTCAGCAAACCAAATGAGGAATCTTGTGGCACTTATAAAGACTAACAGATTTATAAAGACATAAGCTTTTGTGGGTTACAACCAGTTTCTTCAATGCTAACATCAGTTACCCGAAACACTCTGAAGTCCACCCCAACTACACCAGGGCACTGCTCTACAGTCACTGAAGTGCAGCACCCACAGGAACAGCACTCAAAGAAGAGACGTCTACTCTCCCTTGTGCAATAACTGATGTTCTTCAAGATGTGCGTCCCTGTCGGTGCTCCACTGGCCCTCCTCCTCACTTTGGAGCTGTAGCTAAAACTCCCTGGTGAAGAAGGGACCGAGGGGGTTGAGCCGCGTGAGAGATGGACAGGAACAGTAGTAGTATAGGGTACTACTAACAGTTGCTCGAATCTCAGATTGGTGGCGCTAGGACACACCAGCGCCTGAAGTGGAACACACATCTCAAAGAACCTCAGGCCAAGTCTACACTGACAGCAGCAAAGTTTGATAGATCCTGTTTGATTGAGTGGTCAGTGAAGACCCACTCAATCGAACTGGAAGTCAACACAATAAGTCCACCCCCTCAAGAAAAGTAGCGCTGGATCAAAGGGACAGCATTTCCCTTCAACTCAGTGCTGTGGAGACACTGCAGTAAGTAGGCGTTAGTTGAAGGGAGATAATCGAGTTGTTTTACATAGCCTGTATCTCCATTCAGCTGCCACCGAAAACCGCAGTAAGTGTAGAACAGACCTCAGTTACTGCACAGGATGAGTAACCCACTCTTCAGAACAGCTGAGAGTTGTGTTGGTATCCTGCCAGGAACCTGAGAACCTCACTTAATTTGCATCAGATAGAGTCCTTTCCATCCATGCTCAATCCGTGTTGGGTATTCATACCCAATCTGCAGAGAGTACTGCAATTTTCTATTATCATGAGTCCCAAATGCAACTCAGGGTGGAGCATTGCATGATGAGAACCTGTAATTCTGTATTAAAGATGAAGGCAGGCATGTATCACATTATGGAATCCTATAAATGAACAGTGAGCCAATCTTAAGCCACTCCTGGTTTAAATTATATTTTGATTGAGAGTGGCTGTAAACAGTCTTGAGGGGCAGTGTTCCCAGCAGAGAGTAGGACATATATAAACACACTCCTTTCACTGCACTTTCATTCCAGGGTTTGTTTCTTTAAATGAAGTTAGATTGGCAAGTTTGTTGAAACATACGCAGCTCTGCTGACTGATGTGTGTAAGAATGCAATGCATTCTTGTCATTTGGCACAGCCTTTCTCAAGTGTTTAGAGGCTGTCTGGCTGAAGCAAATAAAACAAAAGTATCACTAATTAAATGTGCCTGAAGAGCTTAATTGGCTGCCTGAAGAACAGAAAATAAACTGCTTTTCCGTGGAGCCAAAAAACCAGAACAATGGAGAATAACAAAGGCCATGGACCATGAGCCATCAAACGCTGGGAGGGCACACGGGGAGCAGCATAGCCTAACATGTCTTGTTCTGTGGCATGGTGTATTTTCTTTCTGCGCTTGCCTCCTTTAGAGCTTTAATTTCATTATTTAATAAATAGAAATCAAGTGGAGAATGAGCCAGCCAGACAACGCAGGCTTTGCAGAGCCAAGATCTTTGTCTACCTGTGACAGGGTCTCAAGCACCAATCCTTTGCCCAGCATTTACAAGCCACTTGCAGTTGTCTCAGGGCCCGAAGCTTCTGTGGGTGCATGTATCTGATCAGCACTCAACTCAATTCATTCTGCTGACTGCCCCAGACCACCAACAGCAGAAATTCCTTGAGCTCCTGCAACCCATACCCACCCTGTGCAGTGCTCTTCTCCTCTAGCAGTGTCCAGGCCAGCCACCAGCCTTGGTTAGTCTCTTAACTCAGGCAGGAGAGACTCATGCTTTGAGATCCTGGTTCAAGACCCCCCACTCAGGATTACAGTGCCTGGCCACATGTGGCCTAGGCAGAGCAGAACGCTTCTGGATTAGCTTCTCAAAGGCTGTGCTCCCCATTATATCAGCAGGCATGTATTGGATCAACATCCAGCGCTGGGAGGAGGAGAGCAAAGAGACCTCTCTCCTTCCAGCAGCTGGGAAGAGACCTAGAGGAAGTAACACTGTTACAGTGTTGTGGTGTGATGCACCCTCAGCACGTGGTGACTTAGGGCAGGTCTTCACTTTTGCCACCGTCAGATTGATCTTCCAAATCGACTGATCATATCTGTGAAGACTCACTCAGCCAATCTTCTAACACCACCCCCACAAAAGGAGTAGCGCTGAATTGAAGGGAAGGGGTTTCTGTTCAACTCAGTGCACTGAAGATACTGCAGTACATAGGCAGTCGGAGGGAGATCCGCAAGATATTTTAAGTATTTTGCGTCTCTCTTTGACTGCCGTCAAAATCCCCCATCGGTGTAGACTAGCCCACAGTGAGATGATGCAACATCACAGCAGGATAAAGATAATGCCATGATTCTCCATCTGTTAAAAGCAGAGGGCCACACTGGTCTGTTTCATTTAAGGCAGCGATGATCGTGGGCTAGCAAGGTATGATGTGAACATTGTCTTAGTACAAGCTATAATTCTGCAACACCGTCGAGTCTGTTCCTAATTTCAGTCTTTGCTTTGCTGACTGCTCAGTTTTGGCTGCTCTCAGCCTTTCCAGTCCAAGTCTGTGCTGGTAATAACAGACCCTAACTACTGTGCAAAGCAGTAAATATACCCAGTGGTGCATCCATTCCTCTGGCACACAATAAAAGCCTTTATGATCTGTTTGAGATGTAAAGCAGCGAGCCCTGAGAGAAATTGCTAGCGTTGACATTGGGATGGCGGGAATCCCAGCACAGACCTGCGTGCCGTCTTTATCCAGTTGTAGCTGTTGCATAGTAAACCAAGGGTGCTAAATTGTTTGCCAAGAATCCTGGGAACTCCCAGTCACTCCTTCCTGTTTGAGACCTAAAGAACAGAAATTGTAGCTAGGCCCAGATCCTCAGCTTGTGTGAACTGACATAGTGCCATTGATGCCACTTTACATCTGCTGAGGATCTAACCTCAGAGTGTCACCTGTGCAGAATTGCCATTGACCTTCTTGGAGCTGCAGCTGCTTTGAGGAGATCCAGTGGCTTACAGGGGGTTTGGCTCATCAAAGGGAGCTGCGATGATCGCTCTTTCTCAGGCTCGCTCAGTGGTTACTGCATCATCCTAGAGCTCTCGGTTTAATTCCCTGCTCCATCCCAGGCTGCCTGTGCAGCCATAGGAAAGTCCCTACAAAGTTAGGTCATGCCCTGTGTGACTTAACAAAGCTGAACTAAGCCCCAGGGTAGACCCCACTGCCACCTCTCGGAGGGGTGGATTTACAAGTGACAGGAGAACCCTTCTATTACTATAGTGTCTATACCAGAGCAGCACAGCTGCTGTCCTACTGCTGTATGACTGGTGTTCCTACGTGGCCATACCCTTGGTTCTCTGGGCCTCTGTTCCCCATCTGTACAATGAGGATCATAGCTCTGCTCTGCCTCCCAGGGGAGCTGTGAGGATCGGTATGGATGGTGTCCACATCACAAAAGCACTGTTAAAACTGGGGCCCTGGCATGAAGTCTTAGGACTAAATAGTCAGTGGATGGAGTCTGTCACCCCTTGGGAAGGCTTCTGAGGGTCCAGGATCTGGCGTGTCACCAGTGGGAGGGAAGGTTGCACTGTCAATCCATCTGTATATAGGGCTGTCGAGCCAGTTAGATTCATTTATTGGTCCATATATGGACTTGGGCCTCCTGACTTTAACAATTTAAGCCCACATCGTTTTTTTCCTATTTTATGGCCTGATCCCTTTGCCCACTGAAGTATAGAAAATGGCAAAGCTCCCTTGGATTTCAATGGGGGCAGGTCCCTAATCCTCGCTGGGCAAATCTAGGTTCTCCAACTGCACTCAGTGCTGTAGTAGCCGAGTGCCTTCTTATCATTCAATAAATAGCAGGGCTAACACCTCTCATGTTTTATGTCTCATCCACCCCCCAGGAAGAGATGTATGTTGTGCTCTGGTTTGGAGCTTTGTGGATTTATAGACATGTGGCCATGTGTTTATGGGACAGAGGACAGGCCAGAGACATGGGCCACGCAGGAGCTGGGGAGGTTTAGGAGTCCTTGGTTTCTGGATGAATTCATTTCATAGACTGGCCCCTGAGAGTCTCTGACTGCATGGACGAGCTGTAACCTTATGGTAAAGAGCTCCATCGTGCCAGAGGAGTGAAGCTGTTGACAGCAGTCTCATTCCAAAGCTCTGTTTGATCTTCTAGATACCAGGGCCCAGGCCATGGAGCACCTTGCAGATAAGGACTGAGACCTGGAATTGAGTCAATATTTTGTGGGAAGCCAGTTGTGCGATAGGCAGGTAGCAACACGCTGCTCCTGTTGGGAGGCCTGGGCCTTTGAGCCGTGCTGACAAGAGACTGAGAGCTGTCTGAGGAGTTCAGCAGTGGAGTCATCTGTAGTGTGGTGCAGCGGGCAGGATGGTCAAGACAAAGGAGAAGTCAGAGACTCAGAAACACTTATCACAGCATTTAGGCATCCTTTTACGGCCTCACATTCGCGTGTTGGCTAATCCTAACGCTGGGTGCTTTGATCACCACTCTTGGCAGGGCTGCAGGCTTAGGGTTATGTGAACGTCAGAATGGCCATGCTGGGTCAGACCAATGGTCCATCTAGCCCAGTGTCCTGTCTTCTGACAGTGGGCAATGCCAGGTGCTTCAGAGGGAATGAACAGAACAGGCCAAGTATTGAGCAATCCATCCCGTCATCCACTCTCAGCATCTGGGAGTCAGAGGCTTAGGACACTGAGCATACAGTTACATCTGTGACCAGCTGGCTAATAGCCATGGATGGATGTATCCATCCTCCATGAACTCACCTAATTCTTTCTGAATCCAGTGATAGTTTGGGTCTTCGCAGTGTACCCACTAACAAGTACCATGGGATGCCTGTGCTTCCTGTTCTTTGTTTTCATAGAATCATAGAATAATAGGGTTGGAAGGGACCTCACGAGGTCATCTAGTCCAACCCCCTGCTAAAAAGCAGGACCACTCCCCCTAAATTACCCCAGCCAGGGTTTTGTCTAACCGAGCCTTAAAAATCTCCAAAGATGGAGATTCTACCACCTCCCTAGATAGCCCATTCCAATGCTTCACCACCCTCCTAGTGAGAAAGTTTTTCCTAATATCCAACCTTGACCTCCCCAGCTGTAATTTGAAACCATTGCTCCTTGTTCTGTCCTCTGTTACCCTCGAGAACAGCCTAGCTCCCTCCTCTTTCGAGCACCCCTTCAAGTAGTTGAAGGCTGCTATCAAATCTCCCCTCAGTCTTCTCTTCTGTAGACTAAATAAGCCTAGTTCCTTCAGTCTCTCCTCATAAGTCATGTGCCCCAGCCCCCTAATCATTTTTGTTGCCCTCCGCTGGACTCTTTCTAATTTGTCCACATCCTTTCTGTAGTGGGGAGCCTAAAACTGGACACAGTACTCCAGATGCGGCCTGACCAGTGTCGACTGCCTGATCATTTCATGGGGTGTCCCCTGCTTCTTGAGCTCTGGGGAGGGTAAATAACACTTTGACTTTCTCCACATGAGCTATGTGGTTCAAATACCAGGCGTTTAATTGATGTGCCCCTTAATTACCCTGCTGGTTAAGACCTTTTTCTAACCCCTATCTTAAAGCTGTTGAAATTCCAACAGAAGATCTGTCAGGGTCCAGGGAACAAAAATATAAAGCTGCTTCTGCTCCAACATGATTCCAGGTAATAACTAGATCCTGTGCCTCTCACTCAGACAGGACCATTGTTGGCTTCTAGGGGAGGGTTCAGAGTAATGAGGCCAGGCAACTCCTCTTCAGCTCCCTGGGGTGCCTCCAGCCCTATAGGGCATGCTATGGAAGTGCAGGATACAGAAATGAAGGGTCCCTGTTCAGCACCGGGTTTAACTAAAATGATTTGTGCCCCTCAGCAGCCCCGTAGCACTGGGGTTGAACGAGAGCCGTGGAGCCCTGCACAGACACCCTCAATGAGAACAAGATGTTGTCTGGCAGGCTGGGAATTTGATCTGCTTTACAGCTAGTGTTTCTGTACCGCTTAGTGATCGGTCAGCCCTGCCAGTGACGGGTGCAACGGCCATGCCACGAGCAGAGCTCTGTTCTCTCTGAGGGCAGCCTGGCTTGCTTTCAGATCAGCACTTTTCCAGCACGCTCAGAAAATCTCTTCTTTTTGAAAGAGAAGGACCCCCAATGTGAGTCACACAGCAGAGTTGAAGACAAAGCAAACGATCCTGGCCTGAACTGGGCCAAGAAAAAACCTCGGTCAGCCTCCCTGGGAGACTTACAGCTCTTCTCAATGTGAATGTTGTTTTCTCTCTCCCTTTGTTTACAGGGAATCTGAAGCATGTGGTTTAGCTGACAAGGAAAGCTCATGTTTCCACAACAGCGGAGCGTTTCCTGTGCCGAAGACAGTGTGTTTATGGGAGCAGCTTGCGGAATTTGTGGCTGCAGGGGAAATTTGGAAGAAATTACGTGGGGTGGGGTTTTTTGGGTGGTTTTTTTTGGAAGTTTCCAAGCAGCAGTGATGACTGCGGCTCTCCACACACACTGGGCCCAGTGCCGGGGAAGGACAGGCTCCCAACTTTCAGCCTCTTCTTCCAACAGATTCCACCCTATTTTTTACAAAATTGTTTTTATTCTTGCAGATGGCTTTTCTGATTATTTTTTTTTAAGGGAGGTGGTGGGCGAGAGGCCGTTCTGAGCCGCTGACCCTCCACTTGTGCCAGGCCACTCTCCTGATGAGCCCACAGGCTGCAGGTGTAGACGCTGTGATGTGACCCTCAGAGCGGGTGCATTGAGCAAAGGGCCTGTGACACTGGCTGAGGCCTTATCTAGGGAAGGAGCCACAAGCGTGTTTTTAAACCGTCGTGTGTTTTTTAAAAATAAAAGTGTTGCAATACTTAGTTGCATCCCATGTCCTTACAGGCTGCCCGTCCTGCGCTGTATCAGCTCCTTGTTTCCTTATGCATCCCCGTTGCTGTATCCATCTGCTGTCTTATTGTAAGCTCGGGGGGACGGGGGGGCAGTGTCCTTTTTGCTCTGGGGCTGTACCAGGGGAGCCAGAGCCATGACAGGAGCTCCCCAGCACTGCTGTTAATACAAATATCTGGCACCCCACCCAGGGCACTCTTGGCTGTTTGTTACAGCTTTGCTGCAACTGTGCGGGGTTGGGCCCTGGGTCTGCCCTGTCTCTGGGAGAGGGGTTGATTAGTCTCTAATTGCCTGAGGAGGAAAGTAGCTTCCTAGATATGGCAGCTCCTTGTGCGCTTGGCTGAGGGAGCAGGACATTACAGTTAGCCCTTCACTAGCCCCGTGTCCAGCTCAGGAGGTTGGCTTCACCTCCTCCATCAGCACTCGTGTTGATGAGGCACCGCTACGTGGAGGCTGCATGCCCCATGCTGTCTGCGAGGCCCGTTCCCTCCTCCCCTGAAACGTTAGCAGAGCGGCAGGGCCTGGCTAAGGAGCTCGGACAGCTCCTCCCCCTACCGTGAAAGGTACACGTGCAGACTGGCGGGTGCAGCCCCCTGGCTCCTGATGAGCCCTCCATGGTGCTGCAGTCATATCCTGGGCCTTGCCCCCAGAGTCCAGCCCTCCTGCAGCCAGGAAACCAACGGGGTGGCTCATTCTCAGACCCTGGCTGGGGGCCGAGAGACAAGCTGAGCTGCCAAGGAGCCCCAGGAGGCCGTTTATTTTGGTTGCTGATAGCTGGGCCCCATCCCTGAGCGGCTGGGCAGTTATTGCATAATCATCCCTGGCAGCTGGAGCTGTGGTTCCAGCTGATAAACATCTGCCACGCCGCAAAAAGTACCTTGCATTCGCAGTAGCTCTCTTTGCAAGTAAGCTGGCACTGCCACGGCAGCCTTTCCGCAGACAGGGCTCTTCCTTTCCAAGCCATTCCAGCATCCTTTGATCCGTGGTGGCCTCTGAACCAGGTGCCCCGGCTGTGTTGGGTGCAGGAGTCCCGGCAGAGGCCTCGCCATGTCCAGACACCCCGAAATGCAGGAGGGTTTGACTCCAGATCTGAAAAGGTATGAAGTGGGCCCAGCACCAGTGGGAACGTTTACTGTCAAGATGCAGTGTAAATAGGTGTGAACTGCTGCCTGGCTAATTGATACCAGCTTTAAATAATGGATGTCTCAAATTGTGGCCCTGGAGCCCTGCCTGTTCGTGCTGGGCAGTGCAGGACTTTCTGGCAGGCAGCTGCCAGGCTGTAACTGGAAGGCCTGGGAATGACTGTGTTGCAGGTGAGGCATTTCCCTATAAAACTCTTCCCGGTGGGAGGTTATTTTTAGAGAGAGGTGGGCAGGGGTTTCAGCACCATGCAAACACAACTAGTGCTTTCTGTTCTATGAAGAGTGAGATCCCATGTGGCTCCCACCCCCAGCTCTGAGCCATGCCCTTCACGTGCACCAGGCCTTGAGAAGAATCAAAATGCACAGAGACTCTTTCCTGGTGCAGATGAACGACCCATGGCAGGACCTGCTGTCAGCCTCACTCCTTTGCCCTGGGGATCAGCAGCTGGAAAACAAATTGTGAATCTGGAAAGGCAGAAATTCAGCTGGAAAACACATTCCCCATGGGGGGAGGTGATTCTGAAGGGTTATTGGGAACAGAACAGGGAGAAACAATGTTTAAAATGAGTTGTGTCCCTTTAAAAACATCCCAGCCCAGCTGGAGAGTGTTTTTTGCACTGTGTATAAAGCTGCTAGTGCCTCAGCCACTGGGCTGAAGCCTGGTGGTCCAAGCAATCAGCTGTGCTGAGGTGTCCTTAGTGGGTTCAGCTTCCCCCACCCCCAAACTACCAGCCCTGGAATCCTTAAAGGAATAGCTATAGCATGGAGGAAAGATGGGGAAAGGTGGCCTGCAGCAGGGAGAAGGGGATTGATCATCTTTGGGGGTTTCCTTTGCTCTCCTTAAATCAAACTCCCAGCTCGGAGGTCTCAGTCCTGGGCTGTTTGCTGTCAGGGTGCTGCTGCTGTGGAAATTGGGCTACACTGTCTGCTGTTGTCATGATGTCCAGGCAGGAAAACCTAGGTTGGGAGGGAGCAACTCCCTGGTGGGAAGGAAAAGGTTAACTTTTTAACCCTGTTTGACATGGCAGGAGCAGGGACTGGGGTTTGACCTCTGGCTAAGGCCCCCGGTGGGTCATCTATCCAAAAGCCACCTTGCCCACATTCTCTGAGTTGCGCTTGAGTGAATGGTGGCTGAACCCGTTTTTTGCCTGACCCAGAGAGACGGGCTGTACCCATGAGCCCTCCCAGGGCCTGCTAGAGACATGCGCAGGTGCCAGAGAGGGAGCCAGGCGGCAAGTGTTCAGGGCCATCAGCAATCCGGGCTTTGGTACTGGAGGCGGGAAGGCAGGGAGCTGGTGTGTGGCCTGTGGGCTGGAGTCTTTGCTTTGCAGCAGTGGTGCTGGGGGAAAAGGGCGGAGGGACCCTGTTGGCAGCATTCGATGGCACAGCTCAGACAACACAGCCTGCCAAGGCACCGCAGGGGGACACAGTGCGCCTTTGGAAGCGGATGGGGCTGGTGAAAGGTGCTGCATGGAGGTCCTCAGTTCACAGCCCTGGGTATGGCAATCCCCTGTATTCTGCTGTGGAGGCCAGGACAGCACCAGCATATGCATGGCCTGCACCTCCACAAATAGTTAGCTCCTTCACCCATGTCAGGTCTACCTATCCCCCTGACGGACACATCCTCCTTCCTCCTCGCCTCCCTGACTGTTGGCTGGATGCGGGAATCTTTGTGGGGGGTATTGTCTGGCCCCTGTGATGCAGGAGATCAGAGCAGCTGGTGTGGCCATAAACTCCAGGAATCCCTCTTGCACCTCCCTTGCTGGTTACTGGGATCCAGCCTCCCACTGAACTGTGGGACCATCTGTAAGGGCAAGAGGGGACCCCAGCTGTCAACCTCTCTGCCAGTAGCAGGGGTTTGCCATGTAGCTATGTCAGCCCTAAGCTATTAGAGAGGGGTTCTCTTCTATCTGGTGCTCACAACCACCCTTTTCTTCAGCCCCTTTTCTTCCCCCAGCCCTGGGGAAGACTTCTGTGGGGCCTGAAAGCTGCTCTCTCTCCCCAACAGAAGTTGGGCCCATGAAAGATATCCCCTCCCTGCCTCACCTCTACATCATCCATCTTTAGTGCCAACTGCCTCGCTAGCCATGCATGGGGCTAGCTATTCAAATGCAGCTTCCACATAGCCATAGGGGCTGAGTCTCAGGGGATGGGCTCCTCCTGCCATCAGCTGTGGTAATGGGGGTGCAGGTGCGGGAGCCTCCTCTGCGGCAGGCCTGATTTCCCAGCGCCATCGCTCCCGGTCCAATCACGAAGCTGCCACAGGACCACCAGGAGCAAGGAGCAAGAGAGACCTTCCCTGCTCAGACCTTGCATTGCACGCTGCCGAGGCTGGAGGAAGCCCTGGTTGTGTCTGTCCTGGAAGCACTTGAGGCTCAGCTCTGCTCTGTCTTGTGCCTTTACGGCACCTGTCAGTGTTAATGCAGGTGATGGGACGGGCTTGTGGGCAACATCAGGCTGATTTCCACCTGGGCCTCCTTTTAAATCTAGCCAGCATGACTGATCTTCCCAGCCCCACCCCACATGTGCCCCGGCCATGGTGCCTCTTCCTGCCACGTTTCTTTTTAAAGAACCACTCACGCATTTTTTCAGTTACCTCCTCTTGCAGTTACTCCAGGACAGCTAATTTCCTGTTGCCTTAATTAGATTGCGGAGGAATAAATAGCAGGGCGATGGGACTCCCAGTGCGGCCAGGCTTTGTTTTGATCTGCGCTGTTTTTCCCTTTGGATGCAAACAACAGGAAATCAAATGTGGAGTTAATTCAGCAGGATGCAGTTCCCGTGTCCCCATGTGTCCAGTGCACTGTGCTCCACCATGCCCAATGGGACAGGGAGCCAGGCCTCAGCCAGCCGCGGAACGCAACACAGCTTCCGTTCTTAGTTCCTAGTGCCTTTGAATATTGTGTCCAGATTAAAGCACTCCCCCATATTCTGGTGATTGGATGGAACACAAGATGGACAGGCAATGGGGCTGAACATATCTCTCCCCCCCCCCCACAACCCCCCAGTGAGCACTGGACACAGGGCCCAGGGCAATCTTAAATGGGGAATGAGCGCATGGAACACCCCCCAGCCTTTCACACCATGGAACTCTGGGCTCAGTGACATAGACCCCAGCCCCTGATCATGGCTTGGGCAACGATTCACGGTTTACTCCCAGTGATGCATCTTTACAGCCAAGCGTGGGGTCCCGCCTCTGGCACAGAGCTAGGGTTAAGATCTTTGTTCTCTTCCCAACTCTCCCACGAGCGTCACTGGTGATCTCGGGCAAGTGCCTTCCCCTCTGGACCTTTCAAGAGGGAGATGGTGGTTCTGTTCCGCTCCGCTCCACCTTTGCAAAGCACATGGAGAACTGGAACGAGTTATGCCCCGACCACAGGCTATTGCTGACGCATTTCTTAGCATTAGCCTTTGGGGTGGGGTGTGGGAGAGGCTATGGAAGGGCAGAGCTGCGACGACACTTCAGATCGTAGTAGTTACAAATGCTGTAGGAGCTGGTCTAGTAACAAGGAACAAAACTGGGCCCACTAATGAGTCTTAAAAAATGCCATAGGACCCCTTCTTTGTTTTTCATTGCAGCGATTCTCACCTCTCTCAGCCTCATCACTTTCTGATACGTTGTTCCACACTGTTTGAATCTATACAACTTGTTTGATTTGCTGAAGTAATCTGACCTGTGACCAGTGAAATGTAATCACAGGATTTATCATTCCCTCCCAGGTTTTTTTTCAATGTAAGTATTTTCCACTTTCTGGCATCTGATGAAGTGGAACTTCACCCACGATAGCTCATGCGAAAAATAAATGTGTTACTCTTTAAAAGTGCCACGGAACTCGTTTGTTTTGCTGAACTAGACTAACACAGCTTCCCTTTGAAATTTTTATTAAAGTTGCAGCTACTCTACACTGCCGCCTACCGACGTAGGCCTGGTCCACACTGACCAGTAGCATTGGTCAAGGCTCCTCTTGCCCCATCGCTGTGCTGCCCTGACCCTCAGTGTGGACTCGGCTACAGTGACAACACAGCTACCATTGTTTGGGGAGCTGGTGTTCCTATATCGACGGAAAACCCCTTCTGCAAGTGTGGGCTACGTCTAGGCGCTGGGCTATGCTGGTGTAGCTACACCGATATAGTCTCTGTAGAGCAGACACAAAGGAGCACAGGAGAACTAAACTTCCAGAGCTTGCACAGCAATGCTGTGGTGTTGCTGGGCGCTGTTAAACCACGTTCCACCCCAGAGGTAACTGCCTTTCCATGGTGGATGACCTGATTCCTGGATATACATGTGTTTCATATACATGTGCTTTCAGGACCTCCAGGTAGAAAAGTGCTATCGTGGGGGTCAGTCGTACAGATCCGGGTGGTTCCGGTCCATACAATGTAGTTTTGTGGCCCAGATAGCATTGTCATAATTGCAGCTGCCTCTAGTGTTTGTGATTGCAAAAAAATGTCATGTGTGACTGGAAGGAAGCTGATGCAGGAATGACTGCCTGAGTCTGCAGACAGCCTGAACCAATGACTACGAGAGGTGTGAGTTTCCTCCCCCTCATCCATGAATCACCTTAAGTGGCAGCACTGACTGTTTCTAGTGGTGGACTGGGATGGGAATGATGCCCACGAGGAGGTAGAAATGGGAGAGGGAAGAAGGGAAGAGAGACACAAGGAAGGTGGAGAAAAACCGAGAAAGGAGGATGCAGGGAGAAGAGAGAGAAACATAGGGCAGGAATAGCAATAGGCTTAAAGGAGAACAGGCGCCCGCCTATGCACGCAGGCCCCAGCCACCTGGCTGTTTCTGTGCAGACCTCTGGCTGGTCCACACGCGAGTCCCTATGAAGCAGGCTCATGCTGTCTTTGTACCCTGGCCTCAGGTTATGGCAGAAGTGGAATCCAGGCCCCTGTGCAGTGGGAGCTGGAAGATGCCGGGTCCAATAAGGCTGGTGGAATGTGAGTAATTTAGTGCAAGAATCCGAGGTTTGTTTCCAAGGGCTCCACTGTCCCTGGCCCGGCGCTGTGTGGAGTTTTGTTGCCTCATCAGGTGTTCCCAGCACGGGGGTTTACTGAGCAAAAGCAGAGCTGTGTGCATGGATTTAACCCCCTTTCTACATCCCCCACTAACCCTTTGCAAGGACGCTCTGGGCTTCCATCTGCCAGTGGCATGGGGGGCCATTTCAGAGCAATGCAGTGAGCTTGTGCCCCATGAAAGAAAGTGTGGGGGGGGGGCACTTCCCTGTCCACTCTCTCCCAGGAGCAGGTTTGTGGTCTGCTGCGGAGGAAGGGCCAGGATTGCTCCTCCCCATTGCTCATTGTGCTGATACTGTGTGGGAGGCTGGGGGGCCCGAGGCTGGGCTAGGAGGGGTCCTATGGGGAGGCTTTTCTGAATGCCGGCCTCAGGGACTATTGAGCCACTGCTGAGGGAGACCTCTGGAGAAACTGAACAGATGCCCCTTTCCAGACATCTGGAAAACCCGGAGGGGAGCGACACTGGATCTGGATGCAGGGAGCTGCAGGGCTGCCCTATGCAATGCCACCAGCAGCGAAGGAAGGGTGGCATTTACTCTCGAGGGCGGAGCTGGGTAGGAATGAGTGACGCAAGCTGAGCTGCATGCTCAGAGCTGGTTTCCAGGGGAAGTCCAGCTTGTTTTGTTGAACCCACTGTATCCCAGGTGCATTTCCCAGGGGCCAGCCCTCAAATGCTCCATTAACCTGCACTAGCAGATGGGTGCAACAGGGACGCTCTGGGAATGCCACTGGCCAGCAGTGGATTAGTTGCCAGCCACGCTGTGTTGGGAATCTCCATTATGGGTGTGATGAAGACAGCCCAGCCCTGCTGCCCTTTTCCACTGTGGTTCAGCTATGAATGGCCACAGCGGCCTTCCCTCTGCGCTTCCCCGGGCAGCGCAGCTCACCAGCTGCTTTCCCTTATCAGAAGGACAAGGCACATGGGGTGGGAAGCCATGATCTGCTCAGGACGCACAGCAGTAAGGAGTAGAATAAAACCCCTAGCTCTCTCCAGCACTTTTCACCCGTCAACCTCAAAGCACTTTATGGAGGTGGTCGGTGTCCTCAGTCCCACAGCGCAGGGAGGAGCACACGTCCTACGGGACGAACTCCTCAACTGACAAGCATTGGTGTGGCTCTCCTGGAGCCCATGGAGCTACAGAGACTTGCTGAGAATATGGCCAGCAACACTGTGATCCAAGGTCTCCCATCCGTCTCTAGGAAAGGCAGAAGCGTGCAGTTCCTGAACTGACAGCGAGGCAGCAGACATTCGAGGGCTCATTACTCGGGCAGACAAAAGCGTAACACGCTCCAACAGCTGGACGCTGACTGGAAAGCAAGCACAAAGCAGTGCAGGGGGTGGGAATTGCATCCCTGGACCAGGTTAGCGAGGAGGGGGTATGGCGTTTCAGATCCTCCCTGAGTGCTGGTGATTCCACATCTCCAGAGGCCCAGCAGCATTATCTGGGTTGGATATCCGCTGGCATGGGAAGAAGGTGAGGCCCAAATGATGGAAAAACGAATATTTCACACAGACACATCCCAGGGTTAAGAGCATCCTGGTGCTTGGACAGCAGCAAGGCAGACTGCTTCTCAGGCGCAGGGACTGTGATCCGATTGATTTAGCATGCGCAGTGTGACTAAATGCCACTGGCAACGTTAAATCTTTTAAACCAGGCCCTGCAGCTCAAGGCTGTGTTGGTCCAGAGATGCAATTTGGAAACGTAAAGTGAATCTTGTTCCGTGCTTCGCTCGTGGGAGCTAACTGATTGCCAGTTAGCTCAAAGTAGCTAATAAGTTTGTAAAGGCCACCGTGAGTGTCCCCCACGGCTGATTCAAGCTGATGTTTGTCATATAGCCTAGGCTGCCCCTGGCCTGGCACAAGCATTTGGGGCATGTCCACACAAGCCTGTACAAACGTCACCGGTCACTATCAGAGACCAGATGGGACCTTGGGTTGGGTTATCATCTGAACCGGTCCAACAATCTCTACGTGCCTGTGAAAGGTGAAAGAAACAAACCCAGTGCTGTGGCACTCATTCCAGCCCAGCAGCCCCTCTGAGATGAGACAATCACAGCTGGGAGCCAGCAATGTTGAGCCCGTCTCTGCAGAGAGACACAGTCCTAGCCTGTGGAAACGGCCAGTCAGAGGTACCAGAGAAATTACTGTGATTCACATGAACGATCGGAGACATCCCACCGACAGAGGGAAAACAAGGGTCTTTCAGGAGCAGTGAAGGGAGAAAGTTTGTATCAAGGCCAAGAGGATGCATACAACTGTGCACCGGTATCGCCAGAGGCATTAAGACATTGTCACACCCGCCTGAAGCCACAACCAGTTCTCCATGGAGCAGGCCAGGTCAGGGGCCATGTCCTGAGATAAACAAGGGCCAGGTTTTCAACCCTGCTCTGCACCCCCCATGCCTTTTTAATAACAGAAATGACTATTTATTAGTGCAGTATCGACAAGCCACCCTTAAGGACCAGGAACCCATTGCGCTAGGTGCTGTACAAACACAGCAGAGTTCCAGTGAAAACCTGGCCTTGGCTTTGCATGCTGAAGCTTTCTGAAGAGCCCAGCCAAAATATCATAATAAGGGCCTTTGAAAACTCTTTCAGACTCTTTTGCCTAGTACTATGGGATTGTCTTGCAAAGTTAATGGTATTGCTGTAGAAGAGTTACAGTAACTGAAAGGGAGACCTCAATTTTTTTTGGTTTGGTTTTTTCCCCCCCAAAAAGATGATTATTTTTTCCCCTCTTAGTTTTTTTCCATTAGAAATTCTGTTCCTGTCTCAGCCAGAAGAGTATGGAGACCTAGTGTAAATGAGGGAAAGGGAAAGTTATGTTACTGAGGGCTCTCTTTAAAATACTTTGGTACTTGTTAACACCTATTTTAACTTCAGTGACTGAGGAATATTTTGCCTTGCTGAAGAGTCAATGCTCTTGGTCCTTCAGCGAGGCTGTTAAATACTCACAATAAACACTTTGGGGATTTCCTAAAGATTCACTGGCAAACACAAGGAAGACAAGACTATATTATTGATATTTCTAAAGGTTTGTCTACACATGAAAATTAATCTGGAGTAAGGGAGAGTGTGAATTTAAAGCAGATTAGCTATGCCAGTTTAACTCATGTGTGGACACTCGTATTCTGAAATAAAAGTGTCTTATTATGGATTAGTTAAATCCGCAGTTGTTAGACTCATGAACTTTAAAGTCAGAAGAGACCAATATGATCATCTAGTCTGACCGCCTGCACAATACAGGCCATGAAACCTCACCCACCCACTCCTGCAATAAACCTCTAACCTGTGACTGAGTTATTAAAGCCCTCAAATCATGATTTAAAGACTTGGAAGTACAGAGAGTCCACCAGCAAGTGAGTCAAGCTCCGTGCTACAGAGGAAGATGGAAAAACTCCCAGAGCCTTTGCAATCTGCCCCAGCGGAAAATTCCCTCTCGACCTCAAACATGGTGATCAGATAAATCCTGAGTATGTGGGCAAGACTCTCCAGCCAGACACCCAAGAAAGAATTCTCTGTAATAATTCAGAAACTGCCCCATCAAACATCCCATCTTGGGCCATTGGCATATCTTCCACCAGTAGTCAATGATCAGTCAGTCAAAAATGGCCAGACTAGGCTGTCCCATAGTACTGTCCCCTCCATAAATTTATCAGGCTCAGTTTTGAAGCCAGCTAGGTTTTTTGCATTGATCAGGAATGGTTAATCAGGAACAGATATTCCAGAATAATTCCCTATATAGACAAGTTGTAAAGTAGAAAACAAACAAGGAAAGCAAAAATTCAAAATTTTCCTCATCTTCCTTAAAGATTGTATGGAGATTAACAAGGGCCATATTCCCAATTTTTTAGACATTCTTTACGGGTCACCTTTAAAATAGCTAAAAAGACCAGATGGGGGGAGGAGAGATGTAGGCACAAAGGAAGCATTTCCAACCCAGTCATTCAAAAAACGTGAGTCAAGCCCCCATACTCATGAATTTGGCTTTAAAATCGTGAGCTGTTAAACAGTCGATGTTGGGTTCTTTGTACTTGCCTTCTAATGTCCCAACTTAGTGCTAGAAACTTACCTGAAAAATGCAGGCTGAGTCTCCTGTCATCACATGACTCCAAGAGCTGGGACTTTCAGAAAAAACTACATCCTGTGGGTGTGGGACTCCTAATAGACCAGGAGAGCTGGCAACATGTGACTGCACTAGACTGCATTCAGGGGGATCGAGGATCCTGGGCAGGTTCAGGCTGAGTTGAAGGCTATGCGGGTGATGGAAAGACTTGGTCCTTTGTCCTGTCAAACATCACACACAAGGCAAGAACCCACTTCTCACACAGTGGCATTGCTGGCACCAGGTGTGTGTGTGTTTGCTTGGACAGGAACAGAATGTCTCAGATCCAATCCTTGTGGCTAGGACCACATGCTTCAGGGAAAGCTGCAAGCCTCACAGCAATCAGCGGGTGGCTCATCTGCCCCCAGCAAAGGTCCCTAACCCTTCCCAGACTGGCTTAATCTCCGTCTGAACTGTGGGGACTGCTGTCTCCCTCATGGACCTGCAAGGGGCCTCACGGGACCGGCAGGAAACGCATCCCGCTCCCAAGAGTCCCGTCCACGTTTTGCGAGTGGTTCCCCGCGCCGAGGGCCAGGCCATGTGCTAATAATGCTCGCACCGGCCGGCTATAAAGGGGAGCGCAGCGCGGCGCGCACAGGCTGTGGGGTCCTGGTGTGGTTCGCGACGGTCTGTCCCGGGTGCTGGTTGGGCGGCGGAGCGGCCCGGCTGTGGATGCCTCGATCGCCGCCCGTTTCCCGAGGGGGGCGCCGCTGGCCCTGATTTGCCGAGAAGTCGCTCTGGAGCAGCCTCTCCATGGGGAGCCGGGCGCGCCTGTGAGTGGCGGGGCGCGCTGGGCCGGGGAGCCGGCGAGAGGTGAGCGCGGCGGGACTCAGCTCCCCGCTGCAGGGCGGAGCGGGCTCGGGGCTAGTGGGGAGTCGGGCCAGGAGCCCCGGGGCTGCCGCCTCCCGCCCGTTCCCTGCGCCCGCCTGGCTCTGCAGCGGTGCCTGGGGTCTCGACGGCACGGCCGATTCTGCGAGCCCTGCGCCTGGCAGCGTCGTCGTCGACCCCCCTCCCCCGGATCGGGCCCGCGGCTCCTGGCCCGTTTGCAGAGAGCCCCGGAGCCGGGCATCCCGCCGGTCGAGGGACAAATGGGGAGCTGGCGTCCGTGGGGCCGGGGCGCTCCGGGCTGCCAGCCCCTCGCCTGCTTCGAGGGGCCGCAGGCGGCTTGTGTCTCAGTGGGGGACGAGAGGGAGGAGCCGGGGCTGGGCGATCCAGGGAGGGGGTCTCGGGATCCCCGCTGGCAGGGGGCTGGGGCTGCTGGCCCGGTGCCGAGTGGGATCCGTCTGTGCTTCTTGCTGGGCTGTCATCCCAGGTGAGGGGTGTTTGGTGGGGGGCATCTTCCATTTCCCACCCCCAGGCTGTTGACGGTCTGGGCCGGTGACGCTGGATTGCCCCCCAGCGTGACCCCTGCCCAGCTCTGCTCTATATTTCGGGTAACTCTAGCACCTCTCTCCCCGGTCTCCCAGTGCTTGGTGAGCAGCCCCCTGTGATGTAGGAAAGTAGACATTGCCTTCCCCATGTGGGGAAACTGAGGCACGGACGAGGTGGGGGTTTTGTACCGGTCTTCCTGTCACCAGTGTCACTGTTGCCCTCTGCTGGGTGGGATCAGAATAGCCCAGCTGTGTGTCATAGACCCTGTACTGCTAATAGCAATTCTCTTGCTTAAATGGTAGAGGCCGTGCTGTCCAATCCGTGCCTGCTAGTGGTGAGCAGCGTGGTCACAAGTGTGCTCTAGCAAACCTGCGGGGAAGGACGGCTCTCTTCCTATCTTTCTCACTGCCGAGAGCCACGCTTCTCCCTTCACCCCTTGTGTTTGAGACACTCTCATGTGCCAGCTTTACCTGACACCCATAAGCTGGTATTCCAGTCCTGTCTGTCTGCGCTGGTGTCCTCACCCTCACTGCTGCCGTGCCTTGCAGATTTCAGCCTGAATTTCCTTGCATCTCAAGGTGGTTTTATGGAGGCACTTAAAATGAAACCTCCAGAAGAGCAGCCTGGAGGCTAAAAGTGGCCTAGGTTCATTACCCTGCATAGCCCTGTCTGCACAAGAGCTTTGGAAGGTTTCAGTCCCTGGTGGTTAGTGACATGTCTTTACAGTCAGTCCTTTGGGGCTGGGCTGGGCCCCAGAGTCCAAACTGAAACTCAAGTCTGTTTAACAGGCTGTTGGCCATCTGCTCTATGGAGTGCATCCCTCCTTGTCCCTCCCTAGTCTGCACCTGTTCAGGAGGAAGTGCTCTTTAACCACCCACGGGAACAGAGTGAGCCAGCACTCCTGCACCTTGCATTTGCAGTGGTGCTAGGCATCCAGGGAGACTGGTGGATGTTGCCCTGGGATGTCCCTTCCTGTGGGGGGCAGATCCCGGCCCTCTGGCTATGGCTGCCAAATGGTTGTTGTGTGTCACTGCAGCCTCCAGGAGTCCTGGTCCAAGAATGGACTGTGGTTGGGCATTTCTAGCAACTGTGAAAAGGCAGCATCTGGATGTTGTGTCTATCTGTCCCTTCCTGGGTTGGGACCTGTAGCAGGTGTCTCCTTTTGGGCATTGACTCCTAGTCAATCAGCCCTGTTTGAGGCAGCAGAGCCGGTGGGTGCAGCCCAGGGAGCACAATGTTCTCCATGCTGAAGGTGACTGACCATCCAGGAAAGGCTTCTGCCAGAGACCTAGTGCAGTTGGAGATGGGAAAGGGCACTCTAGGTGAGGATCATGCCAACTGGCTAGTATGTGGCTCCCTCACTCGGCCCTCTAGTGGCCAGCCCTGTTTGCTGCTGCTTGAGGGAGGGCCATCCTTGGGCTTGCCCCAGCTCTGCTGCCCAGAAGCAGAGGTTTGGGGGCCCTTGCGGGGCACCCAGAGGCTGTGGGAATAGAACAACACAACCTGGATGTGACACATAAGAACAACCTCACTGGTCAGCCCAGTGGTCCATCTTAACTCAGTGTCCTGTCCTCTGACCATGGCCAACACCAAGTGCTTCAGGGGGAACACCAGGACAGGAAATCATCGAGTGATCCATCTGGTCGGCTATTCCCAGCCTCTGGCAGGCAGCAATCCCTGCCCACCTGGCCAATAGCCAGATAAAACCAACAAGGAGGGAGACTGTGGACTGGCTGCTGTGACAGCTTGCAAACCCAGGGGCCTTGGCAGGGCCCCTGTCACAGGGGCAGGTGTGGGGAGAGGGCGTAAGAGTAGGTTACCTGTGTGGTCTGCTGGCAATGTCCTTTAGCCTGCTGAGTGATTTTCCTTGTTGCTGGGGTTCTGAGGAAGGGAGCTGGGCTGGGGGCGTGTTCCAAGAGATTGACCATGACCCAGTCAAGGGGCAAGAGCCTTGCTGTCTGTCTGTCTGAGGTCAGTCCAGCTGTAGCTGGCAAGGAGCTCTGTTTATGACAAAGACTCTGGCCTCTTAGTGGGATGAGCTCAGCCCCGGAGTCTGAGGGAGCGCAGGCCAGGCAGCTGGACAGCGGCTCAAGATGCCTTTACCCCACCTCGCTTCCTGAGACATGGACTAATGCCCTTTGCCGTGGCTATTGCTGAACAGCGCAGCCTAGGCCAGGGGAATGCATTGACACCAACAGCTGCTCCTCAAAAAGCTCAAGACTGGCTTGAGAATCAGGAGGCGTGTATGGGGTTTTTAAATAATGTGGTTCTGTTCCACTGTTGTCTGGATTCTGAGCCTTTGGGATGCCCTGGGTGGGTCCCGCTTTCCAGCTGTTCTCTGCAGCCATAAGGGCTAGATGTGTATGGCCAAGCTTTTCTAATCTCATGACTCCAGGAACTGGGGCTTTGCGAGGTGTGCCAGATCTTGTGAGTTGGCAACGCTGGGGGAGATCGCTGTGCTGCTTCAGAAGGATGGCCATACGTGGTCAGAGCATTGGCTCATCAATGTCTTCTGACAGCAGCCTGTGCCTGGTGCTTCAGAGGGAATTTACAGAAATGGGCTGTTACCAAGTGATCCACCCCCCCCTTTCATCTATACCCAGCTTCTGGCAGTGAGGGTTAGTGCCGCATGGAGCATGGTGCTGCATCCCTGACCATCTTGACTAATAGACCAGAAATTTGTCTCATTCTTTTTTCACCCAGTTATAATTTTGGCCTCCCTAGCATCCCTGGGACTGAGTTTCCCACATTAGCAGTGTTGTGTGTGAAGAAGTATGTCCTTGTGTTTTGTTTTAAATCTTTCTGTTACTTTGCAGGAGTCACCCAATAAGTCGTGTGTTATGTGAAGGGGTAGATAACACTTCCTGGTTCACTTTCTCCACACCAGTCACGACTCTATAGACCTCTATCATGTCCCTCCTTAGTTGTCTCTTTTTCCAAGCGGAACAATCCTGGGTGCTTTAATCTTTCTTATGGAAGCTCTTTCATAGCCCTGATCCCTTTTGTTGTCCTTCTCTGTACTTTTTTCAGTTCTAATATATATTTTTGGAGGTGGAGGGACCAGAACCGCACGCGGTGGGCATGCCGTGGGTCTGTCAAATGGTGGTGTGATAGTCCTATCTATCCCTTGCCTAATGATTGCTAACCATGTTTAACTTTTTTGACTGCCACTGCATGGTCTATCTCAGGGGTTGGCAGCCCAAAAGATAAGAGCCATTTTTTAAATTCCTTCAGGAACCAAGTGTTTTGAGAGCCACAATGGGTGTAGCCTCCTGGTGGGTGGGAGCGTGGGTGCAGGGAAGCTGCTGCAGAATCCCCTGGCAGGGATGTGGGGCAGGAGGGAGCTCAGAACCAGGAGTGGGCCTCCACAGAGTGGCAGGGGGATGGGGTGGAGGCTGCAGGAACGAGGAGTGGGCTGCCTGCGGGGTCCTGGTGGGGAGGAGCAGGGGCTAGAGCCCAGAACTGCAGGTTTCAGACCCCTGGCAGGAGACACATGGACCCCTTCATGACTGGTATCATCTGGCCCAGGCTGCCATAGCCTGTGAATGGCAGGCTGGCAGGGAAGCATGAGTGTTCTCGGCTGGTGTCCCAGGTCTGGGGCTAAAGGTGGCCAGTCTCCAGGGTAAATAGCTCGGTGGCTTTGACTAGCACTAAACTGCAAGAAACACTGACTGCCCCAGCATCCAAGCCTGAAAGAAGGGGCAGGGCTGTGGGCAGGGGAGCAGGGCTGAAAGGGAATATGCTAGCAGCTGGTTGTGATGGGGCTGGAATGTAACGTGTGGGGGCACAGCTGGCTTTGGGCTCCCATGGGGGTAGTAGGGCCCTGGATGGCTGCATTGAGAGTTAGGGTGTGACCTGCCCCCAGCTCCGGTCCTCTGCTTGCACTGGCTCTCTGCATGGGGTCCTCCAGTAGGGCAGGGCCTGGGTTGGCCGTCACCCCAGAGTGGAGTGTACTGCTGCGTGAGAAGGGATGGCGAATCTTGTTTGGAGATGCTACGGGCACCGCTGCCGGCAAGCCAAAAGCTCCATGCCAGCTGGCTCTTCCCGAGCTCCTCACCAGAGCTGATCCTGGAGGCACTCGCCTCCTTCCCTGCGAGGACTGGCATGCCATCCGCAACAGGGCAGCCCTCACCACTCGATTCAGGCCCTCGGCCATACCAGACGGTGCCCTGAGTGCTGGAGGGATGCGGGGGTGCTTGTCTATGGCCCCTCTGCTGGAGCCCCAGTGGGCTGGGGGGAGCAGGGCTGGGGAACTGGGGGTGGCGCTGCATAGTGACAACTCCTGTTCCTCTTCCAGGACCCAGCAAGAGATGAGCTCTCTGGTTTATCCCAGCCTGGGCATGAAGGACCGCAATGCAGTGGGCATCCTGCACTATCCTGGTGTGGGCATGAACACCAGCAAGGCTGGCACAGGACCCTACGTAGCTGGCACGGGTGTGATGGGCCCCTCTGCGGCCCCCCCACCATCCAAGCAGGCTTCCTTCACCCTGCAGACGGCGCCTCACCTGCTGGCCAGCATGCAGCTCCAGAAACTCAACAGTCAGTACCACGCCATGGGTGTCTCAGGGCATCCAGCTGAGGCGGGCTCCGTGCAGGGCTGGGGCTTTGGCTCCCAGTCCCTGGGCCAAGGGGCGTTGGCTCCCCCTGCAGGAGCCTACAGCCCTGGCATCATCGATTCTGATCCCGTGGACGAGGAGGTGCTGATGTCACTGGTGGTCGAACTGGGCCTGGACAGGGCCAACGAGCTCCCGGAACTGTGGCTGGGCCAGAACGAGTTTGACTTTGCTGCAGATTTCCCTTCCAGCTGTTGATGCTGGACGGGCCCTGAGTGCTGGCAAGCTGGGCAGTAGACTTTATTCACGGGATGGCTGCCGTGGGCAAGTGGGCAGGATGCACCTGGCCTGCCTGTCGACTGAGAGGGCTCTGGGCCTGCTTCCTACTGACTCCCCGCAGTGAGGGTGTGCCCACTGTGCAGGGCAGCCACGGCCATTCTGCTGGCGCTCCAGGCTGCTCTAAGCTGTGTGATTGGGCACTGCTGGAATTGCTCCTCCCCATGGCTGGCTGGTGCTGGATGGGGGAAAGGTGGCTGAATCCTGGGTGCTGGAGAAGGAGGGGGACTGGCAGGAGAACACAGCAGGATGGAAGCTGAAGAGATGGGAATGGAAGCTGGTGCAAGACATAAACCCCCACTCCTGCCTCAGGAGAGGGTCTGCCCCAGAGGATTCCTCAAGAAGCTCCTAGGGATCTGAGCTGTTGTCCCCCCAAGCGTCTTTGACTCTAGGGCAGAGACAACCCCTGTGATGTGGGGGGTACTGAGGTAGGGGGCAGTGCTGATATAAGCAGCTGTTCCTGTTTGGCTTGAAATAAAAGTGGTGGAAAAAATGGGCCTGCCCAGGAGGCTGGGACCTGATTTGTGTTGCCCCTCTGTTCATTTAAAATCAGGCACCAGAGCTGGTGGTTGGACTGGAGTAAGCTTTGTGCTCTAGGGCCGGAGTCTGCTGGTGGCATGCTGGGCCTGCTCCTGACCTCCCCTGGGGTGGTGCAGAGGTGTGGCCGTCACAGCAGCCCCAGGGAGAGCTGATCCAGTGGGGTTAGGCTGTAACACGGGCTGTGGTGCCCACTGTGTGGGTGGGGAGGGGTAACAATTGCTGACGGGAGGGATGCTGCCATAATGGCAACACTTCGTTCCCTCTCTGCAGTGTTAGCACCACCTCTGAAAACACTAGGCTCCAGCATGGCATTTACAGGGAAAATTGACCCAGAAGGGTGCCATTGGCCTCCTGCTGGAGAGAACCAGCCAGAGTCAGGCATGGGGCTGGGTTTCCAGGGGGCCAGCACTGAGCACAGGGGAAAGTTCCCCCCTTTGGCATAGTTCCTTCTATGTGGGTGCTGGCTGAACACGTGTCAACTTGCTGTTAACATGCTGCAGTGCTAGGGTGTCTCTACACTGCTCCTTCTGCAGGCCCAGAAGGACAAACGTCTTCTCTCTTGATGGTCGGGGGAAGAAATCACAGTATAGTTCAGCTTCCCTGCCCTGCCGAGACCCATGGGCCATGCCCCCCGAATGCAGTGCCGGGGGGACACAGCAGCGTTGATGTTCTCAGGCCCACTAAGCTGACTTGAGCATATTGCTTCCTCTGCAGGGCAGCCCTGTGCTTTGTATGGGCACCTGTATTTCAGGTCCAGTGCCCTGCTGCCTGGGGCAACCTTCCAAACCCTGGGCTGTAGCAGAAGCCTTGGGCCTGAGGCCTGATTTCAATCTTATGGTCCCACCCTGTGGCCACAAATAAAACTGCAGCAGTGTGTCCAAATTGTGCTAGCATGGCCAGTGAGCCTGGAATCTACACCCTGCTGGAAGTGAGCGGCCAGGCATGTACATGTTCCTATGCCCCTCCAGTCTGGGAGCATGGAGGGGGTAGCAGCTGCTGGCAAAGAATATGGCTGATGTGGGTGGCGCATTGGCCTTGGACTCTGCCCTGGGTCCAAACCAGGCCCCTGTGAAATGAATTTGGCGGCCTGGGCTTAGACAAGAGCAGACAGTTGCTCCCAGGGCCAGTTGCCCACACAGCTCCTGCAGGTGCTGTAACTATCTTCTGTAGTCCCAGGTTCCCTTGTACTGTGGCCTAAACCTTCCCTGCTCTTTGCCTTTAGGAGACTGGCTTGTCCCCAAAGCCACCTGGGAACTGGTTGAGGTGGTGGTGGGGAGGGCTATAGGGTGGAGCAGGTTCTGCTCATCCCTGTGTGCTGGAACCAGCAGCTACCTGGGGCTGGGCCCTGGGTTGGGAGAAGAGATGGGCTGTAGTGTCAGTGGGAGGCCAGAACAGAGGGGCAGGAAGGGCACATGAGGTAGTGATCCACTTTGGAACAACAAATTGGTGCTCAGAGGTGCAAGGCAGATGCAGGGGATCTGGCTACATTTCAATTACTAGAGGGTATGTGTCTAATGCCCCTAGTCAGCCTGGGAAATTTCAGTCCCTTTATTTAGCACATGAAAGGGCTGGAAGCCTGGCCCAAGGTGTGCTAGAGATTTTACAATTCAACTGGCACAGAGGATTAAAACATGCCACAACGGACACCAGCAAGATCAAAACCACATAATACCTAAAGCCTCTCCCTTCAGCTGTCTCCCTACCTGAGACGATTAAAATAGGGACATCAAACTGCTGTGTGCATAGGAGCTAATTCATCCTCAGCACTGCTCTGGATGGCAGTGCCCCAGTGTTACAGGTGGGGAAAGGGAGGCACTGTAAGGGGTGGTGACTTACTGAGGGACACACTGGACAGCGGCCACAGAGTCAGGATTTGGGCAGTGGTTAATGTATAATTTGATGGGCCCTGGCACCCTCCTAATCTCCAGGCCCCCTTCATGCATGTGTGGGCCCCAGCCCAGGCAGGCATTTGCAACCACTTCTCAGTACCACATGCATCGGTTATCGCTCCATAAAAATATTTATAATTTTATATGGTGTTTGTCTATAGCAATTATTGTCCCAAACTAGCAAACACTGCATCACACAATAAATATTGTGATTAACAAGGGTGGGGCGTAGGACCTGCCAGCAGCCAGGGCAGGGCAGAACATGCGTTCTACCAGATTTTTCTATTTTTAGGGGCCCTGGAACTCTGGCCCCTCAAATTTGGGGGCCCTGGAACTGTGTTCCCCCTTACTTTAACCCCTGGATTTGGGCCTGTCAGCTCCTAAGCTCAGACCCGGGCATGCTGCAAGTGCCTTAAATGTCAGCTTCCAGTGCCTGTTGCTTTGTTCCCCGCCTCCTACCTGCCTCCTCCCAGACCTCACTTGAACACCTCCCTTTCCGCCCCTTTGTGTTTTCCCTTGCACCCCTGGCTACTGCCCTCTGGATCTCCAACCCAGCAGCAGTGGTGTGTCATATCCTAGGAAACCCACCAGGCTGGCTGCCCTCTCTAGCTCTCTAAGGCAGCTCTGTGCAGACAACAGCAAGATGATCCTGCTTGTTAGGACTCAGCTCAAATCTGTGCCAGCCCTGGATGTTCTTTCCACAGCCAGCCCTGCAGCTGGGCCCAAGAGCTGGGATTTGGGCCTGTCCGGGGTTGTGTGTGTAAACATCATTGAGAAGGGGGGCTGAGTGAAACTTAATCCTCATGTGAACATTGTGGCATGGGGCTTAGGGCTTGAGTCCAAACCCACGTGAGGCTGGGGTAGGGAAGAAATATCAGATGCTAAACAGGCTAAGGGAGGTGTCTGTCCTGCTACTTCCAGCTACAGCTTTTGGAACACAAATGTGGGCCTGGGCTGACCCCTTCGGGCTGAGGAGTTTCCCTGCCACTAGAATGGAAGGGCAGCTCTGCAGAACCTGGCTCCAAGCTCAGTGGTATAGAGGTGGCTAGGTCCTGTTTTCTGGGTACAGGGGTGTCAGGCCCTGCTCTCTGGTTTTAGTGTGGGGGACTATGTCTGTCACTGTGCAGCTTCGGTCCTGGCCCGGTGTGGAGTGGAGGCCCCAGCCAACGGGTGTTTAGAGAGTCAGCCTACCCTTTACTCCCCCCATGGAGCTAGCTTGTGTCCCACAGGGCTGGGCCCTGCTCGGGCTGGATGGCTCACCTTGCTCACAGATTTGGAGTCCAGCATGGTGGCACATGACATGTATGTCTCTCCACGGGTGGGGCTCTCTCTTGTCCTGCCCCCTTCCGGGCCCTGGCCCTACTCAACATGGTGTTTCACCTGCTGAGCTAGGCAGAGATAGACCAGGGGTGCTAAGCCCCCTTTAGCTTTCACCACTTGCTGGTTGTGTGTTTTACATTAAGACCCAGGCCCTGGTGTCATAGGGAGGTGCTGAGACAAGCTTGAAGAAATGGACCTCAGTTGCTGACAAGCCCCGAGATCATGAATCAGCTATTAAAAAACCCAGCTGAATTTTAAGCCCATCATCATTGGGCAGGACCTGGCTCAGGCTCTTTGGTTAGGTATTGCTGGCGCCCATTGGCCATCTCAGAGCCACCATAGTCAGCTGAACATGCTCAGACACACCTTGCCTTCAGATGAACACTTTATAAAGCCTTTTTGTGCATTCCCATAATACCCTGCATCAGGACACGCTGCCTGGGTTAGATTCCCCCAGTTGCAGCAGGTAATATTTTTAGTCACTCCCTTTCCCAAGGGTTTCTAAGCAAAGGGGGAAAGGTTTTTTGTAAAATCACCTGACTGAGGTCTGTGTTTATCTCATTGATGAGTAGCATCCTGGGCACCCTGGACTTTTGTCTACCTGGAAAAGGCAATGGGAGGCTAGAAGAGAATGTGTTTGATAATGGTGAGAGCTAAGAGTTGGGCAGCTACAGAGACGAACCAACACCAGAACCTAGAAGCGTTTCCAGGCTCTAGCCACCAGCCGGTAGCTGAGTAAGGTGCAGAGACATAGCCATGGGTGGGCCTGGGCCCCACTACATTGAGAGCAGGCCCACCCAATTGGCTGCTTGCCTCTGCATATTAAGTAAAGCTGAGAGACTGGGATGCACATGCAGAGCGCAACTTTTTACCTGGCAACTGGAGTGTTAGCAGGCAGTATTTGGTCTACCACATAGCTTGCCTGAGGCAGGTGTTCAGGCAAGTGCTGCGAGAGGCCAAACACTAATAATGCTTCAGTTGCCAGGTAGAAAAATTCCAAAGGGGTAGCCGTGTTAGTCTATTGTAGAAAGATAACAGAGTCCTGTGGCACTTTTAAAGACTAACAGATTTATTTATCGCATGAGCTTTCGTGGGAGAAAATCCCACTTCGTCAGACGCTTTGAAGATCTTCAAAGCGTCTGACGAAGTGGGATTTTCTCCCGCGAAAGCTCATGCGACAGGTAGAAAAAGTTACACATAACGTTCTACCTGGCAACTGGAGTGTCAGCAGCTTTCAGCCTATCGTGTTGCTTGCCTGCATAGCGCTTCAGGCCCACCCAAGTTACAAGTGGCTCAGGCCCATCCAAATGATTTCCGGCTACGATCCTGTTATGGGGTGTGAGGAAGGGGCATAGTATCCATGCCTGGATCCCTTGCCTGCTCTAGAAGAGGCAGTTTCTACCCTTCCGCTTGTTGCTATTTGTGGCTAGAGACCCTACACAGAGCCCTATGGGGGCAGGGACTGTACCTATGTAAGAACACCCCAGTCTTCATTCCCAAGAGCTCCCAGATGTAGTCAACGGGGAATTCACACAACAGGGAGGTGGGAAGGAAAACCTGTGCTAAGCAGAAGTTTCCATGCCAGCTGCCCAGAAGTCTGTAGGCTAGCCAGCAGGGGCAGCCTTAAGGGGTTTGACAGAGGATGGGGTAATTAGTGGCTTTGCATAGGGGAGCTGTGCTTGAGTGTTGAGATCACCCCTTTCATGGGAACCCGGCTACGTACGCTCCCTGGCAGGCCCACTGCACCCCTCGCCAGTCCGTCGTCCACCCAAAAACTCTTCTTCTGGCCTGCCCTCAGGCTTGTCTGCTTATTGAATGCTGCAGAAGGGGCCCTTTTTGTGGCCCACCTGGGGCTAGGGTGACCAGATTATGAACATGTACAATCAGGACAGGAATTGGGGGCAATAGGCACCTATACAAAAAAAAAGTGCTGAGTATTGGGAGTGTTCCTATAAAACCTGGTAACTCTAGCTGGGACCCACCTCTCCCCCAGGGCTGCACTGGGATAGCCCAGGTGGACTCTTGCCCTGCAGTAGGAGCATGTTAATGAGTCTGTTGCTGAAGCATGTGCCAGGCTAGACCCTGGCTCCCTCTCCCAGAAATGTGTAAGCCCTGCTGGGCAGACTTACAGCCATAAACCAACCTTTAAAATACAAAAGTTCCCAGAGGGGAGCAGACAAGACTCTGAGTTCCTGTAAGTGCCTGGCTCTGGGTGGGTTCTCAGTTACACAGTCACTGTTTAGACTGGATCCTTGCGCTCGCTAAGTGATAGTCTGCTCCTATAGATGCTGGATGTGAGCAGGCAGAGGCGGCTTTTGGGGTAGGCAAAGCAGGCGCACATCTAGGGCCCCGAGCAGTAAGGGGCCTCATCTCCTGCTTCATCTACCCCCAAAACTGCATCTGCCTCAATCAGCAGCAGGAGGAGGAGCTGGCCCCTGGGGCCGGGATTGGTGGCACGGAGCTGGGGCCAGAGGGGCGGGAGGGAACCGTGGCCTGCTGGAGGGACTGTGGGGGGGCAGTGATGGGGAGCTGGGGCCACAGGGGTGATCCCTGTGGGCCTATAGGTGGCCCCATAATGGGCCTTCGCCTGGGCCCCCAGTAGCCAAAGGCCACCTCTGTGAGCAGACAAAGCTTCTGGCTGCTTAGATCGAGATAATACTGGGGGTGGGGATAAGATAACAAGAGCACTTGTCTCTACCTCCCAGCCCAAACAAGGGGCCAGATTCTCTTTGTACTTACAGTGGTATAAATCTCCAGTAACTGCAGTAGTGAGGATTGGAGCAGGGATCGGGGTGGGTGGGGGGAGAACTACTTGGGAAGCATCATGAGGGCTGCAGAGAATTACAAACACCTGTCAAACTGGGATACCATCACCACAGGGTGAGGCTCTGAGCATTTGAAGGAGATGGCAGCCTCCCTTCATGCTGATCCCCATGGATCCTCTCTGAGGTCCTGAGGATGGGGCCTGTAGTCTCCACAGCTGTCACTTCCATATTAAGACTGAGAGAAGCTGGGGTGTGCAGGCTGTATTTATTTTGGGAGTCTGGTGTATTGTGAAGGGTATTATAGAATCATAGAATCATAGAATAATAGGGTTGGAAGGGACCTCACGAGGTCATCTAGTCCAACCCCCTGCTAAAAAGCAGGACCACTCCCCCTAAATTATCCCAGACAGGGTTTTGTCTAACCGAGCCTTAAAAATCTCCAAAGATGAAGATTCTACCACCTCCCTAGATAGCCCATTCCAATGCTCCACCACCCTCCTAGTGAGAAAGTTTTTCCTAATATCCAACCTTGACCTCCCCAGCTGTAATTTGAAACCATTGCTCCTTGTTCTGTCGTCTGTTACCCTCGAGAACAGCCTACCTCCCTCTTCTTTGGAGCACCCCTTCAAGTAGTTGAAGGTTGCTATCAAATCTCCCCTCAGTCTTCTCTTCTGTAGACTAAATAAGCCTAGTTCCTTCAGTCTCTCCTCATAAGTCATGTTCCCCAGCCCCCTAATCATTTTTGTTGCCCTCCGCTGGACTCTTTCTAATTTGTCCACATCCTTTCTGTAGTGGGGAGCCCAAAACTGGACACAGTACTCCAGATGTGGCCTAACCAGTGTCGAATAGAGGGGAATTATCACATCCCTCGATCTGCTGGCAATACTCCTACTGATGCAGCCTAATATGCCATTGGCCTTTTTGGCAACAAGGGCACACTGTTGGCTCATATTCATCTTCCCATCCACCATAACTCCCAGGTCCTTTTCTACAGCGCTGCTACTTAGCTGATCGGTCCCCAGCCTGTAGCAGTGCATGGGATTTTTCCGTCCTAAGTGCAGGACTTTGCACTTGTCTTTGTTGAACCTCATGAGGTTTCTTTCGGCCCAGTGTTCCAATTTGTCCAAGTCTCTCTGGATCCTGTCCCTGCCCTCCAGAGTATCTACCATTCCCCCCAACTTGGTGTCATCCGCAAACTTACTAAGCACGCAGTCTATTCCATCATCAAGATCATTAATGAAGATGTTGAATAGAACTGGCCCCAGGACCGACCCCTGGGGCACTCCACTCGTTACCGGTTGCCAACCAGACATCGAGCCATTGATTCCTACCCGCTGAGCCCGTTGATCTAACCAGTTTTCGATCCACCTTACGGTCCACTCGTCCAACCCATACTTCCTTAACTTGCCAACGAGAATGCTGTGGGAAACCGTATCAAAAGCCTTGCTAAAGTCAAGGTATATCACGTCAACGGCTCTTCCCGCATCCACAAATCTAGTCATCTCATCATAGAAGGAAATCAGGTTGGTCAGGCACGATTTGCCCTTGGTGAATCCATGTTGACTATTCCTGATCACTCTATTTTCCTCCAAGTGTTTCAGGATGGATTCCTTGAGGACCTGCTCCATGATTTTCCCAGGGATTGAGGTGAGGCTGACCGGTCTGTAGTTCCCCGGATCCTCCTTTTTCCCTTTCTTAAAGATAGGTACTATATTTGCCTTTTTCCAGTCCTCTGGGACCACCCCCGTTCGCCACGAGTTCTCAAAGATAATGGCCAGCGGCTCTGTAAGGTATCTGTAAGGTATTTGTAAGGTATCCCTTTAAATTTCATGGAGGGTTTCTGGGTCCTGTTTTCAGGCTACGGGGGTTCACATAGGGAGGCCTGGGATTCGGGCACAGCGGCAGTGAAGCTACCGTGAGCCAGCTTAGAGTAAAGTACATTATTGATCCTCTTTGTTTTAGGGAGCAGCCTGTTTGCTCTCTCTCTCTTTTATCATTCTGAATACTGAGAAGTAAAGTACATTTCTCCAGCAGCCTTCCAGGAAGAGTGCTTGATTTAACGTCTCTGTCTGCTGTGAACAGAACCAGGACAATCCCATCTTTTGCTGTGCTGACCCATTTGGAGGGTACATGCTGCAGGGAGTGGGTCTGAGGACACTTAAATCTGAACCAAATGCTGTTTACATTGATTCTAATTAATTACTGAAATAAAATAAAATTGTAAAAAAAGCTTTCAGCACAGCTTTTATCTGTCAGTCTCCAAGTGTTTTAGACATGTCATTCTCCTCAATCCACCAGTCAACACCATTGACAATGCGCACAATTTTAGGGCAGGTCTTCCACTATTTTGGTGTTTTTTAAAGTGCCAACTCGTGAAGTCATGTAACTTTAACTGAGGCTCTCTGCTGTAATTATTTCAGAAAAGCTCAGCCCCCAGGGGTTGCAGAGGAAGGCCTGTAAGCCCTAAAGCTTCAAACATCATAAGGCAAATAGAAATCCCAAATGTTATTCTTTGAAATCTCAAGATTTTTTGGGGGGGGGCAGGGGATGGAGGTGGGGCTGTCAACCACTTAAGAGGGGGGAACCAAGGCATAGAGACCAACCCAAGGCAGATCAGTGGGAAAGCCAGGTGTGGAATACAGGAGTCCTGCCTGCCAGGCCAGTCTTGTCTTTGTGAATGAATGAAAAAATTCCCTTCTGCCCTCCCCCAACTGCTGCCCTTTTGTGCCCTCACCCACATGTTGTTCATGGCTGTGGCTAGGCTGTAAGCGGCCAGGGGCAGCCCAGGGTTATTGGGTCTGGACCATGCAGTGTACATGTGTCCCTACATAAACATCCCCTTCCCTGCAGTTTAGTAACTGCCCCTCCTGGGGGATGCTGGGCTGGGGGGTGGGAGGCAGGTATGGGTCGAGTCACCCAGCGGGCTGCAGCTGCCGGATACAGCCCAAAAAACCAGCCCGGCCCTCGAGGCGCTACCACCTGCCGCCTCGAGACGGCTCGGGCTCTAAGTTGGAGCCTGGCTGGCTGCACTGCAGCCTCCCCGCCAGCAGGGGCCGCTGTCCCCCGCGCGCGTTTAGCCGGTCTTGTCCTGGCCGGGCCGCCGTAGTGTGGGCCGGATATCCGCCGCGAAGCGGAAGAGGGTGGCCCTTTCCTCGGTAGAGCGCAGCCATGGTGAGTGCAGACCCTGGGCCGTGGACCCGTCATCCGCCGCCATCCACGGCCTGTCGCGGCCCCGCCGCCGCTTCCCGGTTGGGGCGAGTGGGCGCCGCTGTGGGGAGCCTGAGGGAGCCGGGATTGGCCCGCGAGATTGGCCCCGAACCGCTCCTCGGCCCCGCAGTGCTCGCCCGGCTGCACTGAGCTTTCGGCGGGGCGGGGAGCGGAGCGGCTGGCCGGGCTCCGAGCGGGTTGGGGGGACACTGGGGCCTTGGCTGGGCCCCGCGGCTGCCGCCCGGCGAAGAGCTCTGGGGTGATGGGGGAGAACGTGCCAGAGCGTTTCCGTCTCGTGGAAGGTGAGGGCTGGAGGGAGCCTGGGGCACCTAGTGAGTCCCACCCTGCTCAGAGCTGGGCCAGCCCGGCTAAACCATCCCAGCCAGGGCTTTGTCTAGCCGGGCCTTAAAACTTCCAAGGATGGCGATTCCGCCATCTTCCTAGAGAACCCAGCTTCACCACCCTCCTGGGGGAAAGTTTTTCCTAATATCTGACCTAGACCTTTCACACTACAATCTGAAATCATTGTCTCTTGTTCTTTCATCTGCTGCCTCAGAAAATACCTTAGCTCCATCCTCTCTGGAGCTGTCTTTTAGGTAGATAAAGGCTGCTATCAAATCCCCCCCTCACTCCTGTTTTGCAGCCTAGTTTTCTCAATTGCTCATCAGTTGTGTTCTTCAGCCCTCTAGTCACTTTCCCTCCACTGGACTCTCTCCAATTTGTACACCTCTTTTCTGTAGTTGGGGGGCCCAAAACAGGCCACACTGCTCCCAATCCCGCCCCCCCCGCTCCGGGGGTGGGGGGGGGGGGCCAGGGGAGGACGGATGGGGACGACCCCTGTGGCAGTAATCACTTCCTTCAATATGCTGACAAGGCTCCCATTAATGCAGCCCAATATACCATTAGCCTTTCTGGCAACAAGGGCGCACAGCTGACTCATATCCAGCTTTTTGTCCACTGTAACCCCCAGGTCCTTTCCTACGGAACTGCTTAGCCAGTCAGTAGCAGTGCTTGGGATTCTTCTGTGCCAAGTGCAGGACTCTTCTGTTGAGTCTCATTAGATTTTTTTTGACACAGTCCTTGAATTTGTCTAGGTCACTCTATCCTATCCCTACCTTCTAGCATATCTTCCACTCCCCCCAGCTTAGTTGCATCTGTGACCTTGCTGAGGGTGCACTCCAGCCCCATAATTTCACATCTCACCTTTCTCTATGTTAACAGGATGGTAGGTTCTTAGGAACAAATACCTGGTGATCAGCTTAGCAGTGTCTTAACCCATCTTTTTCCTCTCTAAGGCTCGCGGTCCCAAGAAGCACCTGAAGCGTGTAGCAGCTCCAAAGCATTGGATGCTGGATAAGTTGACAGGAGTGTTCGTAAGTATCACTTCTTGGATTCTGCATGTTAAAATAAAAACAAAAATATTGGCTTCACAGCTGGAATGTTTCTCTTAAATTAAAAAATGGACTTGGTGATCTTTGATAAATCAGCCAGTATTTGTTTCGGTGCAATTGGGTGCTTCTGTGAATTTTCCACCTTATATCCTCCATGAAATCTTAGGTATACTTTGCCTGTTGGTGGCAAGTAAGAGAAAATTCTCATGGTCGGTGACCATCTGGTTAACTTGGCAAGGGTTTGTTCAGGGAAATTTAGAGAGGAGTTTGCAGGAGAGGACAGCACTTTATACTTGCAGGTCATATATATGTTGGGTTGGCTTGTCACACAATAACTCAAATCCGCTAAATTCAAAACCTAACTGTAAATTGAGCATTGCTCTCAGCCCGTTGTAATTCTACTGGAGGCACCCCTCTCTGTTTGAAAATTGCATGTCATAATGTTTTAGTTGTCTTTGGAACACAGTGGAAACAAGCACATCCATGCAAAGTTAGATTAAGTTGCATCTTTAGCCCAGATTTTTAAGTATACACTTGGAGTGCATTCACTCTGAAAGTTTGGCCTTACCTTGTGTTGTG
Source organism: Pelusios castaneus (assembly GCA_007922175.1). Lineage (NCBI taxonomy): Eukaryota > Metazoa > Chordata > Testudines > Pelomedusidae > Pelusios > Pelusios castaneus. The sequence continues at coordinate 2,521,781 of ML685882.1, read as the reverse complement.
GAAAATATGCTCATTAGATTTTATGGATGCATTTACAAAATTTAATATGCAACATAAAATTTCCAACCAAGCAGCAAATTCAATTTCAACCTGGTTTTTAAGCTTTCTACTCATTTTCTTCTTCCTCAACCAAGAGTCTGAGAACGTATATGGTCATGGTTTATGCCCTCGAGGTTAGTGAGTTGGTATCAGAGCTGAGTCCACTATTGAGAATTCTGTGGCTCAAGTCACCAAAAGTTTAACCTTGGCCTGCAGCTGTCTCTGACGAGGTGCAAGGCTGTCTGTGAGCCAGCGGTACCCAAACTTTTTGGAGTTGTGAGGAGATAAATGTAACCTATTTATTGAGCGTTTGCCATTTTTTTGTTTTTGCAGATAGGTTTTGCTGTTTGCTGATGTGATTGAACAGCTGGCAGAAACTTTATTTTTTGTTTGTTTGTAGGCTCCCCGTCCGTCAACAGGTCCCCACAAACTGAGGGAATGCCTTCCACTCATCATCTTCCTTAGGAACAGACTCAAGTATGCCCTGACTGGAGATGAGGTTAAGAAGATCTGCATGCAGAGGTTCATCAAGATTGACGGCAAAGTTCGCACTGACATCACTTATCCTGCTGGCTTCATGGGTGAGTGAAGGCAAATCCTGGGAGAGGTCGCGAGGATTGGAGCCAGTGCTCATTTTAGTAAAATGGTGCATGTCCAGCAAAGGAGCTTTTCAGCCTCATGCCCTGAAGGCCAGTGTTTGATCTTGGAGGTAATCCCGCCTGGGTCGATGTTGCTTTGCAATGTGGGTTGTGTTGGTTAATGTTTTAAGAGGCTCCAGCAATTGGTGCTTATTGATATTCCTGATTCTGAGTTTGAAGGTAGTTTCTGTGGCAGTAAACAGAGAGATCAGAAAGAGAAGTTACCTGAGTCTTCAGGACTGGTGGCTTGTGTCCCCATTTGACCAAATTGCATAAAACTGCTGATTTCTGAGTGTGCTTGGCTTGATACAGTGATTTGGGTGAAGAATTGTTATTACTGGCATGTTTGCTCTTGCTATTTTGGCAGTTTGTTCAAATAGAAAATAAAAACAGTCGTCCCTCTTATAGTTGGTTTATTACACCCAAGAAGCTCCAATATTTTACTAGTATTAGTTACAAGTATTTGCAATCCTTAAATGGTTCTTTGCATCTGGAACTACTTTCCAGCTTGTCTCACCTGAGTTTTTTGTATCTCACTGTTCCATGACTTGTTCGAATTCTGGCTGCTAGCCTTTTCAGGAGTGGGAGATTATGGCAGACATGGCTGACCCACTGTACAGCGTTTTTATGTACTTCATGGTGTTGTATAAATGAGAACTGCACTATAATGGTGGAACCTTTGTGTGAATGCTACTGAATAGGGTCGCTTTCAAAAATGAGACGGATTTTTGTTTGTTTGAAACCAGATGTCATCAGCATTGAGAAGACAGGCGAGCACTTCCGCCTGGTATACGACACCAAGGGTCGTTTTGCTGTTCACCGCATCACAGCAGAAGAAGCCAAGGTGAGCCCCACTTTCTGACTGTGTTAGGAAGTCTTTTGTTTGCTTTTCAACATGGTGCAGCCAGCGAGGTGGCTGGGTTTTGCCACACGTATCAAAACTGCCATGTTCTTGAATCTAAAACTTGGCCTCACTCTGAACATGGGAGTCTGTCCTATTGCCTGGAGAGTTAATTTGGGCCATTCCACTACCAGGTGCAGTCTCTGTGGGGTTAAGGGAAAGTGGGGAGGGCTTTTGTGGTTTCCATACACAGAAGAGTGCAGCTGGCTGTCCAGTATATGGAGGTGCAAAGTGACCTCTGTTTTAAAATAATGCCCTTGCTGTAAGTCTTCCCTAGAGCCTCTTGGGTGGAATGGTTGTCCACATCTTCCTGGGGGTGTTTATAAAGTGCTTATTCAAGCAGCACAGAGTGAAGATGGTCAAATACACTTGGCTACAATTTTAGCTGTATTCTTTGGTGCTAAAATCAGCCACTTGAGCTGACTTTAACTGTCTGCTTCTTCACTGAAGACCTGTCACGTGGGCTCCCCTGTGGGCGAAGGTTCACTTTGGCTGTCTCCCAGCTGGTTGTGCAGTCCGCTCCTCTCCCTCCATCTGTGTTGGCAGGCTCCAAAATGATGCTTTGGGCCATGTCAATGCTAAAAACTTGCAGTAGTTTAACAAACAGCATTTAAACAGCTCTGGCTAACCTGGTGCAACCCCCAAGTACAGATCATTGTTGCTTAATCAGGTTAGTTTAAACTCAGTGCAATTCTAATACAGATAAAGCTTTATTTTAGGGAGAACCCAAAAAACCCATTGCAGAATTTTTCAAGGTGCAGTAAATATCAAACCTGTCCGTAAGATCCTTTGCTTTAAATGAGTCATTTTACACTGTTTGATCAAGTTCTAAGGGTTGAGCCCCTGTTTTGCAGCAGTAAAAATTGGAATGAATTTTTCAGGCATGCACCAATACTTTGTATCTGGTGGTGTGTGAATGAAGCACCCTGTATTTGAGGAAGATGGTATCTGTAGATGAAATGACCGTTGAGTTGTTTCCGGGGGGCCTGGTTGCTGGAGTAGTCTCAGACTCACTAGTGGTATGTGGCTTCATCTCTTTCCTTTATTTTAAAAAAAAAAAAAAAAAAAAAAAGCTGCAACGATGTCTGAAAACTAGTGGCTTCATTTTTGCTGTATGCAAAATCTGCTCTTGATGGTCGCCATGGAGCTCAAAAATGGCAGGAGTGAGCTGTAAATCCGAGAGGATGTTAACTGGGCACATGTCAGCAAAGCTTGAATTCAATGGGAAGCCAAATCCTTAATGCCAATTTACAAAGAGAGATTAAAATAATAGTTCTCAAACTCCTACATTATAGAACTTACCTCAGTATGGCTGTTTGAGAAATTATATGATATTGTCTGTGTGTGTGGCCACCACACTGCTTAGATTGTCTTAGTTTAGAAAAAAGACCAACATTTTTATTCATAATTGTGAACCTTCTGGTCTGGCTAGGTTAGTTCTGGCATGTTATCTCACTAGTAGTTATTCTAGGCCAAATCACTCCATTGGTGATGCTTGTTCATTCCCATTTGTTGCCATTTAGTGTTGCACATGTGTCCCTGATGGCATAATTTTGTTTACAATGTCTCTTAGGGATGGTGCATGACCAGGAAAAATCTTAATTTGACTCCCTGATCCCAGGGGGAGATTTTAGGGCTGGTAGTTAGTTTACAAGTAAACTTGTTTTTCTCTAAGCAATTTTGATCAACAAGAATGGCAACGGATAGATTTTTATTGCACTTCTTTGGCTGTATTATTGAGTAGACTCTTGAGGAAATCGTCTTGTGAACACTTCCCTTCCCAGTCGGGATCTTTTGGAGCACTTGGGTTATCTAAGAAAGTAAAATTAGAATAGCATTAAAAGGAGGTGAAAATAAATTTGCTTTGCTGCAGTGGGGATGGGCCTGTACCCATTGCTTGTAGCCTGGATTTCTCTAATCTCTCCATGCTATCTTGAATTCTCTCCTGTATTTGCCTCCCTCTCAGCTCTGGTGTGACTTTCAGATTTGATCATTATTAATTATACAACAAAGAGACGTGGGGATGAGAAGTTAAAAAGTCTGCAGAAGCCCAGAGTCTTGTAGTATGGGCTCTGATGCAATCTGAAGACTGACTGCAGTAGCTTTGTAGACCACATGAAAGGGTTCTGGCAACCGCTGTAGGTCATGGACCACAGTCTGAGGCCTATCACTGGAAGCAAAATCTGGAAATCAGTTTCTCTTCTACTTGCCTGCCAAATTTATAGTTCCATTTGTAAGAAGTGTTTGGTTTGCATAGCACAGCATAGAACTCGGATCCAAAAAGCCTCAAGTGCCATGTAATTGGTGTTAAAAATGGACTTGGCCTCAAGGCATGTCTCTTGTTACTTTGCTGGGAGGCCAGTGAACAAATCTAGCAGAACCAGCAGGTCTCAGACGACCTGCTCAGGGTTAGCGGCAAGACAATCATGGTGGAAGTGCCGGAGCGGGGGTAGAATTGCTCCCTTTAACGTCACTCTGGAGTAAATGAGTATTTGGAAAGCCTTTTAGGATGCTTTGCTCTGGACTGGAGCTTGGCCTCTGCCTTCTGCACATAGTTTATCCTGAGGTGCTGAGGCTGCTGGGTGGAGCTGAGATCTTCATATGGGGTAGCCAGGTCCTGCCCTCTGCCATATAAGCTGTCAGTCTATTCTGCTTGCATTGATTGCTGTTGGTTTGTGTTCACAGTACAAACTGTGCAAGGTGAGGAAGATCTTTGTGGGCACCAAGGGAATCCCTCACCTGGTGACCCATGATGCCCGCACCATCCGCTACCCAGATCCCCTCATCAAGGTGAACGACACTATCCAGATTGACCTGGAGACTGGCAAGATCACAGACTTCATCAAGTTTGACACAGGTACATGTCTTCCTCCATCTCCTGCACTTCCACACACTTGGCTGTCTCCAGAATAGGAGAATTAGTTCTGGAGACCCGGAGCTCAAATAAATGAGGCTAGCAGCCTCCTTCAAAGGGAAGAAGGCATTAGCGGAACTGCAGCATCTGCGGGATCTGAAATCAGATCCTCTCTAGACGGTGCATTCATTAGAAGGGCACCGAGGGGGCTTGGATTTGGAACAGTTTCATAATGCCATGTCCAAGTGTAACGGCAGTGCTGACTTATGGGTTTAGACCACTGTGCCCTGCAACTGAGGGGCATTTACTGAGTGAAAACTGGCACAGATCTGCTGTGAAGCGTGTTTCATTTTGCGATGTGGGAACAAAGTAGGCAACACTTAGCCCAAGGGAATTGACTGTTGTAAGGAGTGCATTCAGTTCCAGGCTTATGATGGGATAGGAGGGGTAGGGAAGGCTAGATGATAGAAATTTCACTGCTGCTTCCTTTTGCTCAAGATTTCAGCTCACGCAGTATATATCATTTTGGGAGTCTGGTGTTTCACATGAGGCAGCTCTCCAAAGTGTAGCTTGCCAAATACTTTATCTTAGGCCTGATCTACGCTACAGGGGTTGGCTGAAGAAGGCTGCTTGTGTTGACCTACTGCAGAAGTGTCTACACTTAAAATTTCACTCCCGTCAACACAACTGCCTTGCGACACCAACTTAATAACTCCACCGCCGTGTGGTGTAGAGGAATGGTCGACGCGGGGTCAGGATAGACGCTGGGTTGCTTTTGGCAACTGTTTCGGGGTTTCAGGAGCTGTCCCACAATGCCCCATGCTGAAAGAACAATCGACACAAGTGCTGCTGGTGACGTGCGCTGCCAGTATTGACGTGTATAAGTCACCCAAGTGCTGCAGCAGCTGTATGCTGACGTAGATGTGGCTTTAATTTCTGTTTGTCAGCAGGTTCGTCTCCACTGGCTGCGTAAGGGGTTCATGTTTCCAGGGCTGCTCTGTAACAGTGGAGAGGGAACACAGGCCTTTGCCAGTCCCACGAGGAAATACAGTGGTGCGCTAATTGTCCTGACAGAGGAGGTGCTTTCAGTGTGTGGCCTGGGGAAGAAGCAGGACTCTTCTAGGCCTTGAGTGACCCGGTTTTGGTCACTCTGAATGCACAGGGGTTTCAGTGGGGCAAGTGCCTGTACTCAAATTGCATTTTTCTGGTTGCAGACAGTTTTCCCTCCCCAAAACAGAAGGCAGCATGATTGTCTTTCCTCTTCTATTGCTCAAACCAGAAGGGGTGCTATATGAACGGGGTGTCTGTTCCCCACTGCATACCCACCTGCATCACTGCTGTGGAGATATTCCCTCAACACTGGTGGTGCATTTGTGTCTGTTGTGGGGTGGGCTGACAGTCGCCCTGTTCAAGTAACCTCTTGTGCCTCACTAAGGCAGTAATGTGCACAGTCACTGCACAGTCTTATGTATGCTCTCTAAACATGTGGCATGTATTTGATATGTTCTGCATCTCAACTTTGGTGGTGATCAGTGCAGGAGTTTAAAGAGCAGCCTCATTTCTAGAGCTGTTTTTTTCACCTGGATCATCACTTCTGGTGGTACCATGGTGATGGGGTTGGGGAGAAACCTTGGTCATCGCAGTGAAAGCTTGATCTGAAAAATGACATACCTGCCTCCCATGTCTCTCCCTTTGAAAAAATTTTACTTGTTGACCGGATGGTCTCTTAAATCATGATGGTGCATCGAGGTACCTTTTTATAGTACAATGTTTCTATGACCCATAGGAATAAAACTGAGTCGATGAAATATGCCTAACAGTGGGATAAAGATGTGAACACCAGCCTTTCACTGCAACTGTTTTCCTTTGGTGTAAGCCCAGACAGATGCAGTTAGTGCCTCTGTGCATGGATCTACATGGCCTGAGGTGTCTAACTCGTTGACCAGGCAGCCTGATTGTAGTAGGTCATCTTTTGGTGCCAGCATGAGTAAACGGACAGTGTGCCCTGTCTGTGTCTTTTTGGCTTTGTAGTGTGTTGGTCTGACTGGGAGGGTGGGACTCGTAAGCTGTGCCAGCGGCAGTCCCTTACTGCGCCAGCCTCAGACCGTACATTGGTGCCCGTCTCCAGCAGCGGTCCACATGTGGTACAGGTGATAGATCCACATGGTCATAAAGGGGTTGTGGTAGATGGAGATTCGCAAAGACTGTAGCTAATGGCTTTCCTTCTCCTTAGGTAACCTCTGCATGGTGACTGGTGGCGCTAACTTGGGCCGTATCGGGGTGATCACTAACCGGGAGAGACACCCAGGCTCATTCGATGTTGTTCACGTGAAGGATGCCAATGGCAACAGCTTTGCCACGAGGCTCTCAAACATTTTTGTTATTGGCAAAGTAAGTGTGTGCTGACAGAACCTCTTTTCTTTCCCGTCCTGTGGGGCAGCTTATGCCAACAAGTCTTTTACTGGCTACGTTTCTCACTTGGCAGGAAGGGGCAGAAAAGGTGCTAATTTGGCAAGAGAGACGGGTTCCCAAGCTAATTCTGAGCTCTGGCTAAAGCTGCTGCTCCAGCTGCCATCATTAGCAAAAACTAAATCCAGGTTTATGGCTGCCATTTGGTTCCACCCCCTATCTGATCCCAGCCTCCTACAGCTGAAATAATTTCGGTTTAGAAAAATGCCCAGTATTGGCGTTAAAACATCCATTGACGGCAGAGCTACCACAATGCTTGGTAAATTGTTCCAGTGGTTAATACTCGCACAGGATCCTGTCCTGAGAAACATGACTGTGGCCTGAGACCAAAGTGAGGCGCCTTCAATAAGGCTTCAAAGAGGTGCAGTTACCCCAGAAACAGTCACTAAGGGATGGACTAGTTAATAAAAGCGTACGGCTCAATTATTAGCCATGGGTAACTAAAGGCTCCTAAGCCACCAGCAAGCGTTAACAGTGTAATCTCTGCTCATTGAATATTTTTAAAACAAAGCTACACCTGAACAAATCATGTCATTTTTACTTCCATCAGCAAGGAAAAGGAACACTTATTAAATACATTTTGGGCAAATTAGTCAAGCGATTAACTGTCTGATTCTGCAAAGGGCAAAATGTTTTCAGCTCCACTGATCTTGATAGGAGATGATGACAGCTGCCACTTACAGACTCAGACTCAAAGAAGGAATGTATTAGTTATTTAAATGTATTTAAATTAGGGCAGTTTGCACCAATACCATAGGATGTGATGGGTAACAGATTTCAGCAGCTGTGTTGCCTTTATGTTGTCAAAGAGCTGTCTGGGGAGGAGACAGTGATCTGGCTGCTGGTGCAAAATTCAAAGACCCAATGTGTCTCTGGTGTTACCCTACTGACCTGTGGGGTACCAGAGGTGAATTGAGGCCTGTGCCTATCATAGGAGATGAGGACTGGAAAGGACCTCAGGAGGTCATCGAGTCCGCCCCTCTGCTCAAAGCAGGACCAACCCCAACTAAACCATCCCGGCCAGGGCTTGAATTGTTCATGAGTTCAGTCACTCAGTAATCTGCACTGGATCTGGTCAAAAGTGCTTGAGTTATGCCCTACACGCGAGGGAGACTTTCCACTTGATGCTGTAATCTGAGCGTGAAATCAGCTGTAGATGTGACTGATGAGCTGGAATTAGGGAGCAAACTGGCAGAGCAGCTGGACTATCCTGGCATTTCAGGATTAATTTTGCTTTGCTCCGCATGATGGATTTTTTTATGAAAGACTAAGGCCTTGTCTAAACAAGGTTTTTAAACCACGTGCAAACCCCTGTGTAGTTGCTCTTACTCTGGTTTGAAGCATTTATTTCATCTTAGCTTAAATCTGTTCCTGATAGTCTTAAGCTAAACTGAAGTGAGTGTCCATGAAGCCATTGCACCCATTTTAACTAAATCAGTTTAAAATCCCACATTAAATCAACTGGTGCAATTTCGTTGTGCTAACAAACCCTTGGAAGTACTGCCATGAGAGCGGAGTTTACTCCTCAAGAGGGAGGTTTTCCGAATCACTGCATGACGAGGGATGGAGGACAGTCTGGAGTTGGGGAAGGCTCTGATACTGTGAAGGTATTTTGATTGTATTGTGCTGCGATTTTATTTTTTTTTCCCTCCATCTTGCTTTAGGGTAACAAACCCTGGATCTCCCTGCCCCGTGGAAAGGGAATCCGCCTGACCATTGCTGAAGAGAGAGACAAGAGGCTGGCAGCCAAACAGAGCAGCAGTTAAACCCTCAACAGTGGACAGCCAGCCAGCCATTTTCTTCATCAAATAAAATTGTCGCCAAATGAAGCACTGCCTTTTTCCCCACAGTCTGAACGCCACCTCTTGCAGTCCTGTGGCTTTGACATGCTGGCGATATACTGCAGGTTGTCATGTGACAGGACTCTGGTCACTCTAGAATATCAGGTCACAGGTGCAAGGAGGCAGGTGGGCTACTTTAAAAAAACAAGCCCCCCCCCCAAAGCTATGGGAGACTGCTGGCTACTGGGGTCTTGCTAAGCTAAGGGCAGGTCTACACTGCCTGCCCTTTTCGGTGGCAGTCAAACGGAGATACACAAATTACCCGAAATAACTTGCATATCTGCGTTTGGATTCCCTGCTCCCGGCACTTCCACTATGCTGAGTTGAAGGGAGGAGGCCTCCCTTTGACTCAATTGCCAGGGTACTTTCTGATCGGCTGAGCGGGTTTTCGCAGACACAAGCAGTCGATCAAGAAGTTTAAACTGAGTGAATACAAACCCTAAGACTAGCCAGCGGCAAGAAGGCTTCTTCACAAAGCCACAATCCTCCTCTAATGCTTTTCTTAGAGCCTGTGCAGCACCTCCCGTCAAAAAGAGTCATCTTATTTTGTATCTGCACAATAGCCTCATCTAATATATGCAGATATTCAGAGTGGGGGAGAACAGATGAAGCAGAAGAGGAGGGTTTATTTACAACTGAAGCTAACAGCAATTTGGTCATTTTCTCTGACATTAGGGTCAGCTGGGATCACAAAGTGCTGCTCCTCTGAAATTGACACATCTTTTATACTAAATGCAGTGGTGGGGAAAGACTTAAAGGAAAGAAGCCAATGTTTTATCGGCCAGTGAAAGCTAAAACACTTGTTCTTAAACCCCCCAAATTGTTTATCGTGGAAATCGCAGTAATGTCAAGCCTGGTCTTCTCTAGAGGACTTGCTGTGGTCTTAGTATCTGACAGTTTTTAGACCTCAGTTGACGGGCTGGCAGTGTGAAATATCTAACAATGTGCTGGTTTTTTAGGCTTTCATTAGTTAGCGGGCACTGGGACTATTAGCATTTATATAGCATTCTTCAGCTGTAAATCTCAGCACACAAGGCAGGTCTATGTCATTCTTATTTAACAGATAGGGAAATGTAATAGGTATAAGACAATCTTTGCTTAAAAATCCCTTGGCTGCGTGCTGGCTAAGTCATTCAGGGCTGAGGTTTTGCTACTTCTCCAGCAGCCTAAATCTTGCAGACAAGACCTGCAATTTCTAAAATTAAAGGCACCAGAAGTCTTTCTGGGACAGTCTTATCAGTTGCTTATTTATCAGGTAGCAAAAAATGGCGGCAGCTTTTTTTTTCTCCTTTGGGTCCTTTTAAAGAGCATAAACATTATAGTGTGGGGTGGCTGATAATATTCAGCCCGAATTGAGTGTGTCTAAAAGGTCTCCTGCTGCTGTTCATGAAAAAGGCCCCTGCTATCACCTGATGGCTTTCCGGAGCACCAGGGTCAGTTCCGCCAAACTCAGGAAAGATGAAACCACCATTTATAAAGTTCCTTAGATTTATAAGAACACTAAAAATGGCTTGAAAAGTGGTTGGCTGAGGGTGTTGTGCAGGGTACTGTTAGACAGGAACATGCTGAGCTGGAAAAAGCGTAAAGTAGCTTGGTGATGAAACGTTCCAAAGATACTGATGTGGAGGAAGCCTAAACATCAGAGGATAAATGGACCTTAAAAGATGGGAGTGCTTTCTGGAATACCAATATGCTGCAATAATCTGAAATGCAAATACTCCAAGAGGTGAAACTTGGAATGGAGTGATTAATTCAGCGGTGTACCAATCAAATTTCTATGCAGTCCAGGCCCAGAAAAGAACAGTCACATTGGCTCCTATTTTACTATGAAGAGATATTAATTGCCAGGATCACTCTCTTCTCTGTTAAAGTCCAAACAAACCTATACCTTTGTATACCCCAACCACCTTCCTCCTTCAGCACTAGCTCCTATGGCACTTTTCCTCACTGGGGGCCTTATGCAACTCCGAGTGCAAACTGGCTCAAACCCCATTCTTAATTCTTCTCAGTTAACCCTAGTACTTTATAATTCCCTTCCTCAATATGGTGAGGTCAGGTTGCTCAGTGATTGGAACTAAAATTCTGTAATCTGTCAGCTCCTTCCTAAAGGCCAAAAGCAGATTTGAGATGATTCTGTTGGCTGGGTTGTCCATTGTAAGAAACATTGCTCCCCTTTTCAGCCTGCTCAGCTAATCAAATGTCAGGGCCCGGGGGTGGTTCCAATGGGGAGCAGACATGACAGAATCCAGTATTGTTCATGCAATCTTGTTTACAAAGAATGTTAAAAGTCCTCTGAACAAGAGGAATTGCCTGGGGTTGGCAGACCATTAGGCAAGGAGACCATATTGATTTTACTTCAGTAGTTTGTAGTGAGAAAGTCCTGACAGCTGAATAATTTGAGTTTCTGGGGTAACGGGGGGCAGAGGTGAGGCTGGGAGCATGGGGCAGAAGTGATGTGGGATGCATAACTTTCTGGGATGCAGGTATGGGGGGGGCACCAAATGAAAGAATTAGGATGGGGGGGACACTGGACATGCTGCAGTATCAGGCAGTCATGAGAGCCCCTGGTGCAGGCTGGGTCATTTATGGCTGCCCCCCTGCTAATTGGGCAGATTCTGTGGGGTCTTGCTCTCTTCCGGAGCAGGTGACAGGTGAGTGTTGTGCTCTTTTCTTTCCTGGGCATGCAGAGCAAGAAGGGGAAGTGACCAGCTGGGCTATTGCTGCTACTTTTGTTCACTGGAGATACGGGAATTTTGCAATCTCAGTGCTGCCAGGTTGGCAAGGGGTGGGGAGAAGGGGTGTCCCCTTGCAGCCATGATCTTGCACTGAATTCAGCCCTCTGCTGAGAGGTTAGAACCTCTCGAAGCCTGTGCAAAACAGTCTTCTTAATTCGGGTATTTGGAAAACCTGACTACTGGCAAGCATGGGGGTGCTGCTGGGTAACCAGTGAGCTGGGCCTTCCTGGGACAGGAGAATCTAGTTTTATGAGTGGCTGTCGGCACGCTCCCTGGGACTCTGCCTCACTGCCATGGCAAAGGTGGGCACTGCAGATGAAATGTCATTTCCCAGTGGCAGGAGCAGCCAGTTCGTGAAGATTAGCCACAGCCTTGGTGGGATGCTTCTTTCTGGCCCAACATCATCTGTCCTGGTGGGAAGGCTGGAAAACCACTTGAGGTGTGGTAGGGGAGCAGCTATAAAGGACCATGTGAGCACTGAAACAACCCTCTTGTGAAGCCACCATTGGGGAACCAGGTCTTGTTGTGCAGGGGGGCCCTCCAACAGCCCTCAGCACTCTCTGTTGCCTGGCTACCAGATCAAGAAAGGCTGGTCTTGACTCTTGGGGGGCTAGAGTGTCATTCACACTTGCTACTGCTGGGGACCAATCTTTTGGCTGTTTACTCCACTAGCCCTGATCAATCCCAAGCTGCTGCGTCTGATAGCTCAGAATCCTCTGTTCTCGCTGCTGGCCTGGGGAGTTCCTGTCTCCACCTGTGGCTTGGGGATGCCCCTGATCCCCTATGATGTTGTTGAAGATTCCCATCTACCCCATGGCATTGCCTGCTCAGTGGGACTCCCCAGCCCTTGTTCTGTGGCAACTCCAGCTAGCTTATGGCATTCTCTATCCTGTATAAAGGTATTGCTCAAGCATGCTTGAAATCAGGAAGGCTGAAGCACAACTGGAGTTACAGCTAGCAAGAATTGTGAAGGGTAGCAAAAAGGGTTTCTACAGATATGTTAGTGATAAGAAGGTCAGGGAAGGTGCAGGCCCTTTACTGAACGAGGGAGGCAATCTAGTGACAGATGATGTGGAAAAAAGGGAAATATTCCATGATCTTTTTGCCTTTCTCTTCATAGACATGGTCAGTTCCCAGGCTACTGCACTGGGCAGCACCGAATGGGGAGGGGGTGAGCAGCCCACGGTGGTGCAAGAACAGGTTCAGGGCTATTTAGAAAAGCTGGACATGCACAAGGCCATGGGGCTGGATGCAATACATTCGAGGGTGCTGAGGGAATTGGCTGATGTGGTTGCAGAGCCACTGGCCATTATTTTTGAAAACTCACGGCAGTCGGGGGAGATTCTGGGTGACTGGAAAAAGGCAACTCTAGTGTCCATCTTCAAAAAACAGAAGCAGGAGTATCTGGGGAACTACAGACCAGTCAGCCTCATCTCAGCCCCCCCCCACCCCCCAAAAATCATGGAGCAGGTCCTCAAGGAATCCATTTTACAGTACTTGGAAGAGAGGAAAGTGATCAGGAAAGTCAGCATGGATTCATCAAGGGCAAATCATGCCTGACCCCCTTGGTTTTCTTTGTGATGATGACTGGCTCTATGGATATGGGGAAAGGGATGGGCATGATGTACCACAACTTCAGCAAAGCTGTGGTCTCCCACAGTATTCTTGCCAGCAAGTTAAAGAAGTATGGGTTGGTGGATGAATGGATTATAAAATGGATCGAAAGTTGGCTAGAGCATCAGGCTCAACAGGTAGTGATCAACGGGTTGATGTCTAGTTGGCAGCTAGGAACAAGCAGACTGCCCCAGGGGTTGGTGCTGGGGCCAGTTTAGTCCAACATCTTGATTGATGATCTTGGTGTGATGTGGACTGAACGCTCAGCAAGTTCATGGATGATGCTAGACTGGGAGAGTTATAGATATATACTGGAGGGTAGGGATAGGATACAGAGTGACCTAGACCAGTGGTTTTCAAACTTAGGGTCAGGACCCAGTACTGGGTTGCAGACCCTCAGGCACTAGGTCATGGCAACCCCTGCTACTGCCCCCAAGAGACTGGAATGCATTGCTCAAAGATGCACTTGTTGGGTCGTGGGCATAAATTATTTTTTCAACTGGGTCATAAGGAAAAGTTTGAAAATCACTGACCTAGACAAATCGGAGGATTGGACCAGAATAAATCTGATGGGGTTCAACAAGGACAAGTGCAGTGTCTTACACTTGGGATGGAAAAATCCCATGCACTGCTACAGACCGGGGACCAAGTGAATAAGCAGCAGTTCTGCAGAAATGGATCTGACGGTTACAGTGGACAAGAAGCTGGAAGCCAACAGTGTGCCCTTGTTGCCAAGAAGTCTAACAGCATATTGGACTGCATCAGTAGGAGTGTTGCCAGAAGATCAAGGGAAGTGATTATTCTCTATTCGGCACTGGTAAGGCCACATCTGGACTATTGTGTCCAGCTTTGGACCCCCCCACTACAGAATGGATGTGGACAAATAGGAGAGAATTCAGCAGAGGACAATGAAAATAATTAGGGGCTGGCACATGACTTATGAGAGGCTGAGGGAGCTGGAGTTGCTGAGTCTGCAGAAGACAAGCATGGGGGGGATTCAGTAGTGGCCTTCTACTTCCTGAAGAGGCTTTCCAAAGAGGATGGAGCTAGGCAACTCAGTCAGAGGTGGCAGATGACAGAACAAGGAGCAATGGTCTCAGGTTGCAGTGGGGATGGTCTAGGTTGGATATTATGAAGAACTTTTTCTCTAGGCAGGTGGTGAAGCACTGGAGTGGGTTCTTTAGGGAGGTGGTGGAGTCCATTCTTAGAGGTTTTTAAGGCTCATCTTGACAAAGCCCTGGCTGGGATGATTTAGTTAGGGTTGGTCCTGCTTTGAGCAGGGTGTTGAACTAAAGGATCTCCCGAGGTCCCTTCTATGAGTCTATGATCCTCCAGGGGCCCCCTCCTTGTATGGCCTATATTCAAGGTAAGTAGACCCTTTGTCTGCTCTATCTGTGGCCATCTTCCTTCTCTTCTGTTGGGCTTTGTTTAACTCCATGAGATTTACGTTATGGGTGAGCACTACAATAAGACACACCTCCCCTACCTCAAACCCACACATTTTTGACTGAAATATTTATTCTTTCTGACATATATGCATTCTTGCATGGTCTGGATCTCCTAAGCTTTCTCATGATCTGTTGGGGTTATGTTAGGTGGGTTGATAGAAGAAGATCGGGAGAAAACTCTGGCCAGAGCACTAGGTACTTTCTTAAACAGTGAAGACCGTTGTCTGGGAACACTGGAGTCTGAAACAGCAGCAGCTACTGTGGAGAAAACAGAATGGTGGTGTAACATGGGCCTTATACTGGAGTGAGTAAATTGTGCACTATCAAGCTGTATTGGAAGTATGGAATTCCATTAATAAACTACAAGGCTGGATCCTCAGCTGTGGTGAACGAACTCCTGAAGAGTTTAGTGTGTGATCTGGTGAGAGAAGGTTCAGATCAGGGTGGGAGCATCTCGGCTTGGTTTGTTTTCTGAGATCTGTAACTCACACGTGCTATTGATGTCTAAGATACTCCTTTGCTTGGCCTGTGTTCCTCACTTTCGTGCCACATTGTCCCTGAGTGATCATGGAGAGTGCATGCAAGCAGCGGGGTGGGTGGTCTTGGGACGGCTCAGACACTGATTTCAGGGTGTGGGGCAGTCCCAAGAAAAGCATTAGATGAGAGGACTGAGGCCTAAAGCCTTAGAGCTAGGAACAGCAACCAAACTTAACCCAGACCCAGTTGGCTTGGAAAATGTGGGCATCAACAGTTGGATCTTCAGTCTGGTAGCCATTCAGATTGTGCTTGTCTGGCTGGTGACTGTTGGTGTAGTGGATCTGACAGTGGACTGGGGACTTGGGAGGCCTGTATTTAGTCCTCAGCCACTGGTTTCCTGGATGAGGTTGGGCAGGCCACTTAATCCACCCTGGGTCCCTGTTCCCCCTTGGTGAGACCGAGAGATCTTCCTGCCTTACCGGAGTTCTGTCTGGTTACACTCCATTGAGGAGTGGGAGGTGATTGGATCCTATAGTGAAAAGGACCATATAATTCCTTGGATACCTGTTGTTGTTTTCTGTGGTAACGGGGAATCTTTATTTCCAATGTCTTCATAGGGCGAGACAAACTGTAGTATGAGAAGAGAAAAAGGTCAGTGTCCGATTCTGTTTTATTTCCCCTTGTGCACCTGCAGAACGAGTTATGAGGGAGTTGGGGTGGGGGGGGCACTGTCTTTCCGTCCCCGATGCCTGAGGATGGTGTGAATGAGAAGGGTGAAACCTGAGTCACCGCATGGAATTACAGCCCCTAATATACCATGTAAAGATCTCTGTTGGGAAGTCAGATGTGGATCCACCTTTTGCACAGGAACCTTTGCTCTTTTCCCTCCCTGCTCCCCGTAGTGCCTCTTCCCCTTCACACATCTCTGAACTTCCGCCATCCTCTCCTCGTGCACTTCCTTCCTGCCCACTTCTGCTGTGCAGTAACAGGCCTGCAAACTCCTCCTCCGCCTTCTGCTGTTCTCTGCTGTTTGCCAGCAGAGGGGCTTCCCTTTGTCATGGGTTGGATCCCATAGTTCAGGACACAGCGGCTGACCTGTGAAGTCTGGCGCTGTGCTCTGAGCCACATTGCCCATGTTAGCAGAGTCGATCCAAAGGGCCGAGTGCTCTGAACAAGTAAGGCGATGCCAAACACCACCACCCCTAAATTTTAGGTACTTGGAAAACCCCTGGAATCCCCCAACCTGAGCTAGGTGCCTCCACAGTGAATGGGGAGCTACGGGTGCCTTGAATGTGACTCACACAAGGCTGGCATCCTGGGTGGGGCCCTGCTCAGCTAGCCAATGGGAGATGCCAAGCAGAGGGGTGTGTGCTAAGCCCTGCCCCCTCTTGGAGCGAGGCACCCAGCTCTGCAGTTTTCAGCAAGGGCACCCACAGGCCAGTGCAGGAGTAGATGCATGGCCGGGGACTCACCCACCAGAGACCTCCCCCAGCTCATACCTCCTGCATCTAAGTGGGGAAAGGGTTTGAACAGGGGTCTCCCCACATAGCAAGATGTGATGGGCTAAGGGGTACTCTGGTGTGGGGCTCCTGCAGTCTTTCCTGCTGGAGCTCTTCCAAACTGAGGCTAAGTATGGAAAGAACCATTGGAACAGGGGACTGGCTGCATCTCCCACTCCTGGCTGCGTGCTCTAAGCCCACCTCCTGTGTGGCTTCCCTTCACTTAGCCCAGAGGGAGGGAGACTCCCTATATCGCAATGGCCTGTAGCTGGGTGGTAAGAGACCGGTTCAAACTCCTTAGGTGGAGGGTGGGATTTGAATGGGGGGACATCCCAGATGAGTTCCCTACCCACTTGGGTAGAATTGATGAGGGAGCCCCACAACCCCCTGATTTCTGTAAGCTCGGCTATGGGGCCCGAGCCAGTAGGCAGCTTCTGAGAGCATACCTTCAGGATCATCCCCTCAGGCAGTGGAGTACCTGTCCACCCTGTGTGTGTGGATCATGCTGGGGTGTAGGTAGGAGATAGGCATCCACAGGGAGGCAGCCATGAGCGTGGCACTGGCAGAAACTAGAGCCTAGGGATCTTTGATTGCTGGTGCTCAGGCACTAAAGAAGAGCGGGGTTTCAATGGGAGATTTGTGAACTGCAGGGGCCCCCAAACTGGGACTCGGGCCCCTGACTCCATCTGAGCCTTGAGACCAAGTGAGCTGGAGACATTAGCAAATGGCTGCATGAGATGAGATGAGTTTCAATGCTAACCCTGCAAAATGAGTAAAGCAAAGCAGAGGAAAACCTCTGTACAGATAACCATCACCGTCAGTAACTGTATCTAGAAAGCAGTGTCCAGGAAATCTTGAATGTTGCTAGATAGCAAACAAGAAGCTTCCTGTGTGACACCAAAGACATGCTCTTCCCAGTAGTACATAAGATGTATGCCTCCTGTACATGTAGAGAGCGGTCCCACTGTTTAGGAAGCTTTAGGAAAACTAGAGAAAATACAAAGAAGGCAACTGAAAGGATGCAAGGATGGAAACGAGAGGAGAGACTGTGGCTGCATCCTACAAAGACTTCATAGAAGGGACCATTATGATCATCTAACCGGATCACTGATCAGACCATTTCACTCAGCACGGAGCCCAATATGCTTTGGTTTAACTGGTGTCTCTTCTAGCAAAATATCCCATCCTAAGAGAGTTCATAGTCACCATGTCCCCAGGTGAGATGTTGTAAAAAATGTTCACTTTTTTCCTGGTCTGAATTTGGTAGTTTCAGCTTTAAGTCTTTGTTTCTCTCTCTGACTCTGTCTGGTGGATTAGTGATTCTCAACCAGGGCTGTACATTCCCCTGGGTATGCAGAGATCTTCCAGTGCATCAGTGTATCAATTCATCCAGCTATTTGCCTAGTTTTACAACAGGACCTTCACAACGGGCTCCATAAAAAGCACCAGCTAAGTGAGTACAAATGAAATTTTCATACAGACAATGATTCTTTACACTGCTCTATATACTTATTTATATTCCTATTGGTTTATTTTATAATTACATGGTAAAGGGAAAGCAAATAGTTTTTCAGTACTACTGTGCTGTTACGCTTTTGTTATTTTGTGTCTGACTTTTGTAAGCAAGTAGTTTTAAGTGAGGTGAAACTTGAGGGTATGGAAGACAATTCGAACTCCTGAAAAGGGCACAGTAACTTGGAAAGTTCAAGAGCCACCGTGCTAGATGTGAGTTCTCTGCCATTAGACACTTTCTCCCCATGTTGGTATTTATAGACCATGATCGACTCAATCTGCACCTTCTCTTTGTTAAACCAAAGAGAGAGAGCTTCTGTAGTCCCTCGTGGGAAGGCAGGTTCCCTGACCTTGAATCATTCTTACAGCTCCTTCTGAACTTTTTTCAGTTTGGCAACATCCATTTCAGTGTGGATACCAGAATTGGTCTCTGTGTCCTGTAGAGTTCTCATTAATGCCACCTACAGCAATAACAACATCCTTCCGTCTATATCCTCCTGCTTATGCATCCAAGGACTACATATGACTTCTTAGCCACCACATGTCACTGGGGGTGCATCTACACTTGTAAATTACGGTAAGTCAACCTAAGCAGGCTTAAGTCGACTTAATTTACTGTGCGTCTACACTACAGTTTCTTTAAAGCGACTTAACCTGCTGCTTAAGTCAACTTAAGGAAATTTTAAGTCGACTTAATAAGACCTAGTTTTACGTCAACTTACTGATTAAGTTGACTTTATTAAGTCGACTTAAGCCAGTGAAGACGTGGCTTAGCGTTAAGTCGACTTAAAGGGTCCCCAGGGCTCCCCCATTGACCTCCCTCCCAGAGTGCCTGGCACAGCCAGAGCCTGGCGTGCCCACCCACAGGGCAGGACACAGCCCTGCCCACCCTGCTCCTGTACCCTGCCCCTGTCCCTGTCCTGCTCAGCCCCCATGTACCCTGGTACAATGGGGAAGATGCTGAGCTCCTTGGCACTTTTGGAGGGGTGCCGGGGAAGGGGGGCACCTCTTGGGTGCCCCCCTTCCCACCATGCACCACTCCCAGGTCCACCTAGCCCCTACAAGTCAACTTAGGCGTCCAGTGTGGACACTCTAAGTTAATTTGGCAAGGTCGACTTTAAGTCGACCTAAATTTACAGTGTAGACATGCTAAGTCAACTTAACAAAGTCAACTTAAAGTTGACTTATTTGAACAAGTGCAGATATAGCCTGGGAGCTCCTGTTCTGTTGATTTCCACCTACCTCTTCTGAGGTACTGCTTTGTACTCTGTAAGTGTGACCTACCTTCACAGTTCCTAGATGTAGGACTTTGCATTTAGCTGGACTAAACCACGTTTCAGAGAGCCCACTTTTCTATGTGATCCAGTTCACTCAAGGGAAAATGACTTGCCCTTAATTATTTACCATCCCACCCATTTTTGTGTGATTTGCAAACTCTACCAGCAATGATTTTATGGTTTTTTAATCCCAGCCAGGTCATCATATTAGAGCCAAGATCTTTGCAGGATCCCACTTGAAATGCTCCCACTGGATGATGATTCCCAATTTAAAATTACTTTCTCTGCAACATGTAATCTTATGCACGTGTTTAAATCATGATTTTATGAGACATAAATGCATCACAGGCTATAAATATCTCTTTAAGGGAACAATATACATGAAGGAAGAGAAATAATCCACCTCAGAAAATGGGAGAGGAATGAAGGAAAGGTTGAAACTAGAGAGTAGGGAAAAGTGCCCAATCCTGCTCCCATTGAAGCCAATGGAAAAATACCCATTGACTCAGCTGAGACCAAGGTTGATGGCCAAGGACTTTATTTCACTTTCCATTTCATCTGGCTGTTAATCTTCCCTGTAGATCAGGTGGAGGAACTATCACCACAGATTACAGACCAGGTTACAGGAAAATGTTATGGGAAAGGAGCAGTGAAGAGACCTGCGGTATGCAAGGAGGTGTAAGTCTAGAGCAGCGCAGAGGCTTTTTCTGGCCTCACGCTCTGGGACTTTTGTTGTTATTGGCTGTTTTGGACCATATTTACCTCAAAAATCTCTGATGTGTCTTCTGTATCGCGAGCTTGATGCATGTTCACATACATTCCTGCAAGACATACAGAGTTTGTTCAACCATGGCTAATGTCCACTGCCTGTGCCATCTAACCTCAACAGAGAGCAGGGTCTTGTAACCTCTCTGTCAGAATGCGTGTGTACAAATAGCGGGTACTAACTTTAATCTGCAGGAGCCGTGTGTATACATAGGAAGGTTACCCACCTTTTGCGGTAACTGGAGTTTTTCGAGATGGGTGTCCCTGTGGGTTCTCCACCTTGGGATTCTGGCGCACCCCCACATCCGGATCGGAGAACTTTCTAGCAGCGCTTGTCGTGGCTGCGCGGCAAAAGGCTGTCTCGTGCCTGGTTTGGCGCCCTCTCGGCATGCGCGTGGTGCAATACCCCCTCAGGTCCTTCTCCAACCAGGAGCAAAGAACATACCCCGAAGGTAGAGAGGGGAGGAGGGCGGGTGGTGTAGAGCACCCACAGGGACACCCATCTTGAAGAACTCCAGTTACCGCACAAGGTGGGTAACCTTCCTTTCTACTTTGAGGAGTGTCTCTGGGTGCTCCACCTTGGGAGACTCCAAAGCAGTACAGCAATTAGGATGGAGGGGCTTCGGAGTCACGGGTCTGCATAGTAGACAGTACGGAGAGTCCAATGGGTGCATTGGAGTGTGGTGCTCGATCAATAGCATAGCGTTTTATAAAAGTGTGTGATGAAGCCCAGATTGCAGCTTTGCAGATATCTGTGAGAGGGACATTATGCAGGAAGACGGTTGTGGTGGAGACCGCTCTTGTGGAATGTGAAGTAACATGTGGCGGAGATGTCCCCGTAAGGGTGTAACAGAGGCGAATACAGTTTGAGATCCATTTGGAGACGCTGGTTTGATATGACCTCTCCATTGGATCTTGCCACTGTGGAGACGAATAACCGATTGGCTGTTCTAAATGTTTTTGCTCTTTCCAAATAGAAGGCTAGAGCGCGTCAGACATTGAGGGTATGTAGGAGAGCCTCGTGCGGTATGGAGTGAGGTTTCGGCATGAATACAGGTAAGTGGAGGGCTTGATTGATATGGAAGGTGGAGGATACCTTGGGGATAAATTTGGGGTGAGGTTTAAACGTTACTTTGTCCTTATGGAATATGATATATGGAGGTATAGCCACCAGGGCAGCGAGCTCACTGAACACCTTGGAGAGGTGGTTGAGGGAGCATGTTGCAAGTGGCTCAGACGGTGGTTTGGTTAGTGATTTTAGCACTAGAGGGAGGTCCCAGATAGGAGTAGGTGGGCGTATCTCCGGATATAGGTTTTGTATGCCCAGCAGAAATTTCTTGATAATTGGATCAAGAAAAGATCTAGTTTGTGTTATGAAAGGCTGCGATGGTGGCGAGATGGACCTTAATGGAGCTAACGGCTAGGCCTGTTTGTTTTATTTCCGACAGATATTCTAGGACCACTGGAACAGTCGCGGAGGTTGGGGCGGTGTTGTGTTCGTTACACCAGCTTCAGAATCTGGACCACTTCTGAAGGTAAGTTTTGCAGGTAGAAGGTTTGCAGCTATTTAAAAGGACGTGTTTTACTACCTCAGAGCACTGTAGTTTCTCCTGTTAGAACCAAGGAGGAACCAGGCCATCAGGTGTAGCTTTTTTGGATCTGGGTATTACTCGGCCTCTGTTCTGAGACAGGAAGTCTCTCCTCCTGGGAAGTGTAAGAGGTTGTTCCACAGACATTTCCATAAGGTACGTATACCATGGCTGTCTCGGCCAAGCTGGGGCTATCATGACTCTCGCTGATTCTTATCAAATTTTGAGTAGTGTTCATTGGATTAGTGGAATTGGCGGAAAGGAGTTCTTTGTCCCATCTCAGGAGGAATGCGTCACCTAGGGAGTCCGGCCTTGTGCCTCCTCTGGAGCAGAACTTTGGGCACTTGGTGTTTTTGTTTGTGGCAAATAGATCTATGGTAGGGAAACCGCACCATTGAAAGATGTCGTATATCTCTATCTTTGGAGATTTTTAAGGCCCGGTTAGACAAAACCCTGGCTGGGGTGATTTAGTGGGAGTGGTCCTGCTTTTTAGCAGGGGGTTGGACTAGATGACCTCGTGAGGTCCCTTCCAGCCCTATTATTCTATGATTCTATGATCACATGTGGGTGGATTTCCCATTCATGATTATCTGTAAAGGACCTGCTGAGGTCAGCAGTTGTATTGTAAATGCCCAGTAAATATGAGGCTGAGATGGTTATATGGCACCAGTGCCAGAGTAGCATGTCTTCCATGCACAGGGTTTTTGATCATGCTCCCCCCTGTCTGTTTATATAAAACATGCATGCTATGTTGTCTGTCATGATCTTGACATGATGGCCTTTTAGAATATGTTTGAAGGATGGTCTTGTTGGCCCCCGACTGTAATCTCAAAATTGTGGTTTGGGGGTGGTTGCTGAGAGGTTGAGTTTTGGTTGGCGGTCTGTCTTCTGCATTGTGTGCATTGTCTGGCATGTTGTGGTTGGTGCTATCGTCTGTAGTTGGACCTGGACTGGAACTGGAAATTGTATCTGGAATTATATGGTTGATACCTGTAGGATCTGCATCTTGTTACTGTTGTGTATATTCCGAACGTGCATATAGTTGCCCTGAAGTCCTTGGATGTGTGCATAAAGTCATCCCTTTTTTCTGAGAATAACTTTTTCTTATCAAACGGCAGGTCCTCAATTGCCTCCTGCAGCTGTCTGGGGAGATCTGCAGAATGTAGCCAGGACGATCTATGCATCACTACCCCTGTGGCCAATGTTCAGGCTGTCGTGTCTGCGACGTCGAGGGCCGCTTGCAAGGCCGTTCTTGATATTAACTGACCTTCCTTGATTACAACATGAAATTGTTGTTTTTTATTCTCTGGAATGTGTTCAATAAAGTCTGCTAACTTCAAGTAATTATCGTGATCGTAATTTGCCAACAGAGCAGTATAGTAAGCAAGTTGCAACTGAAGCATGGAAGAAGTGTATACCTTTCGCCCTAGTAGATCCATTTTCTTGTCCTCCTTGTCATGGGGAGTGAATCTATTCTATTGCTGCCTGTGTCTTTGGTTGGCAGCTTCCATGACAAGGGAATTTGGTGATGGGTGGTTAAAAAGATATTCGGAGTCCTTGTTGTGGACATAGTATTTTTTGTCTTCTCTGCAGGAAGTTGGGGCAATGGTTGCAGGGATTTGCCAGATGTCATTGGCAGGGTCAGTAAGGGCACCATCCCTAGGTAGAGCGACTCTTGTTGATGACTTGGGCTGAAGGATCCTAAGGATTTTGTGTTGGGACTCTGGAACAGATTGCATACGGATTTCCAGGGAGTCTGCCACACAATGGAATAAATCCTGAAATTGCTTAAAATCATCACCTGTAGTCAGTGGAGAGGGGATGATTGCCTTGTCCGGTGATGATGAAGACTTGTGAGGTGGAGAGAGAGGTTCTGGATCATCCCTATCCTCGAAAGGTTCTTCCATGGCCTGTTCAGGTGCCATTATAGGTCTATCTGGTGGTCGATGTGCTCTTGACATGGATGGTCTTGATGAGGGGACTGAACAGCGAGACCGGGGGTCCCAACATGGCCAATTGGGTATGTATGGTGGAGGCTATGGATACCATGGGGGCAGATACCATGGGTATGATGGAAAATTAGATGGATGAGGCTTGTAGTTTTGTGGTGTGGGTGATGGTGGTTGAGGTGAGAACCTCTGATCCTGGTGCTCGAACACCTCGTCACTTGAGTACTGGATTGGAGAACGTGTGTCTGCATGAGACGGTGGTGCAGGAGAGCCCTATGAGCCATAGTATTGGGAGAATGGAGACTCAGCTCCATGAGTTTATTCAAGGGTATTGTGCTTTCTTTTTTTTGAGTGTTTCCTCGGCACTGATTGTCCAGAGGAACACAGTGCAGGAGATTCCTGCGACATTGGCACCGGTGCCAGTAGTCGCAGTACCGAGGATATGTCAGTCGGCACCGATACGCCCGTCAGCACTGTGGTGGTTGTGGTAGGCACTGTGGTTTCTGGAACCTTTGTGGTCGGCGCCGGGGTTGTCGGTGCTGGGACTGCTGCTGTTGGTGCCAAAGGAGTTAGAGGCACCGGGCGATCCGTCGGTGCTGGTAACACAACGGCTTTTGAGTGTTTGCCGGTTGCGGGTTTCAAAGAGTAATTGTTCTTGTCCCCATGGTCTGAAGAGGTAGGGTCTGACCTCCCGTGGGACTTTTCTGCTATTATACCCGAGGAACCTCTTGCCTCTTTGGTATGGCTATGCTGAAGAGATGGAGAAATCGAGCATGTTCTCTTGGAGGATGCCTGAGTTAGAGATAGGCGTTGTGCTGGGGATCGAGGAGCTGCTTGGGTTTGACCGGGATCCGACGCTGGTCTGAGGGAGCACTCCATAAAGAGGAGTTTCAGGTGTAGGTCTCTATCTTGCCTGGTTCTGGAGCTGAGATTTTTACAATGAGGGCATTTCTGAGAAATATGTCCTTCTCCGAGGCATTTAATACAGGCGCTGTGCCCGTCCGATGCTGGCATCGCATCGTGGCAGTTTTTGCAGTGCTTAAAGCCGGGAGAGCCCAGCATGGCTTCTATCGAAAAGAAGGATTTGGGTTTTTTTGAATGGGAAGAGGAAAAATAAAAATAAAGGGAATACTGAAGAAAAGGGGAAAAGAAAAGAGAAACAAAAGCTGTAATGCTGTGGTACAAAGATCAATGAGCTGAGGAGAGAAGTGAAGCTCCGTCTGAGACCACGAGCGGTTGAGAAGGAACTGAGGAGGGAGTTGTGCCACGCAGCCACAGCGAGCACTGCTAGAAAGTTCTCCGATCCGGACGCAGGGGTGCGCCAGAATCCCAAGGTGGAGACCCACAGGGACACTCCTCGAAGTAGAAGGATGTGTTTTTACCTGACTGTGGGACATGTCCGGACAGAGCTTAGCACAATGGACTGTGGCCTCCAGGCCTTGTGCCATAACAATGATCTGTAAACAGCTGAGATAATATAGCTTGAAGAATAAGCCCTTAACATTTATGCTCCATTTGTGTAACTCTTTAGTGCAATTGCTGGAGCTTTTTCTGTCCATTTCTGGCACCACAGCCCTTACTGGTGCACAGAGCTTACCAAGCATGGGGCCCAAACTGGAAACCCCAGCAGCAGGAGGCAAAAAGCTGTCCTTCACTCAAACACGCCTGTTACCTCCAGTAGAATCCCACCCCGCAAAAAGCGGTTGTATCAATACTTTTGCTCAGTGTAATTAACTTGTACTCTCTTAAAGGATTCCTCACTGCGCTGTCAACCAGAGATCAGCAATGCAACAGATCAGATCATTGGTGTGTGGAGGCCTAATTCCCATTGAAATGACGGTTAGGTGCCTAAAGGCTTTGCAGATCTGGGCTGTCATTAATACCATAGAGCTGTACAGAGTCATAGAGTTTAAGGCGTGGAGAGACCACCAATCCTCTAGTCCAGGGGCTGGCAACCCATGGGGCGCACGCTAAAGATGACACGCTCGCTGAGTTTGAGTGGTGTGCGGGCACCCTGGCTAGAGCCATGTCACTTCTGGCTCAAAATGCTGCACACCCCAATCCATCAACACGACCCCATCCCTCCCCTTTTCCATGTGTGCCCAGCTGGGAACACACAGCCCCCCACTGCTGCTTATACAGGCCTGCAGACCCCTCTCCCCACCAGTGATACTGCCATTGATTACATGCCTGCAGAGATGACACCCCCACCATCATCCTCCCCCCAACATTGTGGCACTGGGAGAGGCATGTGAGTGTGTGTGTGGGGCGGGGGGGAGATTTGGCATGCACCTTCATGAAGGTTGCGGACCCCTACTATAGTCTGACCTCCAGTACATTACAGGCCACTAAACCGCCCCAGTTACCCCTCTATTGATCCCAATAACTGGAATTAGATTAAAATATTATAGCCCTCAGAAACTAAACTGGTTTGTGCCCCAGGCAGAAAGTAGGAGGGAGCAGAGGTGCCCAAACGCCTGAGGCACCTGCAGTGGCTGGGAAAGTCAAGAAAATGTTTTGGATGACTAGTTAAACCAACAGTCAAGTTTTAGCTTATCTGCCACAGCCAGCAGGAGAAAACCAGTAGGGAAATTACTGTTAGTTGCAAATCTGTCCAGGGAATTGCAAACAACAGAAAATAAAAACTATATCAGAGGACTGAAGAGCGTCCCTTTAGAGTGTGACTTTTTTCTTTCTGTAGTGAGATCCAGTTCTTTCGGGGAACCTCTTAGCTTACCTGGCCTCTCATGTGTCATATTTTATTTGGAAGACTTTTACTGATAAAATCATTATTGGGATAAGGGAAAGGAAAAAAACATCAAACCATCAAAAAAGGAAAAAGACCAAGCATTCACCTTTGTCCTCTGCTGATGTTTCTTCAGTCTCACTAGAACAAAAGGAAATGGTATTTCATGTTATAAACGGTAACAGCAATAACAATGTAGCTTAGCTTTTATATCACGTGTTCCATCAGCAAATCGTGTTTTGATTGTGAGCTGTGTGGGGCCGGATGTGTCTGCACTTTGTACCCTGGCCAACACCAAGCACATTGACGGTGCTTACCAATAATCACTCTAAACGCTTCATAAACTTTGTGCCCAATCCTGCCGCCCTGACTTCTGGGTGCAGTGCCATAGGGAGGCGACGTGGATTGAGGATGAGATTCTTGTATTCTGTTTTCAGTTCTGCCAATGACCATTGGCAAATGGCTCTCTGTGCAACAGTTCTCCTCACTGGGAAATGGGATAATGCCAATTGATTGTGTTAAATGTTTTCAGACTGAGGTTTGAAATGTCCTACATGAGACCTAGAAGAGTTGAGTGGGATTTTCAAAGCCACCTACATGATCTAGGAGCACATGTCCCATTGAAAAATAACCAAGACTTTGACTTAGAAGCTTTTCAGTGGAACAACGAGAGCCTCATAGACTCATAGACTTTAAGGTCAGAAGGGACCAGTACGATCATCTAGTCTGACCTCCTGCAAAATGCAGGCCTCAAGACCTCACCCACCCACTCCAGCAGTAGGCCACCAACCTACGACTGAGTTATTTACCTCCTTAAATCATGATTTAAGGACTTTAAGATACAGAGAATTTACTGGTAGGTGAACCATGCCCTGTGCTACAGAGGAAGGCGAAAAACCTCCAGAGCCCAGGCCAATCAGCCCTGGGGGAAAATTCCTTCCCGACCCCAAATATGGCGATCAGTTAAACCCTGAGCATGTGGGCAAGTCAACAGCCAGTTACGATTGCACCTGATGAAGTGGGTTGCAGCCCACAAAAGCTTATGCCCGAAGAAACTTGTTAGTCTTTAAGGTGCCACAGAGTTCTCATTTTTGTTGTATACAGACTAACATGGCTACTCCCCTGGAACTTGTCAATGGAACATGTGTTCCTAAATCATTTAGGCACTTTTGAAACTCCTCTCCTCTAATTGTTGATTTCAGTGACACCTTACTAAGGGATCAGGCACATTAACTAATTCACTTCCTCATAAGAAATGGTAGAAACTTCTCATGCTTCATCTCTGGTTGAAGGTGTCCTTTCTGTACAGTAGCACCCCTGGGAGTGGGATCAGCCCTTTACATAGATCCAGGAACTTCTCCTCACTATGACCTGAAGAAAGTTGCTTCATAAAATTAAAGTTACAAGCAACTGAAAAGGTCAGAGGTGCCATGTCCAGGAGCTTACTACTTCTTCTTCTGGCCTTAGTCCCTTCTGTTTGGGGTTGGCTCTTCCATTCCATCATTCCCATTCCCGTCTGTCTTGGAGTTCTTCCTTGGAAACTCTTCAGCTAATCAGGTCCTTCTGTAGGGTGTCTATCAATCTAGTTTTGGGTCATGCAACCCTTCTCCTATCCTCCACTTGTAAGCTGAACTCCCTGTTTCCTATATATGGCCAGGATCTTCAGTCTCACTACTCTTTCAGGTCTCCCTTTTAGGGCAAAATCCTGCCTGCTGCTGCTTGGAAGCTCTTTGGAGGGAATGAGCCTTGGGAATCAGCAGCAGGACAGGATTCCATACATGGAGCAGGATTGCCAGCACTGCGCAGCTGGTTTGTGTTGTGCCACTGGTAGATACTGGGTCTACACCTGGTGAAACTAGCCCCGGGGGGAACCCCACAATGTCAGGGAGCACAAGTGCCTCTGTGCTGTGCTGATCTCTTGCTGGGGGTTTAGTGTTCGATATAAATTGAAGCAGTCTCCAGGCTGCTCTGGCCCATGCTGGGGACTGGTCTCACACATAGCATCCTCCAGATCAGGAGAGGGCTGTGCCTACCACTTCCCCCCAAACCAGTACAGTTGAGGAATCTCAGGACCTCACAGGAATGGCCCCTGCTTCAGCCTTCAAACCTGCTAGACTGATGTGGGTACAAGGTGAGTCCCACAGTGCATGTCCGCTTCAGCTTCCTTGGGCCATCCTGCCCAGCGTGGCCCAGAGAAGGAAGGCTAAGGTGCCTGGCGAGCAGAGTCAAGAAAATGAGCCTCCAGTGATCACCTACACACTCATTGTCAGTCTTGCCAGCTCTGTGTGTGTGTGTGTGGTGGGGGAGTGACTGGGAATATTTCCTAATGACAGAATAATTTAATGCCTCCTAGAATTGGGGGGTTGCTGTGGAGTTTGGTCCTGTTGAGCTATGGAGGACACAGGACTCTTCTCATGGGTGAGGGAAGAGTTGGGAGTTGGCTGGAGGCCTGTGTTTACCCTCATAGGGCCCCTCAAAATCTAGGCCGTGCTCCAGCAGGAGCTCTGGAGACCCCCCCGCACTCAAGCACAGAACTTCTCTTATTTCCACCACGGAAACAGTTACCTGGCTCGTTTGCTGTCTTCCTTTAGAGTGGACCCTTCTGTGTGCAAAGCTGAGCCAGGGACGTGCTGTTCCAAGGCGGGGAGGGATCTGTGGGTTGATATTTTGTCTTTCACACTCTGGAGAGAAATTAGTTATTTCAGGCAACATTTTGACTCCTTGACATGTTCATTTTTGCCCTGCTTCTGTTCCTGGCCTCTCTTGGTTCCCTTTTGTTACATGCAGGGTCACCTCACCTGAATGTTACTGCCCCAGAGAGGAAACTCAAGGGTAATAAAGAAATCTCATTGTGGGCTGGTACCAAAGCAGTGATGCATCTATTTCTCTGACCTCACTGGTGGTCACAACAGCTCCCTCATCAATAGCATTTATACATTACAGAGATTAATTTTTTCACTGGATTTTCAGGCTTAAACAATATAACATCAAAACAATATGGCAGTGAGGGGGCTGAACACCTGGGGACTCTACTCCAGAGATAGAACGTAACCTGGGGAATAACCGAATTAAAGATAAATTTAACCTAAATGGTAAATAATCAGGAGATAGGGAAAGTGGCTTAGAAGGAAGGAGGGAGGGAGCATGCAAGTGAGAGGATGGGTAGGAGTCCAGACTAGCTATCCAGCCCTGCATGTTTCCACTGTATAATAAAATATACAGGGTGGGATCAACAAAAGTGCTTTGGCAGCTAAACTTAGGTGCATAAATCTTGGGTTTAGGTGCCTGAATCCCAGTTTTGACTCCTTCCACAAATCTTGCACCAAACTCTGCAGGAGGTTTAGCTCATTTGGTGCTGAAATTTTCAGGGTGACTATTCCTTTGGTGCCTGTGTTTCTGTCTCTGAGCATCCATAGTCATGACTCCCTTGAGGGCTTCTGGCACCTCTCTTGCACCTAGGCCCAAGAGTGATTCACAGGCACATCCCTGTCATGTGCAGGGCCCAGTCCCAGAGGCATGCTCAGGGGCTGCCTCCTAGATGAGGTGCCATTTGGAAGCTGGTAGGAGGAAGCACACACCTTATCTCCCAATGGTTAGAGCACTTGCCTGGGATGTGGTGAGTCAGGTTCACTTCCCTCCCCTGTCTTCTGGAGGGAGAGAGAGGATTCGACCTGGGATCTCCCACTTCCTGGGACAGTGCTCTGAGCTATGGGATATTCCTTAGTCTCTCCTCTGGAAGTTTCCCACTGTGGCCAGATACTGAAAGAGCCATTGGAGCAGGGGGATTTAGGGAACGCTCGCCTGAGAGGTGGGAGGCAGGCACCTCAGTTGTCCCTCAAGAAATGACCAGGAGCTGCCTGTCTGCAGGAATGGCTTTCTGCTGGTGGATCACTAAGCAGGGAGAGGTGCCTCACTGTGGTCTGGGATCAGGTACCATCTTTGAGGGGAGAGGGCTTAGCACATCTGTCTAACTTAGACTGCTCCCCACTTCTCCTGGGTCATGTTTTCAGGTGCCCACCTCTCCCTATTCACATGTCCCACTTACCTCATGCCGATCCTTTTCCCCAGCTGATGGGGAAGCCGTTACTCTGTTCTGTGTCCTGGCCAAAGGGTGGCGCCTCAGATTATCCTGGTCATCTTTGATTTCTTGAATGATTTCTTCAACGTCTTCAGGAATCGAGTTCGATAAGGCTTGGCAACACTTGCTCAAAGACAGAAATTTCTTCTGGCTGCTAGTGCTTGGCCTGATTTCAGGCAATGAGGCTTCACTCTCACGTTGCTGCCCCTCCAGTGGAGAAGCAGGTGTGGCATCCTCTCTCCCTGCTGTGTCTGGGGGCGATTGGCTCTCAAAAATTGAAGAAGATTCTACTTTTACAATTTTTTCAGTAGCTGCTTCCTCTTCCTCCTCTTCTTGCTGCAGAGCCTTAGCCTGGATGTCGTGGGCTACAAGTCGTGTGATGAGGTCCTGCTGGGTCTCTACATCTTTTAGAAGTTCCACCTTAGCTATGTCAGGTTTTAACATGTCCCAAAAGGAATTTCTACTGGCAGGCTGGAATTGAAGAGAAAGTTTTTGAAGAGAGATTAATTTCAGAGTCATTTTTCTTATCACTTTTTTTCTACTGTTCACTAATCAGAGAGGAAATAAATGGAGGATCTTTTAGACTTGCAATGGGATACATTATTTTCACTTCAGTTGAGAACTCAGAAAAATCAGATTTTTCCATTAGAAATATTTTATTTAAAAAACACATAAGAATATGAAAATAAATGGGAAAAATCAAATGCACCCTCCCTTGCTATTTTGGGTGCATTTTTCATGGCCTCAAATTTTAAGGTCAGAAGGGACCATCATGATCATGTAGTCTGATCGGTACATTGCAAGCCACAGAACCTCATTCACCCACTTTTGTAATAGACCCCTAACCTTTGGCTGAGTTACTTTAGTCCTCAAATCTTGATTTAAAGACTTGAAGTTACAGAGAATCCACCATTTATCCTAGTTTAAACCAGCAAGTGATGTGTGGTCCAGGGTGCAGAGGAAGGTGAAAATCCTTCAGAGTCTTTGACAGTCTGTCCTGGGGCAAAATACCTTCCTGACAAAAACTATGGTGATCAGCTAAATCTTGAGCATGTGGGCAAGACTCACCAGCCAGATGCCTGGGGAAGAATTCTCCATCCTAACTCAGAGCCCTCCCCACCTAGTGCCCTATGGCTGGCCATTGGAGATACCGCTGCTGGCAGTTGCAGATCAGCTACATGCCATTGTAGACTGTCCTATCCTACCGCCCCCCTCCAGAAACTTACCAAGCTCAGTCTTGAAATTGCTATTTGGGGCACATTTGTCAAAAGAATGGGATTGACCTGGATTCGCTCACCAATCAGAGGGAGCTGAATCAGTCAAAACAAGACTGAGGCTAGAAACAGATGAACTTGGTCACCACTCCAGATCCAGATGGTCAAGTGAAGGGACTGAAACAACAGCTAGATGCCAGGGACAACTGTGGCCAGTGTGGTAGGGGCTGAGGAACCTCTAACACTAGCTACACTCCAGCGCAACTAATGCGACCAACAATAGCAAAGTAGAAACGCAAGGCAAAGGAACAGCTGGTTATGGAGCCAATTGGCTCTGGCAGCAAGAACCAAAATAAGAGTGACTGGTGTTCTAGACCTTTTTATAGCCTTGCGCCCTATGTCTGGGTGCCCAAGGTGGCAGGCTTGCAGCTCTAATGGAAACAACTTTCTCTGTGGTTTGATGCTCACGATGCCAACGGGGCACAAGTCTCAAGAGCAAGCAGAGGGATAAATTCTCCTTTGGATGAGGGAGGGCTGGAGGAAAACCAAGTGTTAAATGGAGGGAAGCCCAAGACAATCAAATGTAAAATTCTGGAATGGAAAATGGAACCCTACTGTCTTTTAAAGAATCCATTCTGTTGGCTGAGGAATACCGCACCAAAGGCTATGAGAAAAGGAGATGAAATGTAGGACTTGCTGAAATCAATGGGAGGTTACTGAGCCACCATCTCCCCTTCCAGGGAAGGGAGCCAAGTCCAGGAAGTTCCAGCACCTCCAAAATGTGGGTGAAAATCAGTTAAAAACCAAAGAATGGCTTTTGTAAAACCCAGGATTTTTTTTTCAGTAAAAATCAATAATAGAAAATGAAGGACCTTTACCGATGCAGTAAAGCTTTTAAGCGCTTAGTCCCATTGACTTCAGTGGGATTCATGTGCTTAAATGCTGTTGGGATCATGGCCTGGGTTGGGTTATGCTGAATAATCTTTCAGTCAATCTGCATATGAAAATTTCTCTGTCACACCCTGCTCCAGGCCTTCTCTCTGGATGGAGCCCAATTGGCTGGGATGGGATTCAACTGCCGAATCCCACATGTTGCGTAGCCCCCCAGTTCTGGCAGGTGATAGGTCACGATTCCTAGCTCTGGGAGTCTGAGGTGCATTCTCCCGGGCAGACCCTGAGTCTGACACTCTTCTTGAGCATGAGGCCCTGCAGTCTGACCCACCACTAGGCATTAGAACGAAGTGTTTCTGTCTTCCAACCCATCCTCAGGGGCCTTGACGTGTTACCTCTGGCGACCATCTGCCCATGGACGTTCTAGTTGGAGGCTAACCCTTTCAGAGACCATGTATCAGTAAAGCAAGGACACCCAGATGTAGCAAAGATGTTTCAGATCCACATACAGTTTCCTCTTAAAAAATATGAGAGCTACGGGTCAACGGAAAATAGAAAACACCTGAACACATTCCCTCCGTCTGATCTCACCACCTTTGTGAGTCTCTAGGTTAGGAGAAGCCAGGTCCCTCTGACCTTCACTCTCTTCAGTTAGGCCTCCTGTTTCTGGGGATGAAATAGTCCCTCGGCTTAGAAAGCTCCAGTCTCTGCCATGCTTGGTCAGGTGGTCAAGCGGAGAAACAGCAGGTCTGACTGCACAGCAGATTCCAGCTGCCCCTTTTCCCCACACAGATTCCCATGAGAGGAATCCATTCAAAGTTAATGGCTCTACAGGCAGCTAGCTGGTGACTCAGCAGGGCAGAGTCCTCATGACTGATGGCTCATTGTTATCTGTTGTAAGCTATCGAAGGCTGCGGGCAGTCTGAGAGTCCGAGATGGGAGGTATATAAGTCCTAGAATGCTGAAGATTTTTTTCCCTATTGACTAGGAGTTAGTAAGGGGTGATTAGGTGCAGCTGAGGCCAATTAGGCCCAGCCAAGTGCCTGACAGAAACCCCCTGCCCCAGACAAAGAGGCCACAAGCTGGAGGAGAAGCAGGAGTGCAGTGCTGTGTAGAGCAAAGGAGCAGAGGAGTTTGAGGAAGGTACTGAGCCTAGGAGGGGAGGTACAAGCAGACACAGAGACTTGAGAGAAGAAACCCTCTCTAAGAGAAGGCAGGGTGCAAGGAACTGAAAGGGCAGAGGGAGAAGGCAGCCCAGGGAGAAACTTGTGGATTTAGACATTGGCAACAGCACATAGCTGCAACTCATAGGGTCCCTGGGCTGGGACCCAGCATAGAAGGCGGGTCCAGGTTCCAACCCCCTCCCTCACAGAAACACACTGAAGTAAGCACCCTGTGCAGAGGGGTTGGGGTAACTGGAGTCGCCCTCACCCATAACCCACAAGAAAAGCACAAGACCCACCACGGGATAACCGGCCGTTTGCCACACTGTCTAGGAGATTTCTCATTCTCACCCTCTTTGCAGGAGTGCTCACTATCCAGAATAGGCTTGTCACCACCACTGAGATCTCTGAACCCAAGATGGACGTTACAATGCAAAGTGAAAGTTACCACAAACGTTACAAGCATGGCATTCACAAAACAAAACGGTGGTTACATGTTGATACAGACATATCTCCCAGACTGCCACTTATTCTTTTTACTTACCTCCTTTGGTTGTACATCCAGCCGCCCTAATGTATTCAGAGAAGGACGTCTTTCTTTTTTTTTCTTTAATTGAGCTTCAGTAGTTTCATCTGTAGGACCCTTCCCAGTCACAGATGCTTTTCTCAATTCTGTTAGACTCAGTCCAGTTTGAGCTAAATATGTTTTTTTCAGCTCCTCAAGAGGCTCTGTTTTGATGGAAATAACTGCTAAGTGTTTTGATACGATGTCCGGATCGATTTGTAATACTTTGTTTCCAATATGAGGGATTATTTTAATGGGTACCATGGTTTCTGTTGGTTGCTCATTTGCATTTTCATCTCCAATTGGCTCTCTAGAATATTTTAACTCAGGAACTGAATTAAGGGAAACTTGTGCACGGACTCTTTCAACAATTCTGTCAAGTTCTATTGCGCTCTGGCTTTCCATGGGTGGGTTGTCTTTAAAAGCCATTTCTAAATTGCAATGAGAGATTTCGTTAATTATTATACTAGCTACCTGTTGAGGAAGATTTGTTTGGGAACTTGTTACGTCATTATAAAATTCTTGCTGAGATCCAGATTTTTGCAGGACATTATTGTAAATGGAATGCGCCACTTGATTCAGAGTCTCATTGAACTCTGGATTTGCTGTATCTCCCGCTGCTTCCATAAGGCTGAGTTTGTTTTTGGACACTAGGTTTTCCATGGACTGTTTCAGTTTCCCAGCAATTTCAGTCATTTGAGTCTTGGATAAACTTTGTTCTGGGTTTGTGCTATCAGTTGACGTTACGATTTTAGACAAGAATCTACTTAATATGTCTTCCACAAATTGCACAGGTATAGGTGACGCCAAGGGTTGTTTCTGAATCTTCATCATCCCCATATTGGTAAGAATCTTTTTAACAATATTGACAGCCTCCAGCATTAAAGGTGAACTGAGTGGTGGCTCCTCCTCTGAAAAGGGTTGAAATTCATGTTTAGAAGCATCCTTTATCATTAAAGAAGATATTCTGTTAGCTAAAACATCATTCTTGCTTGCTAAATCATCCTGAATAGAAATGTCAGTCTCAGATGGTTTCAAAATGTGCATGTACAGAGAACTGACTAAGTCTCCACTAGCTTTGTTGTCATCTTGTAAAGAATCTGGTTCATTGATATTTTCATGGATCTTTATCTGATTTTTTGAAAGGAACACTTGCAGAGAATTCAATAATTTGGAAGTTATGTCTGTCACTGAAGGAACATTTTGTGAATCCAAGTGCACAATGGGAAATATGGACAAAAGTTTGCCTAAAAGTTTAGTTGAAAGTTCTTCTATGATGAGAGAGGATAATTCACCAATGTCTGATGTCACGGGATTTGTGTGGCCAGAAGGTTCGGTAAGGTCTCTAAGCACATCTTCAACAACATTGTCAGCTTCAGCGCATTGGCGTGGTGTTAGGTCTCCAGAAAAAAAGGTCTTCAGTTGAGTTCCCGAGACCTCTCTTAAGACCAAGTCAGCTATTGCTTCTGAAAGAATTGTGCACCCACTTTTTACACACTTCTGTATTGTTAGTTGGGATCCAAACTGTGGCAAAAGCTTATTATAGACAGATTCTACAACAGTTTCAATCATGGCAGCATCATTTTGATGCAAACATTTAACATACTGAATAATCAGACTCTGATTTTTAGCAATTTCTGTCATGACCTTACTTACTAGCTTCATGTGAATAAAATCAAATTCTGCAATTTCATTTTCCTTTTCTGCAGAGGAAGATGTGTTGGAGTGTTCAGGGAGAATTTTAGATAAAAGCTTGGCAATTACGTCTTCTAAAAATCCATGCGATACCCTAATAGTATGTGTTGTGGAAGACTGGCATTGTGTGCTGATTTTGTTAGCCTCCTGTAAAACCTCTTCAGCAATTAACTCAGATTCTAGAGGTTTAAATATAGTAGATGATGCTCTTGCCAATGGTCCCTGCAACTGGTAATCAATAATTTCTCTCCTTACTGAAGTAGCTATTGTTTCTACTGAAGCACTGTTCTCACTTTTGATGTCTGTATAATCTGAGGCTTCGGACCCACGTTCTTTCAAAATGTCATATAAACTGGAGTGAATAATTTTAGCCGCCAGTGTGCTAACCTGTGGTGGGGACACCTGGCCTTCCAAAGGTGGCAGCTCTTCGACTTGAGAGTTTGAAAGCTCATTTAACATTGAATCTATTGCATTTCCCATCCCATGAGAAGGATCAGTTCCAGCTGTTTTTCTGTCCTCTGTGTACATGTTTTGGGAAGAAGTGATCAATCTGCTTATTAGTTCACTGCACATTTTTTTCAAAAAAGTAGCAGCATTCACACTATCCTGTGACTGTGTTGGCTGATCCTCAGTTTCGCATGTTGGCATGCGCTTTCCATCTTCTTCACACACTGGCTTGGGAGACTTCTTTATACCTACTTTACAAAATGACTTTCTTGCAAATTGTCTTCCAATGGGGGGCAGAGTCATTCTGGAGTTAAGTGTTCTTTGTTTAGTGATTGTTTCCAGTGCTGGTCTAGAAGCTCTTTGTTTGGGAACTGTTGTGTAGAAAATAGACTTTCTGATCCTCTCTGATGTAGTGTGAGCATCCCGTGCAGAGAACTGGCTACATGGGATTGTTGGAAGATTAGATGGAATTTCCTTTTCCTTTTCTGTTTTTAACTCTGAATTAATCACCGTTCCAGGAACACTAATAGGAGGAAAGGCTTCTTTTAGGTCAACTTTTAATTTTTTAGTAGGCATTTTCATTCCTTCTGAGAGTGTAACACCACGACCAGAAATTTTGTTATTTCCAAATGCTCTTGCAGGCTTTTCCATATGAAGATTTCCAAACTTTTTTTCTGGAGTAATTTCCATCAGATTTTTACTGCATTGCTCTAATATGGCACCAGTTATTTCACTTGCCATGAGGGTTTCTTGTGAGAGATCACTAAATGGAGATGTTTCCCTTTGGCTAATTTCTTTTTCAGGTTTCCACCTGATGATTTCCAGAATTTTGGTAACAGCAATTTTTGCGTAAATGCTCAATTCTGAATGGAGTCTTTGGACTTGGGAAATTGCACTCTGTATGCTTTCCCTGGTAATAACACTGCTGACCCTGGATACGTCAGAAAAACTATGAAACGCTTCTAATGTGGGCAGCAGTCTTTTACTTGTGGTTCCTGGCATTTTGTGTTCAAATGATAATTCTATTTCATTTGCCATCTGAGTTGAGAGAGGTCTTTGGAATGGTTTCTGCTGTGCACCAGACCTATTTTCAAGAGGGAGTTTCACTATTTCAGAAAATTTACATTTAAAGTCATGTTTAAATTGGAAGGCTACAAATGACTCCAGTGTGAATATAACACTTTCAACAGTCTCTTTGGCTATTTTATCGATAGAAGCCAAAGAAAAGTGGGGGTCATAAACAGGTATTTCACATTTCCTGACTCTCTTTTTTTCTGATTTGGAAACTCTGCTAGTTGAATCTGATGTAGTAGATATGCTGGACAGCAAACACTTTTGAAAGTTATCAAGAACAGTTGCTACAATCTCTCTAGCAACTAATCCAATTTCTTTCTGAAAATCTTTACGAAAAATCCCTGCAGATTCAGTTCTTTTAAAATTACTACAAAACAATCTTTCACTAAGCT
Organism: Pelusios castaneus; assembly: GCA_007922175.1. NCBI lineage: Eukaryota > Metazoa > Chordata > Testudines > Pelomedusidae > Pelusios > Pelusios castaneus. The sequence goes on along the minus strand of ML685882.1, from coordinate 2,483,909 downwards.
CAATTGGCGCCTTCTTTAAAATGCAGACAGACTGATCCAGATCCTTTACCCGCATAAAAACATCCTTGACAACATTCTCAGCCACCTGTAGCATCTTCAAGTTGTCAACAATGTTTGCTTCTGTTCCTCTTTGTTGCTCAAATAATTTTTGAAAAATACTCTTTTTAGGAAGACTTTGGTTTAAGGCTGAAGAATTGTCCTCCCCAATCAGACGTTTTGTGGGGTCGGCACCTTTTGTTGTCGATTTGAGTTTAAAATAAGTTTGGCTAAATGGAAATTTCTCTGTTTTGAAGTTCCTTCTGGGAAACGCTGGTCTAGCTCCTATGCTCCCTGCATCACCATGCAAACTAGAAATGTGTTCAGTCTGTGACTGAGGGGCTGCTGCTGGGTTCCCTTTGTGAATATTTTCTTTGCGAAACTCACTTTCTAGAGGCACCGGTGTATTCTTTGTCAGAGACGTGACAGGTGGTTTTTGAGACCACAGTGGAGATGGCTTTCCACCTGTCTTGCGATCAGTTGGTGAGCCAGTGGGTTTTATACTTGTGTCTGTAAAGATGACCTTTTTGGTCTTGGGGGAAGGAAGACTTCCAAACATATCAAAGTTCTCTTCACAGCAGCTATTGGAGTGATCAGAAGAGAGCATTAACTCTTCAGCTATTGTATGTGTTTTAGTTCTGATTCTCTCTTCAAACTTTGTTGCAGCTGGGTATAAGATACTTGTTACTTCAGCCAGGAACCATGTCATTATGTTCTGAATTTTGCTGTTCAGATCTTCGGTTTTGTTCTTCTGTAACAGAAGCAAATGTGAAGGGACAAATGAATGAGTTCATCTACGCGTTTTTCCTCCTTCACATGGTATAAACTACTTACTGTGTCTAATTAAAAGATTTAAGATGGACAATAATGGCCATGGCAAGCTGTGACATCTAAAAACAGCTAGTTTAGAAAAAGCTAGCCATTGAAAGACCAGTTAGGGACACATTGCTTCTCCTGGAGTGCTCGTGTAGATGTTTCTAAAGGCATGCTAAGTTGCTGGGCCTCCTTTATCTTCTGGAGACTCTGGAGGAAATTCTGAGCCCACTGGATTCAATGAATTTGTATTGATGACTTCAGTAGAGCTAAGATTTCACCCCATGAGCCCACAGTGACTTAATTTTGCCCTACTGCAGTGACAAGGAGGGGTAGGTGGATGACAGGGCACTTGCTTAGTTCGAATTAGTCAGTTGCATTAAGGTCAATGTGCCGGTTAGTTCGAACTAACATGGCCACATTCACTTACTTCGAACTAACTAGTTTGAATTAAGGGTTAGTTCGAAGTAAAATGAGGTTTTACTAATTTGAACTAACTTTTCCTTAATTCAACTTAAGGAACTGCTTAAGCAGAATTAAGGAAACTCAAGTGTAGACACAGAGTAAATTAAGTCGACTTAAGCCTGCTTACGTCGACTTAATTTACAAGTGTAGATGCACCCTTGCTGTCTTGAAGATGAAACCTCTGAGACAATCTGTCATTTTCTGCTGGGGCTCCTGGGAGTTTCAGAGGAGGCTTTTGTGCCTCCTTTGGGCCTCATTGCTCACAGCACATCACACACCTGGACCAGCTGTGGCCCGCTCTCAGGAACAGCACACGACAGTCATACTTGTCCTATGTTTAGGCATTCCTGTGGGCATCTGACCTGAAGGCAGGTGTTCTCTCTGCCACAGTACAGATGTGATAGAGGCCTATGCCTGGTGCTAGACTGTCTCCAAGTCCCACAGAAGACACTTGTCAATCAGCACATTTTTGTTTGGGAAAGAGAATCAACTAATTGGCAATCTGGTTTCTGTGTCTCAGCATGACCGGGAAGGATTGCTGTTCCCTCTGTGCATGCTGCACTACGCTTTGCTGAGCAGCAGGGGAAAGCATTTCACAGCACCAGTAATACTGCAGTACTGCCTATCACTTAGATAGGCTGTCCCGATATTGTGCCTCCAGCCCCCTCGGGAGGTAGATGAAGTAATTATCTCCATTTACAAATGGCAGAATGGAGAGTGACTTGCCCAAAGCTCCTATATAATAGCCATGGCCCCTGGACCATGGTGCCCTCCAGGTAAATCACTCAATAACTCTGTTTTACTTTTCCCAGTGGGGTGTTTGATGTTTGTCCTTGAACAGAAGTGGTCACAAGCAGCATACAGCAGTGCCTGTTTCAGAAATCTCAGTGCACACACCAGTTCTTGGTTCCCAGGAAGCAACTCCATTCCACCAATTGACTCTAGCCAGAGATATTAAGGCAGAAAGGGAGAAAGCAAACTCTCCCTCCATTTGCAATATATTCCCCAAGAAGAAAATGCAGCACAAAGCTAACGACGACACAGCATTTCTTCAAAGATTGTACCCTGCTCACATGTTAAGAAAAAGAACTTATAAAAATCTACATAACATTGACTTATGCATAACAATACATTTTGTATGTGCAACACGCATCTGTTACTTTTAGCATCATGTCTGAATCTGTATATGCAATCAGTTCTTACCTTAAAATGTGCTCTTTTCTTGTTCATGACATTATTAGTAAACTGATCAAAAGGCTGTTGAGAGACCATGGAAGAGAATAAGATTTTCTTTCCATTAACTGAAGGTTGATTAAAGGCATTAGCCCCTGGAAAAAAAAATACAAAAAATTTCAGATGTCTAATTGTCACATACAAAAAAAGTGATGGTGTGGGGGGGAACTAAAAATAATTTATTGCCTGGAGTTTGGAATGAATGAATTACTCACAAGTGGAGGAGCCATGAGTGAATTATATAAAGTATTCCTAAATCAAGTGGCAGTAAAATGTTTATCCTGTACCATACTACTTCAGAGTTTTTTGCCATTTATTTTGTGAATTTCTAGGCCTTCAAGTCTAATGGTCATTTGAAATATATTAGCTTCTGTGAAAACAATGTGCAGCATAACATTAATTTTTATTTTCATTCTAAATGTGTCCAGTAGTTAGTGAAACGCAAGACTTTAAAACAAACAAGGAGTTCTGTGGCATTTTTAAAGATGAACACATTATTTATTGCATGAGCTGTCTTTACAAGTGCCACAGGACTCCTTGTTTGTTTTGCTGAACCAGACTAACACGGCTACCTCTCTGGAACAAGATTTTAAGTGGTGGTTATGAAAAATGGCACCTTCAAAAACATGTTACAGTACTTACTATTCATGAATGACATTGGTTCAGTCCTGGTTCCAATTGCTGGCCTTTTCTAAATGAGTGAGACTGGTTCAACGTCAGGTATGGTTTTTAAACCAGTTTCCTCAAACCAGTGCAAACTCGAGTGTGGACACTCTTATTTTGAGGTTTAGTTTATTAAGTTTATTTCAGTTCAGTTTAAATGATCTCTAACTGAGCTAGGCTAAATTGAGGTAAAACATTCTTAAAGCAATATAAACATGCATGGATTTGCACCAGTTTGACTAACCTGGTTAAAAACAAATAAAAAAATTTAAACTGGTGCAAATTCCTCATGTGGACAAGACCTTAAGCATCCTGGACCTCAAAACCTGGAGTAAAAATAGCACTTTCCTTTTTTCCTAGAGTCTTAGGCTCAATGGCATTCTATTTTAAACAGACTCAAGTATATGTTTGGTGCGTTGGTGGTGCCAGGCTCCATGTGTTCTTTGTCTATGATGGTTTATGTGGGTGAGTGCTTTGTCCCACCCAGCTGAGTACCTGGAGGAGGAGGAGGGGGAAAGGGGTGGTGAAGAGGCAGTCACTGCTGCCTGCGCTGGTCATTGATAAGGTGCAGCACCTTCATACCCTTCTCTATCTCATTCATTATTTTATATTCCTCTATCATGGCCTCTTATTCATCTCCTTTCTAAACTAAGTAGTTTTTATATTTTAAGTCTCCCTGTATAACAAAGTCTTTGCATGCCTCATTCATCATCATTTTGAATACAAGATCCCCCTGCTCCCTGGTCTGGTTTTCAGTAACTTGCACCAGCTGAATGAAAATGACCCAAATATCTGTGCACCACTTGCAATGCTGCACAGCACTTATGAACCATTTAGGAAGGCTGCATGTAGAGATTACGGCCGTGTAAAAGGCAGGACGGCCTAGTAGATAGATCACTACACTAAGATCCAAGAAACCTTGATTTTCTTCCCAGCTCTGCTACTGGGTGACCTAGGGCAAGTCACTTCCCTGCAGCATGCCTCAGTTTCCCCATCTGGAACATGGGGCTAGTGACGCTGACCTCCTTTTTAAAGTGCTTTGAGCTCCACTAAAAAGTGCTGGCTAAGAGTTAGGTGTTATTTCTGAATCCTGGTCCTTAGTTAACAGTCTCCATATATACATATATGTGGTGGCAGGCACTTTTGTCTCAGTGTTATAGGAAATATTGGACAAACATCTCCAGTGGAGGGTGGGAAGGTCTGGCTGTCAGATGACATTACCCAGGCCATTCCTGGTAATCAGCCCACTGCGTTGTCCCAGATTCCCCTTCCCCTGAAAATGATGGTCTTACCCCTTGGATCTATTTTCACCCTCCAGGGTATGTTTTCATAATGGGCCTACTTACTGATGGGGCAGGTGGATCATAGAATCATAGGGCTGGAAGGGACCTCATGAGGTCATCTAGTCCAACCCCCTGCTAAAAGCAGGACCACTCCCACTAAATCATCCCAGCCAGAGTTTTGTCTAACCAGGCCTTAAATATCTCCCAAGATGGAGATTCCACCACCTCCCTAGGTAACCCATTCCAATGCTTCACCACCCTAAAGTTTTTCCTAATATCCAACCTCGATCTCCCCAGCTCACTGGAGGTTTTTAACATGTTAGACAAATACCTGTCAGGGATGGTGTGGAATATAATTCATCCTGCCTCAATACAAAGAACTGGACAAGATATGACCTACTGAAATCCTTTGCTACAATTCTTTGATTCTACGTGTCTCTTTTGTTAATCTATTTACAGTGCCATATCATGGTAGTATATTAACGATAATTATTTATTATGAATAGTTACATTTGGGATTGTAAAATGAAGCCAGATGTGAGTGCATAAAGAAAGGTACTGATACATTCTCAGAAGTAGCTAGGAGGGCTCCTTCAAACTCAGAGGGCACGGAGAAGAGCTGTGTTTTGAGAAGTCTGAAAAAGATGAGGTAGGATACTTAATTCCAGATTGTGAGGGCAACTTGGCAGGAGGGAGTTCTCCCATCTGCTGTAAGGAAACCAGGCTGGTGGCAAAGAGAAGTGTGGTAATTGAGGAGCAAGGCGAGAAGAAGGAAAGGTATGATTGAGTTTTGGCAGAGGAATGGGTAAGATGTGTGAGGAGGTGGCATTATAGAATTGATAGCAACCATATTTGCAGATGTTGGGGACAAGGCAGGAGGCAAAGGGCAGTTACAGATACTGTATGGATAATTCTATTCTTACATAGCCCTTGTTTTATAACCTCTCGGTCTTTGGATAATGGCTTACCACAACCCTTTTCATGATTTTCGGTTTCTTCACTCTGATAACCATCCTCTTGCAGTTTTCTTATGTGCAATGCCATTTTTTTCTCTAGCTTTGCTTGTTTCTAGAGTATGTAAAAAGAGTGCAAAAGTGTTGTTTAACACAAGGTTTACATTGCTGAGAGCAAAAGAATATTTGTAGATGCAATTATATTTTTGATACGTTTTGTTTAAATGTTCATAATATCACCTAAACTGCTGGTAGGGCTCTGCACAAAAGAGGCCCTAAGATTATGAAGTTTTGACATCCCTGTCATAGAAGACAGCAAGTGAGATTTACAGTAAACCTAGAGAGGACAGGAATGCACTAAGTCACTGAAGTACATGGAATTCCTCATGGTGTTTCATGCTAAGCCCATGCTTACATCTTTGCAGGATTGACATACTGCAGCAGACTGGGATGTATTGCATAGCTTATTTTAAAAATTCTGCATTTTAACATCATGTGGATCCTGTATTTTGTAAAAAACTTTTACCTAACTCTGTCTTTTCAAGCCCTTTCCCATGCTGCTTTCAAAAACCCAGCCAGAACAAGCAATTCAAACTGTTTCTACAGGAGCTGTGTGTCACACCCATGAAATTCAAAATTCACAGCCACAGCCTGGCATGCCCCCTCACAGGGCAGGGCAGAGCCCTGCCCACCCTGCCTCTATGCCCTGCCAGGGTCCCTGTCAGGCTCAGCCCCCATTGTACCAAGGTAGAATAGGGCAAAAGCTGAGCCCCCTGGGACTTGGCAAGGGTTGCCCCCCCCGCCACCGTGGACCTGTCCCAGGTCCACCTAGCCCCTACAAGTCAACCTAGGCGTCTAGTGTGGACGCTCTAGGTTGATTTGGCAGGGTCTCCTTTAAGTCGACTTAAATGTTGAGTGTGGACATGCTAAGTCAACTTAAATTAACAAGGGTAGACATAGCCATAATTACTAACAAATTTATTAAGCCATAAGTTTTTGTGGTCTATAATGTACTTCAGATGCAGTATGTTGTGTATATATACACATTCAAAGAAGGATGAGTTAACAAGACCAATTCAAACAGCGTAGAAGTGGGCCATTAACAACAACTGATGAGAAGGTGAGAATGTTTAACGCTCACTGCTCTCCATGGGAGCTGGGCATTCAAATATTTTTAAGGATCTTGACCTAGCTTCTTCGTTGTGTGGCATCAGCATGTGAGTTTTAACATACCCTTTTAGCTTTCTCTTCTCTGCTTTTCCTTCGTAGATGTTCACTTCTTATTTCTTGTTTAACATCATCTCCAATTTTCAGCAGAAGTAACATCTCTTTTGTTTTCCATGCCTACGGATCATAAATTTGCCATGCTGTACCAAAAGGTGATAATTATAAGTGTATTTTACTAAGTGTGTATGGCACGTATGACACATTTTCTATTGCTTCATTTAATGATTTTCATATTGGCACATTCTGAACTCATGAGCCAAATTCATTTCTAAGGTCAGATGACTGAAGTCAATGAAATTGCCAGAGGGATAACTTGGATGCCTCAAAATTATCTTTCCAGGTTGACTCATGAGGAGAGGCTGAGGGAACTGGGCTTGTTTAGTCTGCAAAAGAGAAGAGTGAAGGGGGATTTGAGAGCAGCCTTCAACTACCTGAGAGAGGCTTCCAGGGAGGGTAGAGCCAGGTTCTCAATGGTGGCAGATGACTGATCTAGGAGCAATGATCTCAAGTTGCATTGTGGGTGATCTAGGTGGTAGAATATTAGAAAAAACTTTTTACATAGCAGGTGGTGAGGCTAGATTACCTAGGGAGGTGGTGGAATCTCCAGCCTTAGAGGTTTTTAAGGTGCGGCTAGACAAACCCCTGCCTGGGATGATTTATTGGCAGTTGGTTCTGCTTTGAGCAGGAGTTGGACTAGATGACCTCTAGATTCCTTCCAACCCTCATGTTCTGTGATTCCATTATTAAATTTTGCTTATTTTAACAAATAGCAGGGAGTCAGTTTGCCTAACAGAGGGCTGGCTGAAGAGCAGAGAGAGAAGTATTCTTCAGGACTTTTCTTTCCTGAATCCATAGATTCCATTGTGATCATCTAGTCCAGTGATTTTCAAACCATGGGCTGGAACTCTGTACAGGTTTGCAGACCCTCAGTACTGGGTCACAGCACTCCCGGTTGCTGCCGCTGAAAGACTAGAATGCATTGCTCAAAGATCAAGAGGGGGATTGCAGAGAAACAAACAGAGTCCTGTGGCACTTTTAAAGGCTATCAGATTTATTTATCGTATGAGCATGAGTGGGAGAAAATCCCACTTCATCAGAGGCTTTGAAGACGGGAAATTTACAGAATGGGAGGAACTTAAATGCAGGGAAGTGTATGACATAGGATCAGGTCAGGCTGTAACAGCAAATCAAAACAGATGTTAGGATTCAAACACTGGGGAACAGCACACAGAGGAAGGTGAGGTCAAATCACCTGTTGTAATGAGAAAAAAATCTGTAGTCCCTGTTTAACCCCAAGACAACTGAGTTGAATTTGCATATAAATTCGAGTTCTGCAGTTTCTCTTTGAAGCTGCGATTTGTTATTCATCTGTTTGAGTACAGCTATTAGCAAGTCGTCAGTGGAGTGAGCAGAGAAATTGAAGTGTTCCCCTATTGGTTTTTGAGAGTTGCAATTTCTGATGTCAGATTTGTGTCCATTTATTCTTTTGCCCAGAGACTGTCCTGTTTGTCCAATATATAATGGAGGGGGGCATTTCCAGAACAGATGAATAACAAATCGCAGCTTCAAAGAGAAACTGCAGAACTCGAATTTATATGCAAATTCGACTCAGTTGCCTTGGGGTTAAACAGGGACTATGGATTTTTGACCTTACCTTCCTCTATGCTTTTCCTCAGTGTTTGAATCCTAACATCTATTTTGATTTGCTGTTACAGGCTGACCTGATCCTGTGTCATACACTTCCCTGCATTGAATTTCATCCCATTCTGTAACTTTCCCATCTTCAAAGCCTCTGACGAAGTGGGATTTTCTGCCATGAAAGCTCATGTGATAAATAAATCTGTTTGTCTTTAAAAGTGCCACAGGACTCTGTTTGTTGCTCAAAGATGTAACTGTTGGGTCATGGGCATAAAATGATTTTTTTCAATTGGGTCCCAAGAAAAAATGTTTGAAAACCACTGATCTAATCTGATCTCCCAAATAACACAGGCTATCCAACTTCACTCAAATAATTCCTACAGCAGATCTTTTAGAGAAACATCCAATCTTGACTGAAAAATTGTCAGTAATGGGGAATCCACCGGGGCCCCTGGTAAATTATTGCTATGGTTAATTACTCTCACTGTTCCAGCTATCAGAATCAGTAACTCACAAAACATATGCCATGTGTCCCTGCATACACCACTCTTTAATGGAACTGTTCCAAAGCCATAGATGTAGAGCTCTGCTTTCAGCCAGATGTCTGCCTAGTCTCCCTTCTTATAAGCACAATTTTACATTCAGAAAAATCCCATTTATTTGGTTGGCCCCTACCATTGGTGCAAATCCCATTAGTAAGACTGATAAATACCTCAATTTTTTTCAAAGTTATTGTAGCTGTGCTGGTCGCAGGATATTAAAGAGACAAGGAGGTGAGGGAATCTCTCTTATTTTCTGTTGGTGAAAGAGACCACCTTTTGAGCTGACACAGATTTACACAGAGGAAGAGCTTTGATCTTACCTCACCCACCTTGTCTCTCAAATTCCTGATTGCGAATGCAAATCAAGGGTCAAGTCATTGATTCAAAAGGAGTTTTGCTGTTGAGTTCAATGGACTTCATCCCAGGTGCATGACAGTCAGCAGTAAGATTTTCGACAGTAAAAAGCAGGCAGAAAAGAGGAGGCAAAGTTTAGATATTTGAGCCTTAAAACGTTAATATGAAACCTTGCCTATCTAACTTAAAAATTTACAATTTTCTTTCTTCCAGCATATTACCAACCATGTGTGTATGTGTGTAATACTAAGCATGTGTCCAGTCCTATTAAACTCACTGGAACTACCTACATGCTTAACATCAAGCATATGCACAAGTGCTTACAAGATCGGGGCCATATTCATCTACTTTTTCAAATTCTTTATGGGCTTGCCAGCAAACTGACCGACTGCTAGGTATGTGAAGTGTTTGTCAGTGGTCTCTTTAAAATGTGTACGTCTATATAATTGTCCTGGGTTTTTCAGTTTCTTGTTTCTAACCTCCTCCATTTTTTTACGAAGGTTCAGTTGTTTCTTTTTGTTTTGACCCCGTTGTTTTTTCTCTTCCTTGGCCCACTGAAGATGACGGGTTTCTTCTCCAGTGTTCTTGATGTGTTCCAGTTCCTTATTAATCATGTCTAAATCTCTTTTAAGAAAAGTATAAATAATTGGTTAGTATCCCAGCCAATTTTCTTCTCAGCTCCAGCCATCTCCTTTGCCTGGGTTTCAGTTTGTTTAAGCAACCTAAAAATTTAGAGCTGCCTTCACAAAGTTCCTAACATAATTCATACCCAGTTTAATAAACAAATCTAAATTAGAATGAGGTTTTTCATAATTTACACTCAGTATAGGTTAAAAATAAGGCGTTGGTCCTGCAAGGAGCTCTGTGCAGGCCCCCGCAGACACTCCCAAATCAGTGCATTAAAAATTCATTTTGTATGCTGTACCTGTTCCTCATCTGCCCCTCCTGGTCTTGTAAATCTGGACTTTCGTCTTGTAGCAGCCAGTCCCCAAAGTGGCAGGTATCACCTCCTTCTGGAAGCAGGCTGGATTCCTGTTTTTTGGTCACCTGTTTTGAAAGTGTTTTCTGAAAATGGAGACAGGATGTAAGGACGTTATGTGCCAGGAATGCCTTCATCAGGCATCTCTGTGGGGAAACTGAAAAAAGTTCTCAGACAAGCGCTTTGTGAAGGGCAAAGCCCTCCACATCGCCTCGGAGGATAACGGGAGGAGGGACACTCATAAGCCAGTCAACTCCACTTTGGGGCTGAGCAACCAGACCTGTAGTCATGCCCCGGATCCCGATAAAAATCAGCCAACTCTTTAAAAAGACTTTGCGGTGAGAAGACTGCTTTAACCAAAGGGCCACACATGCTGGAACTGGGGGGGCAGAGCCCCCCAATTTTAAACAGAAGAAATATGAGTTTGCCCCCCCCCAAGAGATGACCCAGTGCCTGCTGATAGTAAAGGGGGGGGGGGAAGCAGAGTGAGGGCAGCAGCTTCAGCAGCTGTTAATGAGCATGCTCAGTACAAGCTAAACAGCAAATCTGGCGGGGGGGGGGGTGACCCTACGTGACTTCCCCCATGCGATGCCTCTGCCCCCACCCAACTTCTACAAAGGTTCTGGTATCCTTGTGAAGGACTGTAGCTCGCTCCAGTTAAATTTAGTCTTTTAGAAGTGTCCTCTACTTTTGTTTGATTTGTACCTGGCTCTGTTTCTACTGTGTTTCCTCAGCATCTCTTAAATCTCTGGTCTGTATTAATAATTCCTGGTTCCCTACAAGTTCATCTCAGTGCAGTGCCTGAGAGTGAATGCATGAACCCTCGGGTGTTGCAGACAGACTCTGCCTCTTTGGAGACAGTAAGCAGAGCCATCCATGAATGTCTGGTGCCAGGGCTGGGCACTGCAGGGAGTGCGGAGATTAACCTGCCAGATGAAGTACAGGCTGGGAGAGTATTGAGGTGTTGATGGACTGAAATGTCAGGGAGCTGGTAAGGTCCTTAGCTCCAGCCAGGCCCTCTTGCTGCATCTGGAGGTAACAAGGTGACTCACAGCCCTGCTCGCCCTGAGAAACATCAGCAGCTGAGACCATAACTGATGAGAACAAATGGCCTGAGGCATTCTGGCTGCCAGCACGGTGCGGGCAGCACGCCTGATAGTGCTAGAGGCACAATGATTCCTAGCACTAAGTTTCCTAAAGGGAAAGGCATGTGACTGAGGAGGCAGGCCATGCTGTCCACTTGGGAGACAGCACCTCCTGGGGCCGCACTAACTGCTTTCCTAGCCCCTGAAACCAGGTGGTTTAGAGCAGTGGTTTTTCAACCTTTTTTTCTTGGGATCCAGTTGAAAAAAATCATTTATGTTGGTGACCCACCAACTACATCTTTCAGCAACACATTCCAGTCTTTTGGCGGTGCCAGCAGGGGCGCCACGCCCCAGTATATGAGGGTCTGTGACGCAGTACTGGGTCCCGCCCTTAAGTCTGATAACCACTGGTGTAGAGCAGCGTTTCCCAACCGGGGTGCCACAGCACACAGGTGTGCCCTCGGGCCTGAGCAGGTGTGCCATGGAATGTTTTGAAAAACTAGGAGAGTTCTGGATTGGCTCATGGATATCGTGAGTTCATTTGGCAGCTATACGGTGGTGTGCCTCAAAATTATTAATGGCATCGAGGTGTGGCACAGCAGAGAAAAGGTTGGCGACCACTGGTGTAGAGTTCCACCTTGGCCTAACCCTGTAGTGAGAAGAGTGCACCCTCTCTCTCCCCTTGTCTCTCGGCATACTCATAAAGGTCTGACCCTTATGGAGCAGCGATGGAGGCTCCATAGTTAAGGCTGAGTTTAGATTTAAAGCAGGGATTCAACCTCCCTGTTTTGTATGAAGACTGCAGCGTTACTGGCCATCTGCTACTCATAGACATGCTGGCTTGTACGTTATAGAGATGTTTGGAGGAGTTATAAGTAAATCTGTGAATTAGTTTGAGTAAAAGAGGCTAAAAACGAGGCCCTTTACGATGATGTTCTTATTGTTGAGCTTATAACTTTTCCTGGTGCCAGCACAAGTCAGAATGATGGTCCGTAGACAGCCATAAATTCACACCCATCACACACATCATCACACCCGCCATTGGGCAAAATACGCTCAAGGACGTAGATTGTAATTAAGCAATATTATTAATGAGTGTTGAATTTCATTCATGGGGAAGCTCAGGGCCAAGTCAGTGTCTTAGGTCTTTTATAAACTAGGCCATTCATAAACTAGATCATTGTGATGTCACCATTCTTCTCTGGTTAATTTGCATGAAGCAGTTCTGTTAGTTGTAGTGGTTGCTTGTAGGATTGGAATGTGTTCTGTGAGGAGTGTGCGTTATGTTTGAGATTTTTGGTTGGATGCTGGTGGCTGATCACCCACCTGTTCAAAAGTTAGCAAATGCCAGAATTAAGGTTTCCTGTGCAACCTTAATTTTGTTCCCTCTGTATCAACCTCATGGTACAATCTTTAATTGCATGATCACACTCTGGTTTTCCACAGGATCCCTGCTTCATGCAGTACACTGGCTGTACCTCCTCAGGGGATGAATCAGGGTCGTATAGTTAAGAAGGCTGTTGCCTGCTTCAGTCATTACAGAAATTGGATGGTGTGTAGAGAACAAGGCCGGGGACTGTGGGAAACAAAAAGAATGGTCCTGCAGTTAAGGCAACTGAATGCTGCCCTGGAGAATTGGATTCTGTTCCTCCTTCTGCCACAGAGTTCCTGTATAATTCTGGACAGGTCATTTAAGCCAACCTTTTCATGAGTGGTCACTGGCTGTGTGTTTCTCATTTTCTGGATGCCCCGCTTGAGACTCTGGGGTCTGATTTGCAGAAGTGCTGAGTGCTCTCAATTGGAACGGAAGTCACTGGGAGTTGAGCTTTGAACATATGAAGTTTATACAGTGCTAAGTATTGTGAAGAATCAGGCCCTAGGAATCTCAGTTTGGGCACCCAATATTAGTAGACCCTTGCCTATGACTTGGTTTGCGGTCTGTAAAATGCAGATAATACTACTACTTTACCTCTGACTACAATGAAGAAGTGAATCATTTTGTATTCAGTGCAGGGTTGAATAGTGTGCAGAAAATAAGGCAGGGCCACACACTGAACAATGAGGATAAAACTAAGTATTGAATAACTGTTAATTAAGTGAGCGCTGTGCCCTGAATGGGGCAAGGGAAAATAGCATGTAATAATAGATAATATTTTAATGCATATGCAAGAAGGGACCAAATTGAGATTCTATTGGCAACCTGAATTCTGGCGTTTCCTAATTTTGAGGTGTATAACTTTACAACTGTAACGTTCTTTTAATGTAGATTTTTGGTATGTACTATTCTAGATAGCCATGTGTAGCAGAGTCCTCAGTGGACTGGGTGACCTAGTGGTTAGCATCCACTCAGCTAGGGGGTTTGGAGGTTAATGGCAGGGAAGCCAGACCCGCCCACTCCAACCCGGGACCCTAGGAGGGTCAGCTGCGTTGATCCCTGTGGGGGTGTGGACTCTCTGACTTACCCTCCTTGGGTTGCTTCCTACCACTGCTCTCTCTGCTGCTGGTCCGAGATAAGGAGAAAGACAAAATAAAAAGGAAACCAAACCAGCAGCCCCAGCTGGCTCAGCATCAGTCCTACTCCCTCAGGAAGGCATCTCTAAACCCTGTGCAGGAGCCTATGGGGAAGGTCTGCACTTCTCCCCGTCCTCCTCCTTCTGAGCTGGGCAGGCTGCTCCCTTTTGAACCCTATCTCCAGTTGGAGCATGTTCTGCAGTGTTCAGGGGCGGGGCTAGATGGGCCCAGTATTGTCCTTTAGCCCCTCCCATCCCAGTGTGGGGTTTGAGTAGCCCATCGCACCATGCATAATCAAAATACGTTCATGCAAAATGTATATTACTAACTTTAAAAGGTTATTCCTCAGTAACTGTGGTTCTCTGAATGGATTACCTCTGCTGAGCTCCACTAGAGAGCAATTGCCAAGACTGCCACAGACCTGGTTTGAAGTAGTGGGCACAGAAAAGACATGCCTGCAGGTCACAGGATTAGGGTTGGGCAGACCCTATTCCACTCCCAAAAAACTAGACATACACTGTCCAGAGATCTCAAGCTGGTGATGGAAGAGATGCATGCTGACCCATACCTAGTATCTCATCAGAAAAAGAAGCATATCCAATATCTAGCTGGCCATCAATAGCGAGTACTAGTCAGCAATGGTTATGGGGTGCGTCAGTCACATGCCATTGCTATGTGTTGCGTTAACTCATTGAAAAGTAACCTGCCTGGTGTCAGTCGGACATGTGGAACGCTGTATGCATGGTCAAATGTTGCTGCCTACAGGAGTTTTCTATGCATGCAAAATAAGCTATAATATATCATGGATGTTAATGTAAAAAGCTCTCACTCTTGGCCTGGTAACCAAACTCTTGTTCCCATTAAAATCAACTCCACTGGCTTCTAGGGGGAACAGAGTCAGACCAACACTACCTGCTTGTGAGTGCCCGTTCCCTTTGCCCCATTACTAACAACATGGGATTAACCTACTTTGTTCTCACTGGCGATACAACCTCCTCTTTTAAATCTTCGTAGACTATCTGTGTATTTGTAGAAGGAACGCAAATGAGGGTTGTGGAGGCTCGTGTATTTCGTTGCCATTATTTGACAGAAAGGATCGCCGAGATCAAAACCTCCAGAAGATTGATAAAGCTGCAAAAATATTAACAAAATATCAGTTGTCTGTAAAAGAGAGAGATTCCACAATTCTTTATATATCCAAACCAAAATTTTAAAAACAACATTGGATCAGATAAATTAATGGTTTCAGCAGAATTACACTAGGTATGACTTTTACCCAAACAAAAGATTTCTATACTCGTGGTGCTCTCAAAGTGAAAGATAAAATTTGACTTAATCTTCAACTTCTCAGCTTCTTAGTGATTGCTCTATTAATTGCTGTGCTGAAAAGACTAATTGTTTCAGCTATTTATAGAGAATTTTAGTTGGTCTGCTAAAATTTACAAAATTTACTTCTGTGGACACAACTTATTCTTGTAGTGAATTGTGCCTGGGTATGGTATATGCAATATTTTTGTCTTTCTCTGGAAATCCATGGCAGTTGCAATGTTGTAGATGCCGGCCATTATAAGTTCCAGATTGCTCCTGCAAAAATGGAAGCCTGGTTTGAAAACCAGATCCTAAAATTTTACTCAAGTATTTTGAATTAATAAAAAGAAAATCCTATAGCCAAATTTTAGAAAAAACTACAGGCAGAACAATTCAGATTTTCTTTTTCAGTTTTGCATATATTACTCCAAAATACATGCATACAATGAGATGCAAGACAACATGACACACAAGAGAGTAATGGGACTAGTTTCTGGAGGAGGATTCATCTCACCCTATAAATTAATTACAGTAAATTCTATGCTCCAAATCTATCTTTATGCAAGATTAATCTGCAGAGCCAAATGACATACAAGAACATAAAACATTTCCTTCTGGCTCAAAAAGTCAATTAGTTCCCCACGGATGTAGTTTTCTCTTAATTATTCTAAGCTCTGACATTATGTCTAGGCTGGCTTAGGCCCTAAAATATGCAGATTTGATTCCTTCCAAAACTCTTGTGGCAATATATTTAAAGTGTGTCGTCAAGAATTTATAACCTTTAAGCCATTTTCATGCTATCATCCTTAAAGAAAGTCACAAAAGTATTTTTCACTACCATGGGTCTGGACAGAGTTTCGGGTAGAGTCCTCAGTGGCTTTCTAGTGTTTTGGCCTCATGAGCTTGAAGGAATGTTTCCAAAATAATGAGATGCTCCAGTGACTTGAGAAAGGACTCTGGAATCCTGAACGTGCCCAATCCATAAGAAGACAAGATAGAAGAGTAGAAAGGCAGTTTCCATGTGATGAAGGTGACTAAGCCAATGACCCACTGCGGTGGGGTGTACAAACATCACTCTATGCCCAAAAGGATTGAAGGACAGCCCTAGGCACAGGTAGATTTGCCTATCCAAGCCTGCAGAGCATGTTTTAGCTGGAGAGGAAACTTAAAAGGAAGTCAGTGCCAATCAGCTCAGAAGAGGAAGGCTGGAGAGAAAGAGAGACCTATTCTGAGAGCTCCTGAACAAGGCTCACAGTGAGGAAGAAGACTGCTTGCTGAGGCAGGTGGGGGCTGAAGGTTTTGGGGTTTTTGTTTTGGTTTGGTTTTTTGCTATTTATAGGACTTGGAGGCTTTGGGGGGGGATGGATAGTGGGTTGTGACCCAGAGAGGCAGCTTCATTATGTTTCAATTTGTGCCAGTGGAAGTGGGGAATCAAATTCATATTGAAGATTGTTCTTGACTGCCACCAGGGCAAAGAGGTCCAAAGGCCAATGTGATCAGAGAGGCTCTCTGTAGCTTGTTTATGCTACCTCAGGATCCACTGAGGTGATTTCTTGTGTTGACTTCCTGTGGATATCATGATTCTCATCAAGGCCGTAAGTCTAACATTGCTTGTCTGCAATTTCTGGCTTTGACAAATCTCCATCAGATTCATGAGACCTTGGATCAAATCCTGGGGCGGCAAACCTCTGAGCTGAGCCATGACTGCCAGAACTTCTGCTTGTTGGAACAAATTGATAAATTAAACAGTAGTAAGTCACCAGGACCAGATGTCACTTTCCATATTTATTTTTTTACCTGTTTGCCCGAATGTGTAGAATAGAACAACGTGCTGGTGCCGGGTAGCAAAGGCAGCTTGGCACCGAGTGGCATATCCCGAAGCCGATTAGGTCCTAAAGCTGGTAATCGTTTTCTGTGCCTGACCTAGAAAGAGAATACAACTGTGGGATTTCAGTCTGACGTTTAAATAATCCACTTGCATTGCTGTTATCATAAACAACCCTGAAAGTTTAATAAGCCAAACCTTAATGTCTAGAAGAAAACAAATGGCACAGTGTTCTCAGGGGGGATATTTACAGGAGGTCTCTGGTTCTGAGACAGCATTTGCAGGTGCAGTTGAGGTCACTGAGACGTCTGTGTACCTGTCTGTAGGTACTGAAATGTCTCACCCACTGAGGCCTGGGGAAAGAAGTAAACTGCAATTGGGGGTGAAAGCCAGGGGCAGGGGTAAAGTGAGACTTAATAAGTGTCATCGGATGCTAGCTGTGCATTCGGACTGTGTGCATGTGTTCCCGTGTATGTGCGAACTCAGCTCTGCACTGGTAATCTGAAATAGCACTCATGATTGAAGAAGTCGACACAGCCACAGATCTTTGGCGAAATGAAGGCTCCAGGTTAGGCTGTGGCCAAGTCTACACTGACAGTGGAAAATTCACTCCAGTCAGTTTGATTTTTCTGATTTGATTGAGTGGTCAGTGAAGATCTGCTCAATCGATCTGGAAGCTGATGCAGTAAGTCCACTTCCTCAAGGAGAGTAGTGCTGAGTCGAAGGGATGGCATTTCCCTTTGACTCAGTGCAGTGTGGACATTGCAGTAAGTAGGTGTTAAAAATCCCGAAGGGAGAGATGAAAGTTATTTTACATAGCTTGCGTATCTCCCTTCAACTGCGGCCAAAAACTGCAGTAACCATAGACCAGCATTTATTGCAACGTAGCACAATGATAAGCGACCTATATCAACAGGTATATCTAAAGAATTGGTGCAAGCAATGCAAAGGAGAGACTCAATTGATGGGAAGAATCTCTGTCACTCCCTTCGGCCACATGAAGCTGGGCTCTCGGATGCCTTTTTTTATACACTGCTCAGGCTGTTTGTTCTGTACCTTTGGCACCAGAATCTACTTTTTCAGTACCACCCATTACCTTTTTTGATCAACACATTGTCTTTTATCATTACAAAAAGTCATTTGCATCAATTGAGGGGTCAGGTGCTCCCTGTTATCTCACTGGCATTAAGATGACCTGTTGTATATGTGTATGTTTGTGCCAGCCAGTTTCTGTCACATTATAAGTTCACAACTTGACTGCTATCTACTTGGCTGCATAGCAGGCTTGATCATCTTCCAATTTAGGCCTTACCACCTGGCTGTTTTGCAAAGCTTTGGGCCTTCTATTTTCACTTTCTATCACAATAAGTGACTCTAAAACTTTATTTAAAATCTGTAGCATCCACGGAACATCAGCGGTAAAGTTCAGAGCAGGCCAAGAAACAAAGTCAAATTTGTAAAGATTTTTTTGGAGTAAATTCAGCAAACTGTGTGGGGCAGGGAGAATGGGAGCTCAGCAGCACCCATCACAATTCATCTTTTGTTTTAATAAGTACCTTCTAGGATGCGTGTCACCTTTCCCACCCCGGAACCAAACTCCCTACAGCTGTTTCCTTGTCTCTGCTCACTCCTGGAACACAAAAGCCACACTCTTGCTCCTCCCCCAACATGCACCAGCTTGCTGCAGACTTCTGCGGCAGCCTCCAGCACTGTCCACCTTCTCAAACTGGACCCACCACTGTCTCTGTTCCCCTGCAAGTCCAGGGCCTCACCCCTTCATTCCAACCTCCCCTAGCCTCACACCCTTGCTCCGACCGACACCCAGGAAAAACCTCATGGCTCTGGTCCAACTTCCCCCAGCCCCACCCCACCCCGTTGCTCACCTCTTCTACCTCCTCTGTGCCCAGCAGCTCATCCGCAGTGCGGGAGCGAGCGTAGAGATAGTGCTCCATGGCCGTCTTCAGCACCCCCCGTCTGGGCCCCATCATCGTTCACCTCCCACTCTAGCGCCAGCTCCCATGTCCGAGCTCCGGGCCCAACTGCCGCCACTGAGTGCTGGTTCTAGAATTGCGGAGCACGTCTCCCTGGGAGTGTGCTCTCACAATAGCCTTCCCGCGGTCCAGCCAGGGATGGGGGTCCTCATGTGGCAGTTGTCAGCTCAGGAGGCAGATTTTGGAGAACCTGACTGGTCGTGGCTCTTTCAGAACCACCCGCCTTCCTGGCAAACCCTGCAAAGACCCTCACTCTGCTCTTTGGGGCCCTGTCCTGCTCCCAGCGACGTTTGTAGCAAAACTCCCATTGACGTGGGTGTGAGCAGCAGCAGGCTGTATGTGACTGCAGGGCTTGTTCTTGAGTTCACCTTCACAACGCTCAGCACCTGCAGGCCCGGGAGCAAGAGTTTCTATGATCTGCAAGTGCGGACTCCGGTTTTCTTAGGAGCTCCTCTGGGCACTGGCAGGTAGAGGGGCCCTACCCTGTGGAGTTGCATGCTGGCAGTGTTCCTACCTCCTGGCTCAATTTGAAGATCACTATTTAATGGTGTAAACAGTTAAGAACGGCTGAGTTTAAGTGGCTCAGCTGTAAACTGGAATCCTTATGAATTCCAAACTTTAAGGAGCTCAGTAGGATGAAGGGTGATCCTTTATTTCCCAGGCTCCTGGGGCATTACAAAACTCTATGGAGGTGTGAGGTGTTTCCCTTAGCTCTCACTGCCTTACTGAGTCCCAATTCTCCAGGATCTTCTGAGTCCCCAGAGCTAGAACTGCACAGGTCAGTATGAGTGGACCTTGGGAGTCAGGGACCCAGGCAGGAAGAGTCTTAAAGCTGGTGAGTTAGTGCGTGGCACACTCATTTGGTTCACATGCGGTGAGGGGTAAATTTCCAAACTTCTTCTGAGAAAATGCCAGCTCCCACAATACACTTGTACGCTGGTGCCTTGGGATTTCCAGGGGGATGTTGGGTGCACGGAGTGGTAACTGGAGTGCCCTTAGGAATCACTTCAAAGTGTGGGACTGCAGTGACCCTAAATGGTGGATGGGCAGGACAAACAATAGATGTTCTAGCAACGGGGATCTCAAACATTTTTTCTGGGACCCCCTCTGAAAATATTTCAGGCTGTGATGACCCCCACAAAAGAGACAACCCTGCTGCTGCCCTCTGCCACCCCATGCCATGCCACTCTTCCTTCTGTGCTGCTGCTGGGCTGACATGGCCTTCAGAGCACCTGGCCAGCAACCGCTGCTGTCTAGTCACTTAGCTCTGAAAGTTTCTGGTTGTCAGTCATGCCTGGGGCCAACAGCCGCAGCTACAGTATGTGTGGGAGCTCACAGTTCATGACTTTCCCTCAAAATAACCTAACAACCCCTTGAGGGGTCCCGATCCCCAGTATGAGAATCTCTGCAGTATCTACTACAAGCACTGTCCCCCAGGTTCTCAAAGAGATTGAGGAAGTGGAGGCCCATAAGTGCTTCACTTTCTCACTGCCTCATTTCCCCCATCTTCTGATTAGGATAATGTGGAGAAAATGTGCCGCATTTTCTGTGCAAACTGTGACACAATAGCTTCTTCTGTCACAATTCTTGTGCAGTGTCAGCTTCTGCTCAAGTGTCACTACTCCTCAGAGATTACCTTTTAGCTCTGCCTCACCAGCTACGCTGGCAATGCATTGTCTCTTTGCTCTGTGTGGTTGGGGCTATAGTCCTGCTCTGCAGCTGGTTCCATTTGGGCTTCCTGGGTTGCCTCATCCCCTCCCTACCTGATTCACTTTCCAAGTCCCTGTTCTCTGTTTGCACCCACAGGGACTGCCCTGTGGAACATCTGGTTTACCATTTGGGGTCCATAGCACTGTACCACCTGCTGAAGACACCTTAATCTCATTTTGAGAAGGCCAAATGCCCTCCCAATGATCATGCTGGTGGTCTGCAGGGTATCAATGTAATTGTCTCTGCCCTGCTTTGGCGGGACAGGTTGTGAGTGGCCAAGAGCTCAGGGACTACACCCTTGCCTCCTGTGAGCTGCTGAGGAGGTCACCTTCCCTGGCTGAGTTACATAATCAAGGACTCTGTGGCTGGCATGAGCAGCAGGGACTCACTGGGAATGGGACCAGCTGTGGAAGTGCCTGAGCCTGTCTCATGCTGGGCATGCAAGGTGGACAAGTTGTGGCAGGCCCTGGGGTGTCTGGCCCAGACGCCATCTGACTGCAACTGGACGTTGCAGACACATCACACTGATGGAGCAGAATTACTGCCCATTCCTGACTGCTGTGTTCCCCCCCGCCAAAACCCTCAGGGGGAGTACTGTCCTTCCCCCAGCACCCTGCCCAGAGGCAATGCAGGCGGTGACTCTTCTCGCAATGGCAATGACGAGGGCCACAGAACTGCTGTAGGCTGCTGATGGTGAGCTCCTGTTTGTGTCCCCACTGCTCTTGAAAAGATACCCAGTGAGAACATGCAGGGCCATGGTGACCCTGATGGGCCCTGTAGAAATGTGACTTCTCCATGTTACTTTCCCTAGGTTGTCTCTCAGTTCCCTATAGACAGACTGTGTTTGGTCACTGTTTCCCAAGTGACAGGGCCCCTGACCCTTTGTGGCCTTCTTAAGGGCCCATTTAGGTTCCTTCCTCGGGATGGGATCCCACAGTCCACACCTCAGACTGAGCTGTAGGCTGTGGACTTCTGCAGTTCGCTGTGATGGTCTAAGCTCAGTGGGCAATGACGGGGTTAATCAGTGATGACCAGCCAAGCGTGCTAAAGCAAAGCATGCTTTATTCAGAACAAAAGAATTAGAGAGAGAACAACATAAAACTGTTAAACAGCTTATATGCATGCCTGGCTTACCATACACCTTCTACATGGAGATTCTGGAAGGTTTCATAGGACTTCAAGACTGGTCTCTTTAGTTCACAATCTCATGTCTGGTTTTAGATCAAGGGTGAGTGACCTTTCTCGCAATGTCAGAGGTGCTACTTCATAGGGCTTCAAACAGAGTCCTGTAGCACTTTTAAAGACTAACAGATTTATTTATCGCATGAGCTTTCATGGGAGAAAATCCCACTTTGTCAGACGCTTGGATTTTCTCCCATGAAAGCAAATCTGTTAGTCTTTAAAATTGCCACAGGACTCTGTTTGTTTTCCTGCAATAGACTAACACGGCTACCCCTCTGGAACGTCATAGGTTTATAGATCTTTTCTGCCAGGCCACATGAACTAGGACAAACCATTCTATGCTACTTCTCCAGGAAGCAAAACTTCCATAGACTTGTTATCTACTGTGTTTCTGCATTAGAGATTTGCATAAATTACCCCCACCCCCCTGCACACACTAATTTTAGCATCTACAGGAAACCATCTTGTAGCTCACCCATTGAGCTAGGGGGTCTAGTCACTAGCCAGCCCATAATGATATGTGTATTGTTATTATCATGCTTAGAAAGTTGACACAGTAATCTTTGACTATTCCATGTTTCCGAAGCATAGCATGTGTCCCACACACTCCTTCACTAAGGTCAATTTAATACAGTTGCAGTATAATCCTTCCCCTCTAAAAAGTGTTAATGAATAGATGGGGAGAAATATCAAAACAAAGAAGTGGACAAGATGAACAGGGACTGGGGAGTTTTCAGAGACTTCAGGATTAGCAAGTGAACAAGACGTGCTGAAGAGTCTATATTCCCTGCGAGCCTGTGCTATTTATCCTGTGTCCTTCATGCCCAGAGCTGTCAAACTTTCTTGTGTCTGTCATCAAGCTGTACTTATATTGTGCTACTTCCCAGTGCCCCATCTTTTGAGCAGAAAAAATAACCCAAGGACAAATGAATATGTAGTTTGGAAAGGATCAACCCTTGGTGTGCAAGTGGTAGGATATATCTGCACGCCCGACACCACCGACTCCAGCTCTGCAGCAGGATTTCAACAGCTCAGTTCTGTCTATTATTCTGGTGCTATTCATGGAGGATGGGTCCATCAATGGCTATTAGACATGATGGGAAGGGGTGCAACCCTATATTCTAGGTGTCCCTAGCCTCTGACGGCGAGCAGCTGGGAGTGGATGACAAGGGATGGATCATTCAATAATTGCCCTGTTCTGTTCATTCCCTCTGAAGCACCTGGCCATTGTTGGAAGATCTGATACTGGGCTAGATGGACCATTGGTCTAATTCAGTATGGCCCTTCTTATGTACCAAGCAGGGACTGGAAACTCAGCATTGGCCATCAGGAAACCTTATTTGCCATTCCAGACAACGATCAGTAGCACACTACTCAAGGACTTCACGTCTTCAGCTACACTCTCTTCCTTCAGGCTGTCCCCATGAAGAGATCTGGACTAGTTTGTTTCCTGGTCCATGCTGAGGAGCAGAAAGCAGGTCTCCAGGTGGTCAGGGCCCATTCGGTGTTCAAAATGAGGCTGCAGATCCTCACTGGTGAGCTGGAATTGACCCATGATGTCATCAGACGGGGAAGGTTCAGCGTCACCTGCAGGCAAGTGGCAAAAGGCTCAGTTCAGATGACACCATCAGGGTCTGTTCACAGTCTGGCAATGAGGGATGGAACTTTTCTCCTCACATCAAACGCAGCCCAGCTGATTAGGGACTTAAAGCTGACACTACCTAATAGCCAGTCTGTTGTATTTCTGGCAAAATGAAATCTAGATCTGACGCTGGTTTCTGGTCAGTAGATGTCTACAGCACAACACTGCCGTGGTGCCTTGCTTTTAGCATGGCAGGGGAACAGCAGTTGCCAAGGCAGGGTGATGTGAAGGCATGAGCCAGGCCTGCCTTCTAATCTCAGCCTTGCCACGATGCACTGTGGGTTGTCACATGACTTTATGGCATTAATTTCCCCAGCTGTGGGAAAGGGATAATTGTGATGCGCTACCAGAGCTCATGGGCGTACATGCCAACTGTTATTGCTCCGTCCCTGGCAGACTCAGCAGAGAGCATGGGCCATGGTGTCTGTACTTCACTCCTCCCGCAAGGTGTATTTCAGAGCCCCCAAGAAGGCATCAACAGGAGCTATTAGGGATGTGGGTGGACTCCCCCTCCCCCCCTCCTACTGCTCCTCTTGGGCCTCAGGCTAATGTTGAGGTTTTGACCCTAAGGATCCCATATCTCACACCAAGGCACTATGGGCAGAGGCCATGGGTGGTTGAATTCCCTTACAGTATGGAAAAAGCTGAGGATCCTTTTTTCACAGCTTAGCTTCTCTCCTGCAAAGCAGAAGGCCCATAGTTAGAGATCAGCCTTGTCGCCATGTCCTGCAGTTAGTATGGAGAGGTAAGAAGATTAGTAGCTCCTAGTGCATTTACAGTATACCCAATGTTGCCTCACCTTTGCACTTCTCCCGCAAGGCCTTCAGAGTGGAAGCAAAAATAGCGGGCTCTTCGGGATCCATCCGTTCCTCCTGGAACACCTCTGTGTCAGCTGGCACCTTGATCGCACAGCGAGCATTGTTCACCACCTCCTCCAGAGAGGTCTCCTCAGTCTCCTCGAAGTCCTCCGGGTAATCGATCAGATCCGCCTCCTCCTTAGACTCTGCAGTGGGAGGACAGGGATGCCCTGGGACCATTAGTATAGTATCAGGCTGCTCTCAGGATAGATTCACATGTCACACCCTGCTGCACCAAACACCACCCTCAGCACACACAACTCAGCCCGTTATTCCTGGAGTGCCCAGCTCCATCCCCCCAACATGCCCCTTTAATCACACTTACTTCCCCCAAGCATGTCACACACATCACCTGCCTCTACACTGTATCTCTTCAACACACACAACCTTGTGTCTCGCTCCCAACAACTACACACAACACACACCACCTCACAGGTAGTGTATGCACTTTTCGCATGCCACGCTTTACACTCTGGCCCCACTGCCATGTTCTGTTTCCACAGCACATTGCACAGACCTTTGATCCCTGGACAGGGGATGACCACAGAGTGGCTAGGGGGACTGCGCACCTCCCAACAGGGATGCCACCCTGAGAGGTTGGATGAAATCAGCTAAAAGTCTGGGCATTCTCTGAACATTATCTGACTTGCCCATGCCTTAGGGGACTGTAAAGTTGAGTTTGGACTCTCTCACAGGCAATGGGGCTGTCTCCTGATATTCACACACATGCCCCAGAACAATTTTCCTTGCTGTCTTTTGTTTTTCCCATGTCTGTTCCCAGTGTGACCGCAGTTGGGCAGCAATACACTGTGTGCAAACACAATTAATGGGTACAGGTTTGGCGTGGGGATAACATTGTCATTCATGCCTTCAGGAAAGTCCTGATCTGGCCTTTCATTCCCGTGGGTTTCGGGAATCGTGTAGATGGGATTTGCGGTGGTACCTTGTAAATCTGTGCTTAGAGGGCTGGAGGGCAGCAATCTGTCAGGGGAGCTGCACTGGTCTGCAACAGAGGAAAGAAGAGACATGTCAGGAAGAGCAGGGCTTAATGAACTGGGCTTTCTCTGACAACATCCAACCAGAGGCGGATGCAAGAATTCAAATTTGTGTTTAGATCCAGATTTCAGCTCCCTCACAGTTCAAGGTGCCCAGGTTTGGGGTTCTGGTTCAGACTTATCTCTGGTTTAAATCCTGGTTAGGTCCTCCATAAAAACATCCCTTTAGCTGGTCTTACCCTAGAACTGAGTTTATCTTATCTTAAAGCCACCAGCCAGTTTAGCATGGCTAGCTATCCCTAATGCTAGATGCAACAGGAGAAGAGGCTGCAGGCCAGGACGGAGGAGCAGTGGTGGATTGGGTGGGGCCCAGGACTGGGATAGGTCAGTATACTGTAGGTCAGGAGCGAGAAGCCTTGGCAGAGTCCTGTGTGTGGCGAGGAGGACCAGGACAAGCTAAGGGTACTGTAGGGCAGGTTGGAGTGCAGAGTCCAAGTTGTACGCATGGGTCTGTCTGGTTCTAACTGCTGGGAAAGCATGGTGGCCCCAAGCCCTAGGTAGTAAACCTCCGGAATATCTTGATATTGGTTGGGTCCCACACTGACTACAGGGTGAAATTACAGGCCTCCACACAGGTGTGTGGATGTATAGAGCAGTACCTGCTTGCGGGATTAGGCCTTGTACATCCCAAAATGAGCTGTGGTGACTTATTGCTCCTATACCCAACTGAGGGGAAATTCACAGTTCGTTTATTTTTCTTTAAATAGAAGTCAGTTTGTGCCTGTCACGCACACCCCTGCACTGGCCGAGGAAATGCCGAGGAGCCTGGCATGGCCTCCCAAAGTTAGGCGCCCAGAGACACCAGGTCCTTTAAAGGGAACCCCTGACTCCCATTGCATGGCTGACCAGCTTCAGCAGCTGGAATCACGGGTCAGCAGAGCCGCACTGCTCTGTTTGCCTCAGCACGTACAATCTGGCTCTTAGTTTTATGCAAAATCTCAGGGGAAATTCTCATCTTTTTAAAAAAATTCATGACATGCAAAAAATTGCCTGTGCCTGGTCTGAGGCCCATTTCTACATCCCTGTCATGTGTAACTTGTGATATAACTGCAGAGCAACAGGGCAATGAATTATATTGTGTGGGTCATGGTTTCACACTGCAGACGAGGCCCTTTTAGGAACGTGCTGCCAACACCTCTCAAGAGGTCATCCTAGTCAGCTGCTGACGGGCTGCACATCAACAGAAAGTTCCCCCCTGGTGTCATTAGCTGAAATGTCTGATGGTACCAAGGCTGAAAGGGCATGAGGCTTCAGTGTTACTCTGTGCCCTCTACGTAGCACAGCTGTCACCCCAGATTCTGATCATGGCAGGCGGGAGTCCTTCATATATTTCAACCCATCCCTTTGGCATAATGTGCAGACTGAGTTAAAGCCAAAACCGCTGCCTAGATGTTTTACTGAAGAGGAAATCCAATTTGGCTGAGGCGTGTGCAGGATTCTTTCATAAGCCTGACAGAGCAAGATCCTGCGGAATATTTGAGTCAGCTGCACTTTGAACATGACAGCACTCTTCTGGCTGGCCTGACAGCCTTATTGCTGACCTAGCAGCTTAAGGATGTGACTCTTGGTTACAGAGATCCTGGATGGGAAGCCTGGTCTGACACCTCTAAGGTTAGCAGTCAGCCTGCTAGAGAGAAGGCTTTTGCTTGGACTGTAAGATGTACTTGGTTCAGATTGCACACCAAATCTGAAGGTCCATAGTATTTCTCATCCCTGAGATATGCAGATAACGCTGGGGTGTCCATGCAGTTGTATGTGTCTGTGTGAAGCCTGCGTTTCATCTTTGGGTTCTGATTTGAAAGCCCTTGAAATGATATTTTTCCCTTGTAATTTTGACAATCAATACTGAGGCCAGCTTTGAGCATTTCCAGCCAGGCTGTGAAGGTCAGTATGATGTGGGAAGGCAGCTGTTTGCTGATTTCATATGAGGTGTGTCTGTAGCTGGGACAAATTTCCAGCCATCTCAAAGGGGTCTCTGACTTTGTGCACAATCTGCAGTTAGTGTCACAGTTACCTGCCTTGCATGCACAGATGTCTCTTTGCATGTACAAATGTGCATGTGTAGTTTTTCAGAAACAAAATCAGAGGCATTTCCTAATATAAACTTGTAATATCCTCAGATGGTACACGTCTATTTGCAACTGAGGGGCCATGGTTGTCAGGATTTATGAACCAGCATTTTTACTAATGCTGTTTGGTTTTCTTATAATACAGAACACATCCCATTCTGCGTAGTTAAAAAAGTCAAGAACCAGGACTGGGTACCTAGCACTGCCACCCCCCTTCTTCCATCTCCACCAAATAAAAACATCTCCCTCCTCTCTCGCTCCCTTTCTTCTCTCTCCACCAAACCACACATCTCCCTCCTTCCAGTTTCTTGGATTTTAACATGGCGGCCAGAGCCCTTCCTTGCCTCCTCCACTCAGTCTGGTGGCTCTCTAATGTCACTTACTATCTGAACCAATCATTTTACTGTATTTACTAGCATGTCTTATGCTTCTGGAATAAAGTCTCCCCAGCAGTGACCCCGTACCCTCTTACCCATCTCTCTTGGCACCTCTTCAGTCAGAGCTGGAATGGGTATGTCATCTTCTAAGTTTTCTTCGGTGGAAGACACACTTTCATGCTCAAAGTCTTCAGAGTAATCTGAGCCGCTGTCTAGAACACTGGAGAGGTCTTGTGGCTCAGCATGCTCCATCGTGTGTGAGCTGACATATGGTGGGGCTGATTTTGGCCGTAAGGCTCCCCTCTCTTGGTGAACCAGCAGGGTCTTAGCTTGAGGTGAGGTTGGAAGGGGATCTGTGCTGTCCTCATTATGGATTTTTGCCACATGTTGCTGCTTAAAGAGCTGGGATTCTTGATGAACAAGGAAAAGCTTCAGGTGTTGCTGGACAAAAGGGATGTTGAGAATGCTGCTGGCACTGGGTCTCTTTTCTGGGCACTTCTCCAGAATGGCTCGAATCAAGTCCTGCAGGGGCTGTGAATAGCACTTTGGCACAGGGGCATACACACCTTTCACAATCTTATAAAACAAGCTGACCAGATTTATCCCATCAAAGGGTGGCCTTAAGGCACACATTTCAAAGAGAACACAGCCCAGTGCCCAGATGTCAGACTTGGAGCTGTATGGCACATCCTCACAGAGCTCTGGGCTCAAGTAATAGGGAGTGCCTACAAAAGTGCTTGCCATGTCCAAGGTGCTGCTCATGACCTTTGAAATGCCAAAGTCCCCCAGTTTCACCATCCCTTTCTTAGTGAGAAACACATTGGAGGTTTTGATATCTCGGTGCAGGATCTTCATGGAGTGGATGTACTGCACAGCCATAGCCAGCTGCACAAACCATTCCATGACGGTGTTCTCAGGAAAGCACCCCTCTTTCTTCAACTTAATGTGGTCATCCAGGGAGCCTCCGTCACAGTAATCCTGGACAATGAACATATGTTCCTCCTCAAAGAAATGCTCCTGGCAGGTTACAATGTGGGGGTGCTTGAGTTTGCCCAGGATGGTCACCTCCTGAAGCACCGCCTCTTTGCTTCTCATTTTCTTTGATGGATCTGTCTTGATTTTTTTCACAGCAAACAGTTTCTTTGTCCCTCTGTTCTTCATCAGGAAGACCTCAGCACTTGATCCCCTACCTATGATTAGTATTTGTTCATACTTCTCCATTGTCTCACCTGGTGTTCAAGCTAAAGGTGAAGCAAAATCTCAGGTTACCATGTTGAAGATGTCAACCAAGGCCGCATGCTTTCTGCTTCGCAACTGTGTGAGGTTAACCTCAATTTTAGGTTAATTATGTGGCTGTGTCGATAACAGGGATTGGATGGGGCAGGGTGTCAGTAACACGATTTGGAGCCTTTCACCCCTACATCCCTGGTTTGAATCTAGAGCAGGGCAGGTGGGCTTGAATGATGTTGCTCTCTGAGAGTAGCTGCTTTGTGGTCCCATGTGAAGGGATTTGCTTGATTCAGTCCAGTGGCTAGGAGCTACATCACAGAAACCATTATGACACTATTCTCCCTTGTTGGTCATTTTAGGGATTGAATGGGCCATGCTTCACTAGCAAAGGTGGCCTCTCAAGGTTACGGTTGAGGCTTACTGGTTGGGGGTGGTGTTCAGGATGTTTGCACTGCTGCTGATCAGCAATGTATCTGCGATACTGGCAGACCAGGGCTCAGCTCAGGCCATGGTCCCATGTCCATGTCTCAGTGGAACACTGACAAATACCTGGCTGGAACCAGTCCGGCTCACTTGCGAGTGAGTGTTGTTAAAGGACATATTAGGAGGATAAGTGTGTGTTTGGTCTTTACTGAATGCTTATGAGTTGCTGCCTGAATTCATCTCACTTATCACATCTATATCACATTTTGTAAGGTTGCATCTGAGTGGTTGTATTGTAAGTCTCTGTGACTATTGAACTAAAGTCAGGCCAGATGGTTACAAAAGGTATATCAGGGCAGGCAGGGCTGGATCAAGGCCCAGGGCTGCCCACCCTTGTGGGGAGCCTCCATTATGGTGGCACTCTGCCTGGAAGGCTGGGCGCCCAGACCTGCTGGTGTTAGGAGGTAGGGTTAGGGGCTCCAGGGCCCTGGCTGGCACTGCCGCATGGGACCTTGGAGGAGCTCTGGGGCTCATGGGCCAGAGCTGCTGTGGAGGGGGAGGATTCAGGGTCAGAGTTGGCCTTAGCCTATCTGGGGCCCTAGGCAAAGACCCATTGCAGGATCCTCTATAGGGCTCTCTGGTGCTAGTCCCACCCTCTCCGCAGCCCAGGCGCCCTGCTGGCGGCCCCTAACCCCTCCATAGGCCCTAGCACCTCACTGGGGGGACCCAGAAAACCTCCTTGTGGCACCAGCTCCCTGCAGCTGGCCCCGACCAGTGCCCTGGCACCTGCTGGGGACCCCAAACTGAACCTCCCCTGCAACTTTGGCTTCCCTTCAGAGCCCTGCCCCCTCCTTCCCACCTGTGGCCTCATGGTGCCCTGCCAGGCCCCCCCCCCCATACACACAGCTCCGCCACCCCGGCCCTTGCTCCCTGCCATTTGTGCTGCAGGATTGGAGGCAGATGCAGCTTTGGGGGCCCCAGGCAGGCGCCTGCTTCACTCACCCCAAAACCTGCCTCTGCACAGGGTTGGGGGGGGTGTCTGCAAGCCAGCGCTGCTGCCATGGTTCAAAGGCTGTGGTTCACGGCACTCCTGCTTTGCCCCTGGACTGGGTGGGCAAGCCAAAGGGGGACAGAGCAGCAGAAACCCTGTAGGCCGGGTCCTGGGGCTGTAGCCCCTGCTGTAATCCATCCCTATGGGCAGGTGTGTGAGCCCTAGTTGGTTGAAGTCCCATCCCTTTTCCCGGCAGGCAGAGGAGAGGTTGCTGCAGGTCAATTAGAGACACCTGGGCCCAATTAAAGACTACTCCAGGTCTACTAAAACCCTGCCTCTGCTAGAGGGAGGAGAGAAACTGCCACATTAGGAGATAGTGCTCCTATGTTTTTCTCAGCAGGGGAGTAGTGAAGGAATACCCAGGCCCCAACCTGCAGGGAGGTCTGATATGGCTCTGGCCCCCCAGGGTATCACCACCACCTCTACAGCCCTGTGAAGGAGCAGAGAAAGGTACTTCCCTGGAATCTGGGTTATATAAATGGACCAGAACAACCCTACCCTCCCATGGGGTTGAAGGGCACTTCACAGGCCTGAACCAAGGCTTGCCACAGGCATCTGGGCGAGAGTACTGGGGAGGAAAGCCACAAAGACTTGCCCAAGGTGGGACAGATTTACCTCAGGCTTATACCACCAGAGGAGATAGCTGCTATTGGGCAAACTGAGGGGGAGTTGCTTTGCCACACTATGAAATTGCCAGACAGGAAAGACTTGTTAGTTACTGTAAAGTGCTAATCTGCAGCAGTAGGTTACATTCTGCCCAGTGGGAAAGGTCCAGTGACTCCAGATGGACACCATATGGACTGCTGTTGGACATTAATGAGGACAAAAGACTCTCTTGTCCTACAGTCCCCCATGAAGAGAAGGCATTCAAGAGAATTCTCCTATCAGCTGAGTTTGCAATCAGCATGTGGCAGGAAGGGGAAAAATCCCAAAGAGAAGGAAGAATTATCTCTATATGTTGGTTGGCCTCTGGGGGACAAGGTTTATTAGGCATAACAAAGAGATCTCAGCACTTTGCCTGGGTTAGTCCTAAAGGACATAGAAAGCTTACTTATTAGAGAAGCCTCTATTACTTTTTTAAACTTAAGATTGTAACTTGTGGGTGTGCATGTTTACTTGCTTTAATCTTGTAAATAACTCTTTTGGGTCCTTTTCCTACTTTTAAAATCTTTATATAGTTTATTATAGGACTGTTGACCAGCATTGTATTTAATGTGACCATAGAATCATAGAATAATAGGGTTGGAAGGGACCTCATGAGGTCATCTAGTCCAACCCCTTGCTAAAAAGCAGGACCACTCCCCCTAAATTATCCCAGCCAGGGTTTTGTCTAACCTTCCAGAAGGGTAGCTGTGTTAGTCTATTTGAGCAAAACAAATAAGGAATACCATGGCCCTTTTAAAGACATTTTATATTCTTTGTTTGTCTTTGGTGTGAGATCTAAGGTACAACTGACCTGGGGTAAGTGATTGGTCCTTTGGGACTGGAAGTAACCTGACTATTGCTGAGATCCTCAGTGTAACGGATTATCTATCACAAAGGTAAATTTATCTGGGTAGCAAGACAGACTGGAGTACCCAAGTGGGTACCTGTGACTCCATGGTTAGGTTGCTGTAGTGTCTGAGGAGCTTATACTTGATTCTTGGTTGGCCAAGTTGAAGTATAGAACTTGCAATCAATTTGGGGTTTGTACCCAGGTACTTAGTAGGCTGCCCTGAGGTTGGTGATCATGCTCTTGAGTCACTGCAGGCAGGTTGATAATGACCTGTGATATATTTAGTGAATGCAACCCAAATCTCCTGTCTTGAAGTGATTTTCTTTAACCACAAGATCATCCTTCCTCCGTGAGAAATAATGAGCCGCTAGAAGGCGAAGGCATATGTACAAGGGCTGTGAAAGAACAAAGAGCAAACCTCATAGGGTGCAATCCTGTACTAGAAACCTTCAGATTTGACACTGTCTGGATAAAAGAGTAGGCAGCAGGGCAGAAGTGTGGGACACTGGCTGCCTCTCTGGTTCTTGGCAATGCCTAGGACTGACATTGAGAGGGTCTCAGAGTTGTGGCATGTGTAGCCTTACCTGAATGTGCTTGGTTAACAACATCAGCGAAGTAGCCTCAATGTGGGCAGTACAATTCCATCCAGGACCCTGGGCACTTACTGGTGTGGCTAGTTCGCCCTGACGTCTATGCTGCTATGCCTGGGCTAGCTAGATCAGTGCTCGCTCGGCTACCTCTACACAGTCCCATCTCTGACTGTGGTGGAGACAGACCCTGAGGCACAATACCACCTCAAAAGGGAAGTGCCACAGTGCACAGGAGCTTTGTTTGAAGTGTGGTTGAGTTCTGCAAGGCATTTGTGGTCCTGCCAGGTCTGCTGTCCATGTGTGTGTGTCAGACGCCGAGCTGGTGTGCTGGCTTTACTGAGCCAATGCTGTTTTCACTCCTCCCAACCCTGTGCAAGGACGACCTAGATTCTGTTTCTGCTTGTGCAACATCATTACCGTTGCAATTACAGGGCCAATCAGTTAAACCTTTGCATCCCTAGGTAAGGTTTTGATGGTGTTGCTAAGGATACAGTTTGGTCTCTAGGGCTTTATTCTTGCCAGTAAGAAGGAAAGAGCCCTGCCCTTTCAAGTCCCAGGAGTTGACAGGGCTCGCAGTTTATAAGGAAACCATTTTTTTTGTCACCTGAGTGTTTTGCAGATGGAATCATTGAAAAAGAAACGTGAGGCCTTTGTGGTGGCATCGCTTTACTGTCAGAGTGGAGCCATATTTTCAGTGTAAAGTCCACCTTCTTGCCATTCTCTCCTATGCCAGGCTAAGGAACGGGTGCCATCTGGAGAATAGGCCTCAAGCCAGAGCGCAGGCAACGCCAATGCAAGCTTCCCTGATGACCTTGGCCGTACACTTCAACCCTGCCCTGCCCAGACCGCTGACAGGGTGAGAGGTGTCTTTAGTCCCCACCGCCCAGGCCATCCTTGGCTCTCTTGGGGCTGCCATTAAGGGAGGAGGCCAATTACTGCCCACTGTGACGAACACCACTGATCCCTTTCCCATAGGCCACACTGAGACTATGTCGGTCTAAACTTACAAAAGCTAGTTCAATAACTAATTCAAACTAATTTTAGTTAGCTTGAATTAACTTAATTCAAACGAGCATGGCCCCACTAGAATGCTAGTTTGAACTAGCCATGTCCAACAGTGGGGCCTGAAGAGGAAGCAGAGACAGAGGGAGGAAGGGTGGAAGATGTTTAAAGGGACCTAGAAAACTCCTGGGGTGGTCACAAGGGGCTAGTGAGAGAAGTGGCCAAACCATATGTGGGTTCTTCTGCAGTCTTCCCCAATCTCTTTGAACAACCCTAAAACAAGTATTGTAGTTGTTTCTCTAGGCAACAGTGCCATGAAAAGGAACATTGTTTAATCTACAGTCTGTGGCTTTTCTAACTACCCATAATTCCATTTTCTTTTAGGCTCTCAGATTTAGCAGGCTTCTCCATCAAAGAAACTCACAACAAAAGTAAAGCTATGCTAGGCAAATATATAGGACTGGATGTGACCTGTCAGGTCACTGAGTCCAGTCCTCTGGTATTGCAGGAAACTCCATCGTATGATCCTGTTCACAAACTTATTGACAGAATATAAATGAAAAGCACCATTTACAAAATGTGTTACTGAATGACTACTTCCAAAGGGGTTAATTCCCCATCTTCAAGCATCTGACAGAGTGGGATTTTCTCCCATGAAAGCTCATGAGAATAAATTTGTTAGTCTTTAAAAGTGCCACCGACTCCTTGTTAGTTTTGAATAACTACTGTTGCAGTAAATGCATCTGAATGAAGTACTAACATGTCCATTCCCATTCTCTTGAGTCAAGGGGATTTACACTGTATTTCTTTCATCTTTCCTGTTTTGCTCATACATGCCTACATATAATCACCAATCTGTGCTGCATATGATTTGCTCCAAGTGTTTTTCCCGCTTTTCCCCCTTTTTAAATGGTCCCCTCAAATATCCATAAAAGGAGCATTGCAGAAATAAAGTGAACTAAATCTAATACTGTCTGGTTCAGGTGCAATCATACATTCAAGTCTCTCCTGTCCCTCTTCTCATCCTGCCAGGGCCTCCCACCCACTGGGGGCAGGATCCATGTAGCCCCTTTAGCCCCCCACCAGTCCACAGCTATAAAAAATGCTCCAGGGAGTTTACCATGTCCCCTTAAACCGGTGGCTTTAATTAAATCTACAGTGATTGCTCTGTGCTTTTTGAGGGGGGAAAAAAACGCCATGATGAAATATATCCCTCTTTCTGAAGGTTTACAAACCTGCTCAGTTACCTCTCCTTTGTTGTTGCTGTCTGAAAAAATCAGGTGTTTGTTTTGCACCCTGTGCATTTTCTAGGCTGTTGACGGGTTTACATGCAGGTGCCGATGCAATGACTCAAATATACAGTAACCACAACTGGCCTAGACCTTTGCTTTCCTCAATCTTTGAAAGGTGCTTACCTTGTTAGCCAGCAGATCATGGGTCTGAGCTCCCAGAGTCTAAAAAGCAGCCCAACATCCTGTGGCTCTGTAGCTTTGCAGCGAGATCATTCTGTCATCTGTACGTCTGCAAAGGGCTGCTGGCAGGTAGAATTTGCCCGGGGGTGTGTAGCTTTTCTCTTTGCAGGGAGAAGGCTGGTGGATCTCCAAGACTAGTGCGGATGAATCCTCTGACTGTTCTTGCAGGCAAAAAGTTTGGATCCAGCAAATGTTTGTTCTCAGGCTTCCCCACCTAGCTGAGGCCTGCTGCCACAGTGCACCGTGGGACTTGCTTTGTACGTTTCCGTGGCAACCCAGCTGCTGTACATGCCCAAGAAGTAAAGGCGCTGGCTTCCGATCAGGTTTCATGAGAGTGAGACGGGGAAAGCTACTTGGAATCCCTAACCGCAGGGTCACCCAGGGTATGCCACTGGGACTGCCAGCCCCACATGTTCGAAAATCATGGCTCAGACTCACCAAAAACAAAATTATGAGATGACCTAAAAATGATCGATTTGGTGTTTCTTTTATTTTCCGTCTGCTTTTTGAGCCTTTAGGGTACTCAGGGTCATATTTTGGAGCTTTTTTCACAGCCATGAGGGCTAGAAAGTTTTCCTTTAAGAATGGAGGCTGAAATCATACATATCCACTTGACTCCAGGAGCTGGGGCTTTAAGGAAAACAATAATTATCATGAGCCTTGTGATGAAATCATCACCAGTACAACAGTATGGTTCGCAGCACCATGGGCCTCCCTTCTAGGAGAGACACCCTGCGGTACTCTGCAAACCCGACAAGTTGCACTGTTTGGAACTATGATTAAACTACAGCTGCAATTTTCCATCCGAATGAGTATGGTTCCCTAGCTTTGCATACCCATGGTGAGTTATTAATCTGGAGTAATGATACAGTAATAGCCTCAAGCAACTCTTTCATCTCTCAGCATTTATGCACCAGCACCAAAGAGAAGTTGGGGAAATTACCAGCTTCCTCCATGATCCTGATCGCAGCACCACTCTCCCCAGTGGCACTAGGACATTCAACTCTGTTGACAGAAGCCCCCTACCAAATGCAGATGTATGACTCACGAAGGGGCTACACCTCATGCACTTTCAATCAAACAATTTCAATGTAACCTTGAATACTGTGCACGGATCCAGTTGCCCCATCGCCAGAAAGATGCAATAGAATCAGAAAAGCTATGGAGAAGGGCAACAAAAAGAATAAGGGGTATGAAACAGCTGACATACAAGGAGAGATCAGTAAATGGGGACTAGTTAACTTAGAAAAGAGATGACCGAGGGGGGTTGCAATAGAGGTTGATAAAAGCATGAGTGACATGGCAAAAATTAATAGGGAAGTGTTTACCCTGTGATGGGGCATTCACTCCACACTAGCCCTGTAGGGGTTAATATAGGCAAGAGATGCCATTTAGCCATGGGCTGTACCTGGAGCAGAGCTAGGATGCAGAGAGACATAAGTGAGGATGTGGCAGACCTGGTTAGAAGCAGGTGGGTTGTCTGTAAAGGAGAGGGCTGGCTAGAGGGAAGGGAGGCTGTCAGTTACACTCCCTGACACAAGGTGGGATGGAGGAAGCTGTCTAAGTAATGAAGCAGCAGCAAGAGTGTAGAGAGGAAAGACCTGAGCTGCTGAATCAGCAGAGCTAGGTATAGAGGGCAGCCCCGGATCCCCTACCAGCTGCTGCGGGAATGGCTTGCTAGGATCAACCTATCTGGGGACTGCTGGGTACAGTGATAATACCCTGGAAAAGGGAGCATTTTGTTGGCCGGGAGGCTAAGCCACAAAGAGGAAAGCACTGCAGCTCTGGGACTGTGAGAGAGGCCACAGAGTGAGTGAATGGGATGAGGGGGATGACCATCTGCAGGAAGAGACATTAGGATATGTGTTGAGCTAATCCCCAGATGGGCCGCTATGAGGCACCAGAGCAGTAGGAGAGCTGCCCCCATTACATACCCCTTCATATGACACAAGTACTAGGGGTCACCCAGTGAAATTAACAGGCAGCAGATTTAAAACAATCACCCAACACACAGTCAATCTGTGGAACTCATTGCCAAGGGATGCTGTGGAAGCCAAAACTATCTCGGTTCTAAAAAGAATTGGAGAAGTTCATGCAGGGTAGGTCCTTCGATAGTTATTAGACAAGATAGTAAGGGATGCAACCCCATGCTCTGGCTGACTCTAGCCTCCGACTGCCTGATGCTGGGACTGGACACCAGGGGATGGGTCACTTGATGATTGACCTGTTCTGTTCATTCCCTTAAAGCACCTGATTTTGGCTGCTGTTGGAAGATAGGATAGTGGGCTCGATGGACCACTGGTCTGACCTATGTGGTGGTTCTCATGTTTTATGCAGGTACTGGAAATATGAGGATGTCTGATGATTTAAAAAAATGAATTGCAATTAATTGCACTTTTATTTGTACTGGTAAACAATAATAGAATACCATTTATTTAAATATTTTGGATGTTTTCTACATTTTCAAATATATGGATGTCAATTACAGCACAGAATGCCAGGTGTACAGTACTCACTTTATATTTTTATTACACTGAGGCACTTTGTTTAATCATATGAATTTTCGTGGGTAAAACCCCACTTTATCAGTTGCATGAAATGGAAACTACAATGTGGAAGGGAATAGATATATGCAGAGAAGGGCAAGTCGCAAGATCAGGTCAGATTTATTTTTTTTTCTTCAGCAAACCAAGCAAGTTGTTTTGATTCAAACAGTGTGGAACAACAGATAAGGTGGGAATGTAAAATGAGGGGGAAATCACCTTTTCTAATGACGGAGTTGGCCAAGATCTCTATTCAGATCTGATGTAATGTGTCAAATTTGCATATGAATTGTAACTGCAGTTTCACATTGGAGCCTTGATTTGAAGTGTTTCTGTTTGAAGCACTATAACTGTCTGTCTTTCACAGAAAGTGCTGGGAGGTTGAAGTGTTCCCCTATTGGTTTTTGATTGTGACCATTCTTGATATCTGATTTGTATCCATTTAGCCTTTTGTGCAGAGACAGTCCAGAGGGCAGAGGGGCATTGTTGGCACATGATAGCATATATCACATTGGTGGATGAGCAGGTGAATAAGCCCCTGATGGAATAGTGGGTTTGGTTATGTCCTATGATGGTGTTATTTGAGTAGATATGTGGACAGAGTTGGCAACGGGGTCTGTTGCAGGGATAGGTGCCTGTTTCTGTTGCATGGTGTGTAGCTGCTGGTTAGTATCTGCTTAAGGTTGCGGGGTGGGTGGGGGAGGTGTCTGTAAATGAGACGAAGCTTGCCTCCCAAGGCCAGAGAAACTGAAGGATCATCTTGCAGGACACGCTGGTTTCTGTGTGTCTGGACTGTAGCCTGCTCTGGAAGCTCAGAGAAAATTAAAGGCCAAAAAAAAAAAATTGCATCATATTGACCATCTGCCACAAGGTGTCACTGTTTCCCTGCAAATTTGGATGGAGGGCTGGCAGGCAGGGTGGGGCCACAGCTGTTTCCCTAGCATTTTTGCTGAATGATGGCAGAGTACACTGTGTTCACCCAAAGTGCTTTACTGAGCGAAATGTTTATATGCGCCTCTGACCCTGCTAACATTTTGGACAGTTCCTGCTGTTTGAAGGAAAGGCTGCTTTGCTCAGAAATTACAGCTGTGTTCACGAGAGCGCGTCCCAGAGGCCTTTCCAAAGCCTCTTGCCAGATGGAAACTAACTTTAGAAACCCGGATGCCTGCTTTCGTGCTCCTGGCATCTTCTCAGCCTGATGCTCTGGAGGCACTGACTTCCAGCCCTAACTCCCTTCCAGTTTAGAGATGCAGGGAACTTGGCCATGAAGGATGGGAGCTGCCAAGGGTTGTGCTGCTAAATCCTCATGTGACTCTGACGGCGCAGAGGTCTTAGAGTCTAGCTGTGCAATGGCTTTTCTGATGGAACAAAGGCCTCCTGGTGAGCACCAGACAGTCCCGTCCTCCCACTGTGGGGTAGCTGCCCAGTCCCTAGAACTGCAGGCTCTCGGCTCATCCTTCTTCCCCCTGGAGAGTGACCAAAAAGCTCTGTGGCTGATCAGGAATGTGGCTCTGCCCATTTGCAGATTGTTTGGGTGCCGTGTTCCAGGAGATTTGGGGGAGGAATTTTGCTGCCTCAGTCGATGGATTTCTAAAACATCAGAGGAATTGCTCCATGTGTAGAGCCATGGGTAGCCCCGTAGGGAAGGAGCCCTATTCCCTCCCTGTAGGGTACAAGTGACTCACATTGACCGCAATGCAACATTTATCCTTGGTTTGTGATGGGCAGGGAAGAGATGAAACTAGCCTTCCCTCAGTCCACTCCCCCCAGGGATTTGGGCATCCCCATGGGACATGCAACACCAAAACTCACTGGTTTATGGGAATCGTGCCATCCGGCACACAGACAAACTTGGGAGTGGATGCTTACTGCACTGTGACAGAACACATCATGAGCACCCTAGTATATAAATGCAGCCAGCTGTGTGACAAGGCAAAGAAGGTTGATGCTATAGGATCCCCTGGCTGCTCATAGGTTGGGAGCAATACAGACTAAAGCGTATTGTCCAGGAGCTGCCTTTAAATCCACACCGGTGAGCAGCCTTAGGCACTGCCTGGGTGCCAGATCGAGGGACATGCTAGGAACAGTGATGCTAGAGCCAGCAAACAGGAGCCAGCCGCCACTGCTGGCACAGATCTCTGAACGTGGCAAGTTGTTTGTGGCTGGGCCCTATGCATAAGGCAGGCTGGTAGGTCAAGGGAAATATCAATGAAACCCTGGCCCAATGGCTGCAGGTGTGAGATGAGCAACAGCCGAAATGTCAGAGCCACAGACAGATAGCATGTTAGGGACAGCACGCCCAGCTGGGAAGGCACAGCTAATGCACCAGTCTGTAGCACACTACATCACCTGAGGAAATGTACTGGTGAACGACTGTCCCACCAAAGTGCAGACTCTGTAAGAAAATCACTGCGCTGGGAAGCACACCACAGTCAGTCAGCATGTTGGACATGGACCATTGCCTGGGGCGACCGCCCGGCTGGCTGCTGCTTGTTGCTGAACAGGTTTCCAGGGTTTGCAACAAGTGGGACTGCTTTTGCAACCATCCTTTCCCTAGGCCTGTACCTGTCCTGCTGTGTTTGCTATTCTCCCATGTTCCAGTACAGTGTCTCCTGGACTCCAAGTTCCTGCCCTCAGTTCCAAACAGTGCTGCTAAGTGGATGATCCCATGCAGCTTGGACCTGCTTCTCCAGTTCCTTTAGTGCTGAAAAATAAACAAGGAGTCCTCTGCCCCTTTTAAAGACTAGCAAATGTATTTATCGCATGTGCTTTCGTGGGTGTAATCCCATTTCATCTGACACATTCTTTGCAAGTTCCTGGCTGACGAAGCTTCCCCAGGTATAGGTAGACACCCCCAAGCCCTGGGCTTTTAGCACTTAGTGCAGTGGTCGGTTGCATTGTATTTTTGACCAAGGGGCAGCCTCATGCTCGGGATTAGCCTATCTCCTCTTAGCTTCACAGTTTTTACAGGCTGCTTCCTTCCTGTGGGGGCATCATGTCCATCCACAGTGAGAGATTCTGTTTAATGGCGACTGATCTCAGAGGTCCAAAGAGTTAAAGTTGTTTATAAACTGTCACGCTGGCCAACGTTAAACAGCACTAGGTCAGCTCAGGATTATCTTTAAAGCAGAGCTCTCGGTTTTACTTGCTTCTTTGACAAATGCACCAAAGCATTCAGTTAAATTAAAGGTTTATTGATTGAACACGTATATATTCATCTACATACTGAAGCTTCCATTTCATGCATCTGATGAAGTGGGATTATACCCACGAAAGCTCATGCAATAAATAAATTTGTTAGTCTTTAAAAGAGCCACAGGATGCCTTGTTTGTTTTTCCTTTCTATTGAGACTCTAGTTGGGTGATTATGCAAAACAAGCTTAGGCAAAACCTTTAAAGTCTTCCTCCTTTTGAAGGCAAAATATCAAGAGTCCTTCTATTCTCAGAACACCCTTTCTTTAGATGAAAGGGAAGAGTTAGTTTCTCAGTCCTGGGGAGAGCATTTACTTATCCTGTTCTCAACAGACAGACAGAGCCAAGGGGGAAGAGAGACAGGGTGGAGAAGATGGGTGAAGTAGGGCTTGGATTGATGTTTTTAGATCAATGGACTGCTGGATAGTTAGGAGGGGATACATTGGTTGGCAAGTTGACCATGCTGCCTGCTGCTTTATGATCTAGTCCGGAGGTCCTCTGATTGGATCTTTTTTCCCTTTGGCAGGTAAGGCTTGGGTGAATACAGCATAGCTGACTTCAGGATTCCATAAAAAGCCAAGAGAGTGAGAGGGAGGATAAGAGGAAAGAAAAGGGTGGGGCAGAAAAATAATACAACAGGGAAAGGGAAAAGAATACAGGTGCTGACGTACCTCTGCCTGGCTGGCAATTAGCTACCTCCTCTCATGGACTGAGGAGTGGTTGGCATGATGCCATGATGACTGTCAGTGCTCACAGGTGAAAACAAATTCCTCGAACAAGATTAAGACCGGCCGGCCTTCCTCTTAGGGAGAAAGTCCTTTAGATGAGTTGAGCTGAAGGGCAGGGCTGGGTTACAAGGTGGGCCAGGAGATAAGAGGAAGAGTTGAACTGACTGCATCTGATTTGAATGTCTTTTTTTCAAAGGCTCTCTTCAAGGAACCCAAAAGGGGGGAAAGTGGGCAGGTAACATCTCATCTCGGTAACCCTCCAGCCAGTCAGTCAGCAGCAACAAGGGCCAAAGTCAGTATCTATGGGGTCCCTTCAACAACACCAAACTGACTTGAGACCCTACCCAGTCACCTGGGAAAATTGCACCCCACCCCTTGGGGCCTCTAGTGGCAACACTTCCCCTCTTGCAAGCACAGACTTTTAATAAAAAGGGAAAAAGTAACCCACTAGTGACTTGAAAAGCCACCAGACGCAGGATTCTCACACACACAAAAAACCCCATGAACAAAATACCCTCCCCAGGATACATGGGGCAGTTTTCTTTTGCTTCAGCTTCTTAAGCCCAGCACCAAGAAGTTCCTTAAATGTGCCGCTCTCTTCACAA
Organism: Pelusios castaneus; assembly: GCA_007922175.1. NCBI lineage: Eukaryota > Metazoa > Chordata > Testudines > Pelomedusidae > Pelusios > Pelusios castaneus. The sequence continues at coordinate 2,441,780 of ML685882.1, read as the reverse complement.
CCCTCTACTCATAGGTGTTGTCCGTAGTCAGAGCCGACCAAGAGTCTAGAGGTGAGCTGCAGAGGTACCTTGCTTGTCCCCCCATTCGGCCGCCCTTGCAGCCGCTTGTTGCTCTACAGCTCGCTTTGTCAGTTTCCTGTTTGCTGCCCAGCCGGGCAGCCTTTCTACTAGCCAGTTTGCCAGCTGCCCTGCTCACACCATCACCTTCTGCTACCACCTGCTTCTCTACCCTGACCTCTGGGGACTGGTGTCTTGAGATTTCACCGGTGGGGGAACCGCAGTGCGGAATCAGGCAGGAGCGCTGTCCCACAGTGGATGTGTTCATTCTAGCGAGCACTTAAAATAAGACTCCTTATGAAATCTTTACTAGCTCTATCTCTGAACAGTGGAAGGGGAGGTTAAACCAGGCCTGGGGCTCTTCCAGGCAGGGATACCTCTCCCCACCCCTGGGTGGCATCCAAGTCCCTTGCTTAGCCAGCTTGTTTCAGATGAGGATGACCTTTCAATTAGACCAGGCTCAGCCCAGTTCTGCTGCCCTTTGCTCATACACTAAGGGGAACGACATTTCATTATCCCTGCATTTAACATTGGTGACCCAACACCAGCCCATGGGACCATTTGGGCAAAGCAGTCCTATCATGCTGCACACCAAAGCCAGATGGGTGTGCTCATGCAAATATCAGCTCAGCGGGGAGAGCCCATTCAGACCCTGTTTACATCTCCCTCATTAGCTTGTCCATCAGTTTTGGTCTGGTTCTTATTAATCACAGTTTTAAGAGTCCTTGGATTATATCAACATGGTCTCTGGTTTAACTAATCCCACTTTTTCTGTCTGTAACCACCCACATCTGTTGTTATAGATTATTGTAATATCTTTTATTGGACTAACCTCTCTTGGTGAGAGAGACAAGCTCTTCTGCTGCTCTGTACAAGCTTGAAAGCTTTTGTCTCGTTCACCAACAGAGGTTGGTCCAGTAAAAGATATGACCTCACTTACCCCCCAGTCTTGCTTGTATCCTGGAACCAACATGGCCACAGCAATGTTGCATCTAGATTCTGATGACGTTCGGTGAATCTACATGCAGCCTTTACAATTAAACTTGTGATTAGGGGAAATTTGTTGAAACAGTTCCCAGGCCCCACACCCCCCAGTCTGAGATGGGAGCAATGTGCTCTCAGCAGCTAGAATCCATAACATTCATTTAGAAACTACTGGAGGAAATGAAACCAAAAGAGGAACCCTTTAAGGTTAATGGGAAATGTGGCACTCCATGGTGCACGCTGATATTCTGCTCCTCCAATGTGGTTGGGGTAAAATGACAGAGCTGAGAGCTCCTATGCAGAGCCAAGAGCCCTGGTAGATTATTTTTCTCTCTTCTTTGTGTACTGCTAAGAGACCGTAAGTCCCTGCCTGTAGAGTTTACACTCCAGAGCAACAACATACAAATAGAGATGGGGGAATAGATTGTAATGCCTAGCATGTGGCAGAATACAGAACTCATCTCCGTTCCAAAGTTTCTTTCTGATGAGAGCAATCTTTCTCTGTGATGGGCAGTGTACATGCTATCCATGGAGTGCACTGGGTGAGAGACTGAACTCTTAGGGAGACATAAGTGCCAGAAGGATCAATGGGATGCCATAGATAAACCCTTTGAACAAGGAATGGGAGACAACTCTTGACTTCCTGTAAAGCCCTGAGATGCCAGAGTTGGTTCTGAACTGGTTTTGTAGACATGGCAGTCCAATGAGGAGGAAGAATAGGTCCTGGAGTTACCAAAGACTCTGATCAACAGCCAGAAGAATGTTATGACTTTCCTGGGCAACTCTGGGTTCCCCATCGGTGGGATACACGGCTCTGGAGATGGAGACCATCTCAGGAAGCGATTCTCATGGCAGAACTGTGATACTCACTTCAGGATCCTTGTGGGCTGCATGGAGTGGAGGCAAGAGATGATTTGCAGGGTTAAAAAGGAAGGCAGAGTTTGCAGAAAAGCAGGAAGAGCAGGTCCCCAAAAGAGCCAGTGTCCTGTATTCATCATCTCTGGAAAGGAGTAAGGGCCCATTCCCTGCATAAATTAAACTGTGGGTGAATCTGCTCGGGGACTGGGGGGGTCTCTTCTCTCTCCTCAGTACACATAGCAGCTACTCACTGCACAAGGGAACATACAGGGTCTGTCCCCCAGTGGAATCTGACCCTAACAGCTGTGCTTGTGACAGGTCCTTACAGATAAGAGCCCTATCTCAGACTCTGTGAGGGAGAAAGTTCATCACCCAAGTGAAAGATCTGGTGGCAGAAGGCAGGCAAGGGAGCAGAGTTTCTTGGGGGCCCTGTAGGGCAATACACAGGGTATGCTGTGACCCTTGTGCAATGTTTGCTCAGTGTTTCAGTACACGCTGAGTTCTGTGAAATGATGGCTGGCTTGCCCAGGCTACAGGTTCAGGCTGTGGAGAGGAATCTACACTGCCCCGTCTGGCTGAATGCCAGATTCAGGGGGAGGCTGTTTCACCAGAAGGTGCGACCCACCATTCCTCAAGGTCATAGTCACCTTTGCATTCAGTTCAAGGGTTCCCATGGGCTGGGTCTGAACGCATTTCCCTCCTGAGGATGGACTATAGCCTGTCCACTTCCCATAGCTGGGGTTGCCTTCTCTGCGTGAGAGAATTTCTTGGCCATGTTCTCTCTCTGCTGGAAGAAGAGTGTGCTTCCTGAAGGGTTCCACAGTTTCTCTTGATTGCCTGCAGTCCCAGTACGGGACCCCCGAGAGGCAGCCAGCTCTGTGTTAGACTGTCTCTGCTCTGGTCAGATATACTGTCACAGCCCCAGTCTAAGATACGTGCTGCCACCACCAAGCTTGGAACATGTGAGGAGCAGGTTGTGAATGTCCTTCACACCCCAGAGATGCTGTATGTGGTGCCCTGGTCTAAGGACAATGTTAGCCCCTGCCCAATGTGACTACAATAAGGTTGGGGGTGGGGCCCCCAGGAATCCAGGGCCCAGTCTTGGGAGGGTTACAAGGACCCTGCTACACAGGAGAGTGGGAGGGGAGCCCTCGAGGTCAGGCAGTCCTGCGGGTAAAGGAAGTAGGAGCAAGGACTGGGATACTTTTGCTCATCTGCCAGTGCCCGCTGTCCTGCCTATCCTTGTTCTATGACTGCCTTTTCCCACCTCAGTGTATCTGTCACTCTGCTTACTCCATCTCTCAAGCCCTGTAGTCCAAGGCCAAGCACTCTCCAAAAGAGCCAGAGGGGAAGGATGGGAGCCGTGCCGTGGTTCCATCTCTCTCCAGCCAATGGCTTAGGTTTAGGGTGTTGTGGGTAGTTAGGAGCATTGGAACGCATTAACAAGTCCTGACAGTGGGGTTAAAACACCCCCAAGTAACTGCAAGGCACTGAAATCACAGCTAGACTTCCCCCTCTGTCCAGGTCGCTGATTGCTTCCTGAGTGGTGTTTTCTAGTGCTTGGTCTTGTGTTAAATATCACAGTGAATGGGGTTAAATATCACAAGGGATGGGGTTTCAGCCACAATTCATTGGAGTCCATCCCATGGCCTGGTTCACTGGGATCCACAGCCTCAGAGGATGCCTTGAGTATCTCCAGAGTTACCTACAAGTGTTCTGAGACTGTCGACCTCTCATCACAGGCTCCATCGGTGCATACCACAAAACCACATTGATTTGTCTTTATGCAGGAGAGGCCCAACCTGGGAATAGCAGGGGGTGTTGAAGTCAAGAACGATGTGCATTAACTGAGCTAGCATTAACCCAGGACTGGTGTAGCAGGGAGGGGGGTTGCAGGTTAGGACTGAGAGGGGGCAATGCCAAAGCTGTGTGCGTGCGGTCTGCAGGTGATGAGGGTGGGCAGATAGATGGACACATAATGGGGTGAACAACCGAACTAGTTGTAAGATGAAGCTTGATACATTTATGAATGCGATTCTATAATAGGATGGTCTGTGATCCTCTAGGAAAGCATCTCTGCAGGGTCAGAGAGAGAACGAGGCCCATTCTCCCTTCGTTCGCCCCAATGTGAATGTGGAGTGGATGGAGGAGAGGAAGATAGAGCCCAGAGGGCTATTTGGTTCATTTGTTCTACACTATCTCTTCATTTTGTCACTCCATAGAGAAATTTGGCTCCCGAAGTCTACGCAGGTCATAAAGGGAAGACGGGGAAGCGCTTCCAGAGAGTCCAGCAGTTCAGTATTTGTCACCTCATAAACCTCCCCATAAGAGAAACTCCATTTGCCTTCATTCACCTTTTGGGAGCCAGAGCTGCAGTCTAACAGAAGAGACGTGTGCCTCATTAGCTTGTTTGAGATCGTCCTGTGCATGACTGGGACCGGACGGTCACGCTGTAACTGCTGGGAATCCACTTTACTAGTGGCAGTCATTTCTTCCAAGACTGTTGGAATTACAGTCTGAGAGAAAACATGGTACCGTTTCCATCTCAGTGAATGCGTTAGGAAACCACAAGAGGAGCCAGGCTCAGCCGTCCCCTTGCAAGAAACAACTTTACAGCATGAGGAGAAGCTTCCTGTTGTGGCAGTTCCAATACAGGCTGTGGGCTGGAGGCATAAATGGGCTCAGATGAAAATGCCACAGGCAGCTAGGTGGAAATCTCTCTTGCCCCTGGAATTGAGATTAAGCTGATTTGAAATGAGCAGAGCTGCTGTAATGTCTGGAGTTTGAGCCTGATCCCACACAGCCACCTCAGTACAGAATCCCATGAGTGATGCTCAGATTGCAGAGTTGATGTCAACAGCACAACTCCTGTGAACAAAGCTGTTCCTGTGCATGTCTGGGGGCAGACCCTTGTATCAGTAAGCAGTGCCCTCTAGTGGTTAATTTATGGGGGGGGGGTCATGTGAGGGACCTTCCTTTAGTTCACATGTTAGAGCTTTGTGTCTTTGAAGCTGAAGACATAGGTTCAAGTCCCATCTCCTCTATGTGTGGGATTTATATAGCTGTGTCAGTTGGGTGCATTTGTTATGCACTGTGGATCTAAAACAGTTTATAACACCTTCACTCTCATTTAATGACTCAGGAAATCTTGGGAATTAAGCAGGGAAGATGTCGGTTGTAATTAATGATAATGAATGAACTTGATTATTTAGGGCTTGAGGATGTGGTTTTTCCCTTCAGCTGGTGAATTTTTTCCATTCTTCTTTAATTCAACTTCAGCAAGTCTCTGTGATTTCTAGTTTCCATTTTAACTGAGATGCTGTCACATTACAGTGGATGGTATGGAATCTGGCCTCATCAGCACCTCTTGCTCCAGGCACTCTCCCATGAGGGCGTGGGGAGAAGTGACTTGTGGGTGGAGTGGGGACAGCAGAAGGAGAATAGAGGGAAGGGCTATGAATCCTGTGGAGGATCTTTTCTCCCTCTTTGTCCTCATTCTCTTCGCCTTGATGCAGCATTTTAGCATGAGATGATAGATGATATATTGTTGTCAGCACCCATGATTTTATTAAGGGTCTCATGTTATTTTGTGGTTTCCTTAAAGCCCCCTCTCCTGGAGTCATGTTATTTAAAGAGAAATTTAGCTTACAGGGTGGTTTTTGGGGGGGGGGGGGGGGTTGTAAAAAGGTGTGTCCTTTTTCTAGCCCAAAGTTTGCAAAGAAAAGCTTGAAAACATCCCGAGTGCTTCCAAGTGGTGGAAAACCTAAAATGCAAACCCACAGCAAAACAGATTCTCTCCTCCCTGAATTTATTAGTGCATAGAAACCCTCATGATGCTAAAGCCTGGCTCATCATTTCTGGGGTCATGAGATATTGTTTTTGAATGCTGGCAGTACTGAGATACCACACTGTATCCCCCGCCCGCCACTGAGACCCATCACAGCAGACACTGTCATTTGTGATGTCCCCTCCTCACCAGACCCTCCAATTAGCCAGAGTGTGGCTGAGAGCAGTCAGGTAAGGTGCTCATGTGGACACACCACAGTCCTTTGCTGCTTTCATCATCTCCAGGACAAATGGAAAATTGCTCCTGAGAGCTACCTGGGAAGAGTCACCCTTCACACCAGCACAATGCAGGGTGACAGACAGGTGGAGGACCCGCCCTCCATAACACTGGGCCCCAAGCCCAGTTGCTTGGCATGTGTGTTCCTCTCTGCTGGAGGGAGAGGTGTGGAAATTTACTAGACTGGGCCCATCCCATTGAAACTTCATGATGACAGAGACAAAACATGAAGCAAAGCCAAGTCCTGCTTCCCTCTCTCCTCTTCGCAGAAATTGGGACCTTTATTCTAACAGAGCGCTGCAAAGTACAGGCAGCCTCAGGGACTTGCTGTTCTCACCCGCTTGGGTGTTGTTTTGATGCCTTCCCGCTCACCTAGGGAGTATACCACAAATGCTGTGGCCAGCTGGCAGAACACACCTGCTTCAGGAGATGCCCCAGTGTGTCATGGGAACTGGCAATAGGCCACAGGAAGAAAAGGGTCACAGCAAGAATGAGTTACTCCTATAACGTGCAGCCCTGAGATTTATGGCGATTTGCAGTAACAATGCCCGGCAATTATATAGCACTTTGTAACCATTAACTCGCTGACCCTCCCTGCTCTGTGGGCAGCAGCTGCCACCTCTGCTGCACGGAGACCTGGGACAATGGGAAATGCCCATGTGCTAGGTGGAGCAGAGACAGGCAGGCAGACCATGGCCCCTTTGCCTGAGCGAATCATAAGCGGCTGAGAGTTCCTAGGCTGGAGCAGGTATTCCAGGCCTCTGCTCGGAGGGTTGGCTGGATGCTACTTTTCTGTCTGACAGCCAACGAACCTGAGGATAACCAGAGGCCAAACTTGCCTGTACTGCCTATACTGCTGAACTAACTTATGCCAACTGGCGCTGTCTTCTAGGACACATGCCCTCTTCTTCCATGCCCTGCCATGCCCCTTACATAGACGGCAGTGGTCGAAGGGCTATGCTGTTGTTGGGAACGCACTGTAATGGGTGGCTCTGGAACGGTGCAAAGGGAACAGAGCCTGAGTCAAGAACCTGGCCACTGTGGCCAGACGGATAGGAACGAATGTGCTGGCGAGACAGTAACCCAGGGGCAGCAGTGAGCTGCCCTGTCTGTGAAGGGGTTAGAGTGCCGGAGCTCAGGGAAAAGGCTGCCAGTCGTTCCCAGTGAGGCGAGCTGGAGGAATCTCGCACTGGGTTCGTAGGAGCACTGGGTGGCTCAGCTGGGTTTACGCCACGCTGCTGTTAGGGTTTGGTGTGTGTGTTCCTGGATGCACATGGGGCAGCATAATCCAGCTCATTTCAACAGCTGACTCAGTGCTTCCTGGTCTTCACAGCCCCCAATGCCCTAGTAAAAGCAGACACGTAGCATGATGAGCCCAGCCTGTTACCAAAGGAATCAGCGCCCAGGCAATGACCAGCAGTGGAAGGTGCCCTGGAGGCCAGCACACAGGAGGATGCTCAGCTCTGTTGGGCTTCGAGAAGGACCCAGGCTGTTGGCTGAGGACTTTCTCTCACCAGCCCCTAAGTGTGTGAAGCCACCGTGACCAGCTGTTCCCAGCTGTGCGGCCGGGGGACAAAGGCACCTGCTTGGTTTATGAGAAAACCAGGCTGGAGAGCTCAAGAAAGCAGGTTTTACCACAATTCCCAGTAATTCCTGGTATTGCCAGGGTGAAGAACCCTGTGAGAGGAGACCAGCTCACAGGAGTTCAGGATTCCCATATGCAAACCTTTAACTTCCAAAACCTTGGGGATGAAGCCAGGGTCTGGTTCCCAGTTCATTGGCACCCGTTTATCCATCCTAATGATTACAGGGTTCTACTTCATGGGAAGGGTGCTATGACCCACCTGTGCCTACGGTAGCTACCTGAAAATGCCAAGGTCAGGCAGGCTGCAAAAGGAGAGCAGATTTTCTCAACATTGGTGGGTGACTCTGAAGTCAGGCTTCCCAACCAGCCATAAATGGTGCTTCTGATTCCCCATCATGGACACGAAGAAGCCAAAACAACATATACACAGCCCCCTTTACTGCATTTCAGCCTCTGGCTCCCAACCAGCCACTGGATTCAGTAAAAACATGTTACTTAAAACTCCGTGCCCTTTACTGAAAGGCTTCTCCTGACCCCAACAGATCAGCCATGTTACCAGATCAATATGTCTGGATCTTACACCAAATCCCACGCTGCCAGCCAATTCTTGAGTAACTAAAAGTAAAGGTTTATTATAAAAGGAAAGAAACAAATCATAAGAGAAATGTTAAATGACTTAACCAACCATATATATACAAATGATTTGAAAGTTCATGCATATCAGGTTTTCAGTAGGCTCGTGGAATTTGCAGGCTTCTATAGTTCTTCTGATGTGCATCCAGTACCTCGATGATTCTCAGTCCTTTGTTTCACAGCTTCAGTTGTAGATGAGTAGATCCAGAGGTAGGTGATGACTGAAGACAACATGGATGGTACAGCTGCCTTTTATGTCCGTTGGCCTTTGCCATGCCGCTTGTGGAAATTTGCAGGAATAAAATGGAGTCCAGAGTCACATGAATAAATCCTGGTGACTCATCAGGTGTAGCCTTGGCCCATTGTATCTGTGAGTTTCCTTAATGGGCCATTAAGCAGCTTATTGTTGCTACCATCATGTTTGGGTGTGTCGCCCAGAACCAGCACAAGGTGCAATACAGCTACATACCTACTCCATCAAGGGCTTGTTCACCTGCTCATCCACCAATGTGATTTATGCCATCGTGTGCTGGAAATGCCCCTCTGCCTTATATATTGGACAAACAGGACAGTCTCTGCGCCAAAGAATACATGGACACAAATCTGACATCAGAAATTGCAACACTACAAAACCAATAGGGGAACACTTCAATCTCCCTGCTCACTCCCTTGATGACTTGTTAATAGCTGTGTTGAAACAGATGAATAACAAATCACAGCTTCAAAGAGAAACTGCAGAACTCGAATTTATATGCAAATTCGACTCAGTTGCCTTGGGGTTAAACAGGGACTATGGATTTTTCTCTCATTACAACAAGTGATTTGACCTCCCCCTCCTCTATGTGCTGTTCCCCAGTGTTTGAATCCTAACACCTATTTCGATTTGCTGTTACAGCCTGACCTGATCCTATGTCCTACACTCCCCTGCATTTAATTTCCTCCCATTCTGTAACTTTCCCATCTTCAAAGCATCTGACGAAGTGGGATTTTCTCCCATGAAAGCTCATGCGATAAATAAATCTGTTAGTCTTTAAAAGTGCCACTGGACTCTGTTGTCCAGCTACATCAAACACATCCACAACTTCCAATACACATCTGACACATACCCGTAAACAGTATCATAAAGGCTTCATAAATGATGAGCAGGTGTTTTAATTGATCACTGAGGCCAGACAGGTTCTTTACAGCCATGGTGTAGAATCCTCCCTAACCCCTGTGCTTATAACTATCTACCCCACACACTCTGTGCAGCGTGGTACAGAAGCCAGGGGGGTTACAGCTGAGGGAAGTTTCCATTGGTATAGGTGAGAGCAGAGTTTAGCCCAGTGAATTTGCACTGTAATGAGTTCAGGATCTGGTCAAGTGGGCTCAGAACACAGCAGGTTCTGGTCAGAGCCATGCTCTGTCGTTCCCCACCCTCCGACCTCACTTCCTGGCTCTCAGCGGGAGGATCACGGAGCAGTGAGACTCAGGCCTGGCAGGAGGGCTACCCTGCTCTGGGCACTGGCAGGGTTAATATCATTGCACAGGGGGGCGGGAGCTAGTCTGTGTGAGCCTGCCTGGGGGGAGGCACTGAAGATGAACGTTTCTGTGCTTCCATAAGGTGACAAAGCCGCTAATTGCTGCAAGCAGGTGATGCTTCCTGTCAGAATGGCCTGGCTGCGGGTTCGCGGGCACAGGGCTATTTGTGGGCCTGCTAAGCCCAGCTCTTGCTGGGAGACACCAGGGAGTCTGTGCCCCTGTATGCCAGGCTGCTGCTGAGAGCTTTGGGGCCTTTGAGACCCTTTTAAAATGCAAGTTCCAAAGGGATAACCATGTTAGTCTAGGTCAGCCAAAAAAAACAAGGAGTCCTGTGACACTTTTAAAGACTAACAAATGCATTAAATAAATGTTAGTCTTTAAAAGTGCCAGAGGACTCCTTGTTTTTTTAAAGCGCAGGGTGCGTTTGGCTGTTTCCCACCTCAGTCCTGTCATAAACCTTTAGAGTCCTTTCTGATATGTTCCAAAGGGGTAGCCATGTTAGTCTATTGCAGAAAAACAAGAGTCCTGTGGCACTTTTAAAGACTGACAGATTTATTTATCGCATGAGCTTTCATGGGAGAAAATCCCACACTTCAAAGTGTCTGACGAAGTGGGATTTTCTCCCATGAAGGCTCATGCAATAAATAAATCTGTTAGTCTTTAAAAGTGTCACACGACTCTGTTGTCTTCCTGATATGGCTGGTGAAAAGCAGGCACAGGAAGGGGACCTCTCTGCTCTCCTGAGTGACTGAGTGTAACTTCCATGGGGCCCTGGAGGAAGGACCTGGGGAGAGATCATTGGGAGACACGAGGAGCTGGGGAGTGGGTGTCCAGCTGGAGCCATGGGAGGGAGCATTCAGACAGCTGGGGGGTCTGGAGTAAACGGCCAGTGGGAAGCATGGGCATATCCCCAGAGGAGCTCAGCCAAGTGCAGGGGAGAGGGAAAGGCCAAGGTTAATGGGCTCTGCCCCACCTTCCTTGTCTGCCCCCTTCAGGCCTCCTGCCAGCTCTGGGGACACAGGGGGAGGCCACGAGGACACAGGCAGGCAGTAAGGGAGAGACATGGATATTTAGAGGTGCAGTGGGAGAAGGCAAGGGAATTACCACACAATATGGTGCCTCAGAAGGGAGCCCTGCTGCTGCTATGAGCCAGAGAGAAGTTCAGTGGCGGGGGCTGGCAATAACTGGCCTTTGGGGATGAGAGGCAATCCCTGAGAATTTTGCTCACTCTTCCTGAGCTCTGCATCAGACCTCAACCGCAGCAAAGTCACAGTACCCTGCCTCGTGAGCCTCGTTGGCTTTCCCCACCCGTCTGGAACCAGCGGAGACGCCTCAGCCCCTGGGCCAGCCTTGCTGCAAAGTTTGCTTTTCCCCACTGACAGGGTCCCTCTGTGAGCAGGTTCCACACTGAGCAGGGGGCCCAACCGTGGTAGCTGGGCCTGGGCTGACTTATCAGGGGCCCTGCTCAGACACATGATGTGTGTGGATGCCTCTATTGCCTTGGGGCCAACACATGCCGGATAAACAAAAGGGGCAGCTTGTGTGGGTTGGGCCCAGCCAAATGACCCATGATAGCTGGGCTAGTCTGGTCCTGCTGTATGACGCTAATGAGAATCAGTGACAAAAACAAGCGGCAAGGGAGCCAGCTGGGTGGGCAAGCGAGTGCCCACAACCTATGGGATGTGAGTTACTAGAGCAAGCACAGACTGTGCTGGCAGTGTCAGATCCCTGTGCCTTCGCTGGAACAGCTCTTCCGTCACAACTAGTGAAAGATTGAGTGCTTATGGGCCCTGCCCAGGTGGGGCGAGCTGGGTCTAGCTTGCACATGGAGCCAGAAACCCAGTCTGTTATGCACTTCATGGTGTGTGTGAATGCAGAGACACAATTATACATGCACAGAGGCACAGATCCATGCTTACACCTCCACAAAGGGGCACACGCACATCTGGCTTACAGCTTCAGAGCCCTGCAGGCAATGTACATGTGTGCACAAGTGTGCACCTACATATCTAGGGGGTACAACCCCTATTTAAATACATCAGGGGGAGGACACTGGTACTAGGTTCTTATAGAGGCCTGGAGACACATGTAAAGAGACACACTCAAAGCTAATTACACAAGCTTGGGCACGCATGTACACAGGAATGGCCAGCCAATCATGACTTATAACTCTTAGCACTTACATAATACTTTGTGTTTGCAAAACATCGTACAAATATGAACCACTTTGCAGGTACTGAATGAGTGTCAGCAAAGACACTGAGAAGGCAAAAACAGTTCTATAAAAAGCCAGTGTAGCCTTGTCCAAGGGGAGTCCGGTGACATGGGAAGGAAAGGTTTAGCTGCTTCCTGCAAGCCAGTTCTTGACAGAACTCACGCAACCGAGCTCTCACAGAAAGCTTTTTGTTTGGGATGCAAAATATCCTGGCTGAGCAGCGCTGGCCAGGACACGGAATTCCCTCCCACAGGAAGTTCTGAGCGTTCGCGATGTTGTTTTATTCTGAACTGGAACAAAACATTGAACTTCGGCATGTCTGTTGAAAGGGAACTTGCTGATTCGAGCATGTGCTGGTGCCACCGCTCCTGTCTCTCAGTGCTGCTCTTTTTGTGTCCTACGATGGGATGGGGAGGGAAACCTCAGCTCCCTGGGTAGCTGGGTGCCTGAGGAACCTGAGATCCCAGGAGGCTGGGTATTCCAGCAGCTTGCAAGCCGTCAAGTTTGGCAGGGCTGCAGGGAAGGTGAGTGGCACTGAGAACCAGGGAGTCTTCAGGCCAGGGACCCCCATCTCTGTGGTAGCCTGTCCTTGTAACCTAGAGATCGTAGGGACCCTGACAGCTACCAGCTCATCCTGGCTCACAGGGCAGCCCACCTGCCTGCGTGGGCTCCTGAGAAATGTTGGGTGGAATCGACACATTCTTGTGAGACACTCCCAGTTCTTCAAATCCGCATCTTTGGTCCATTGCACATTTCCTGCCTGGCTCCCTGGATGGTGGCTATGCCCCATGGAGGCCTCCCCTTCCCCCCCTCCCCCGTCCACTCTATAAGGGAAGGTCGCTGCGTGTCAGGGAAAACCAATAGCTGGTTTGCAGTGTATAACGTACATCTGAATGCTCAGAGCCAGATTCACCATTGTGTTACCCTTGATTTATCCCTGAAATGAATGGATTTACCCCAGGTTAAACTGCTGCAACACAGGAGCGACTCAGGCCCACAGAGACAAAACATACATTCAGGAGCTGGCGAGAGCATATTCTCTGCTTGTTTGGTGCACACATTTTTTCCATCAATTCATGACTAAATAACACAGGAATAATTTTCTTTCGCTGCATGCCCAGCTCCATTAAATTCAGTGTTCCATGTGTGGGCCCATGTGCTGGGAGGGAAGGAATTTGATTTTTATTCAACAACTTGCATAACTAGAGTGAGGAATTCAGTACGTGTATTTGACATGGGTTCTTTGTCATGTTTTTCTTTTGCGGTTGTGGGGGCTAGCGTTAATGTTCTTAGCAGCAGCATGGTTGGTTGCACTGCAGGTAGAAACAATGACGACATCTTTTAAAAAAACCCACGCAGGCAGGGGCGGTCTTAGGAATTCCAGGGCCCTGGGAAAAAGTCAAGAATGCCCCCCCTCCCAGCTGCATGGGGGGCCTCGTCCTTGATTTTTGCCCCACCCTGGCTTTGCAGCGGGCCCCCCAATCCCGCCACCAGCCTCACTGGCTCCACCATGGGCCTCTTATCCAGCAGGCCTTGCCAGAGGCTCTGGCCATAGTGCAGAGTCCCCCCCCCCGCGGGGCCCTGGGCAACTACCCTGCCTGCCCATCTGCTAAGACTGCCTATGCACGCAAGTGACAAATTAAAAGAAACCTCCTTCAAGATGAGCGGAGCCAATTCCAGCTGCAGATTTGGGAGACCTTCATGAAACACCTCGGCACTTTTGGCTTTAGTGTCTTTGTGTCAGTGACCATTCTCGTTCCGCTCAGGAGAGACTACTTTGTCCTGTGCCCAAAGTTGCTGCCTGCTGATTCCAGCACCGTCCTGGATTCTGGTCCCATCCCGCGTTTCCAGCACGCTGTGCATCTATTGCATACACCGTGCTTCCTCCAGGCCAATTCCCTGGAGGATTAGAACCATATTACTAGATCAAAGGGCATGGCACAATCTTAGCCTCTTTCTCACGCGCACACCCTGCATGCCTGGCCCAACAGGGAATAGACATTTGCCACCTCTGCCAGTCCAATCTGGGAAGCCCCCAAAAGCTGTTTCTTGGGGCAATGCCAAGGAGTTTTCCACCTAGAAAAAGTGTGAGAAATTCCCCCTCCAAGTAGGTAACTTTTTTTTTTTTTTTTTTTTTTTGTGGCTGTCCTGGGCACTTTGTCCTGATCTGCAGGTTGTTATTTCACATGGTTGCTCGCTGTGGCTCCTGTCTGGTGCCAGAGCTACGTTATAATGTTAGACCCTTCGGCACCCCAGTCTGCTCTCACCGCCTGCTCCCCTCTGCACCTCGGAAGCTCCCAGCTCTCCTTAGAGATCAGAGGACTGACCAGAGAGAGCAAACCCAACAGTTCTGGGATTAGAAGCTAGGCCTGAAGGAGGGATTTGTGGTGAGATTTTTTGCTTTCGATACCTCTCCCCCTTGGAGTGTGCAGTACCCAGGCTGTCTGGTGATGCCAAGGCTACGTCAGGATTCAGGGGACTCTACGTGAGAGTCCCACTAACTGCAAGAGAACCAACCTGTTGACAAACGCTTTTAGATGCCTCAGCCTTTGGAACCATGAAAGGAACTTCCCGATTTCCAAGGCACACAGCCTAACGCAGTGGTTTTCAAACTTTTTTGCTCAGAGCACAGTTGAAAAAAAACATTTATGCCTGCGACCCAACAATTGCATCTTTCAGCAATGCATTCCAGTCTTGTGGCGGCAGCAGCATCAGGGGGTGCGAAGACCCAGTACCTGAGGGTCTGCGACCCAGTATTGGGCCCTGACTAGGGTTACCAGATACCAAAGCATGGAAAGGAGGACAGGGAAGTACAAAAAGGACATGGAGAAAATGTAGTATTAATATCTGCCCGCCCCCGCGGCCTCTTCCTGGCTCCTCTGCCCGCCCCTGCGGCCCCTTCCATGATCCTCTGCTCCCCCCACGGCCCCTTCCATGATCCTCTGCCCGCCTCCGCAGCCCCTTCCCAGCTCCTCTGCCCGCCTTCTGAACCCAGCTTTTCAAACATATTTTGGACCCTAAAATTCTCGGCTTATACGCAAGCATATATGGTAGCTTCATATAAAAAACTGAAATTTTAATCATAAGTAAAAAGCCGGACAAAATCATGTATTTTTAAAATGCCTGCCGGACGGAGGATGTGAAGGTAAAAAGGAGGACATGTCCTCCTTTTACCAGACATCTGGTAACCCTAGCCCTGACCCATAGTTTGAAAAGCACTGGCCTAGTGGTTAATGAATGGGGCTTGACAGCAGGTGTCCTGGGTTATGCTTCTGCCCCCACGGCCTAAGCAATCTGGCTGTGCCCTAGGTGCCTCTTGGGAAAGTGGAGGCGCTCTGTATCCATCTTGGATAGGCTCTCGAGAAAACTGGGCAGACGATGTTGGAGAATGGCAGAGAGTGTGCGAATGAGATGATGTAATGTTAGTATTGAAGCAGCTGGGCCAATGCCTGGAGCCAGTCACTGTGAACTTGGTATTTCAGAGGCTGTGCAGCTGCTGAAAAGTGCTGGAACTCCTGCCTTGAGTCCTGGGGGTCGAATGTTATTACTTGAACACCCCCGCACCCCCTTTCCTCTCTCCTCCCTGGAAAAATCACCACTTTTGCCAGTATCCTCTCTTGGCTTTCCCCTTCCAGTTTCTACTGCCCTGAGCAAAGAAAGCCAAAAGCAAGAGACCGTGGGATCTCCCAGTCCCTCCTGCCTCCTCTGACGTCTTCCAGTTGCACCCCAGGCCAGTCTAAAAATAACCCCCAGTGTAGCCAAAACGATCTCTTTGTCTCTCAGCAGACAGCGGAACAGATTGCTAGTGGTAAAACTATTAAAAGAGCAGTTAGTTATAAATTGTGTCATTGCACAGTGAACCCTGCCTGAGCCACTGAGGCCTCAGATCTTCTCTGAGCCAGCAGCACCCAAGAGAGAAGGAGGGCAATCACGAGCAATGTAGTTTTAAAGCCAATCTGGATAATACACTCCAGTCAGGAGGAAGCGAGCTGGGCAGGCTCTGTGGGTGCTTTGATTTGCTGAGAGCCGTGCAGCAGTGCCAGCTCTGGCAACATTTGGTGTTTTCCTCTGCGCCTCAGCTGCTGGAGTCAGGGGATCCCCAGAACGGCTCCTCTGCCTTTATTAAGAAACGGGTGCATTTCTAGCTCCGGTGGCTGGAGAGAAGCACTTGAAACGGTCCAGTCCTGGAAGGCAAAGCAACAGAACCTTATGCAAAGAATCGAGTCTCTTCTAGGTACTTCATTGCCAGAAAATGATGCTCTGTCCTTGCACCATGAATTTTCACACCTGCAGGCCAAGCAGAAGTGACTCCTGAGCGGGTGCCATAGCCCTGACCTTACATGCACCTTCCAGGAGCTGAGCAGGACGAAAACAACCAGTGATTGCTGCTGTCAGCAGGGGAAGGTCCAGGCTATCGCAGTCTGCATGCCATTGCTTTTCTTTCACCTGAGGAAAGAATGGGCCACACAAGGTGCTTTTGTAGTCTTGTGTTTGATGAATAAACAGACCATGCTCTCCTTAGAACAACCCTTCAATACAGCACTCCTTCAAGGGCCCAGCAGCTGTCCTGAGCCACCCTTGTGGCCCCTCCCTGTCTGTTCCCTGCTCCAGAATTCAGAATTCCTAATACAGCTGGTTGGGAATTTTTTGACAAAACACCTTTTCATGTATGGCTCTGCAGGTCAAGAACCTAGGGCTGCTTGGGCCAGTGTGGCCCTGCCACCAGCCAGAGCTGTGAGCCACACCCTACAAATTTAAGAGACTAAACCCTATGGGAATTAATACTGCCCATAAAGAGCTGACTGGCAGAACCCGTGAGCCTGCTCAGACGCACTGTTTAAGCATAGAGGTAGCTCCAGGAAGCCATCTGTGAATGTGGCCTGCTGCTACAACAGATTTTGGCTCTGTTCTTTGGTGTGACTCCTGCGTCCTCTCTCTGGATGCATTCCTGACACTGGTTCTGAGCTTTCACTTGACTGATAGTAGCTAGCTCGGATCCCCTAACTCCTGCTCTGTGCATGAGGCCTGACTCCTGGTCCTACCTGCTAGGCCAGACTACCCATGTCCCAGATCTGATGTTCCCTCATTAAATGGTGATTTGTTAAAACCCAAACCCAGAGGGATTTCCAATTTTTTTTTGGAAGACGAAAAGAGTTTTGAAATTGTCAGAATAGCCCATTTTGCTATTTTCTGTATGAGAAGTTCTGGGATTTTTTGGCTTGAAATGACTTGGGTTTGAAATGTGAGTTAAATCAGTGGTCCCCAACCTTTTCCTTTATGCGGACTACTACATTGTCATTGAAATCTTTTGCAGACCACATTCTAACCGCCAAATGTGCAAAGAGCGTTGGTTCACATTGACATCACGCAAAAGCACCACTATTTAAATTCAGAGAATGTCATATTACACAAGAATGTTTGTGAAGCAAATTACAATGTGAATAATAATGTAACATCAGATATGATACATGAGAGGTACATGGGATTATCTTATTATTACATTATCTTTCTTTTTCCCCCACGGACCACCTGCAGTATGCTTGCGGACCGCGGACCATAGCTTGGGAACTGCTGAGTTAAATCATAGGCAAAAAAAGCCTTTTTTCCCATAAAAAGATTGAAATCAAAACAAAACATTTTGAAGTTATCAACGTACAACATTGAAATTGACCTAAATTTTGGTAAGGTGGAATTTGGTTCACAAAATTTTCTGAGATTTTTACTTTTTGTCTTGGTTCAGAATGGTTTTGTTGCTGAAATCCTGAAAATCCTCTCAATCACCTGCCACTGCTTAATGGAGGAAAAGGTAGCTTAAAAAACAAAGCTGCATTTTACCAGATGCAATCACGGTGGGCTCCCCTGCACATCTCTGCTCCTGGGCCAAGGCTGCTATGCTTGCCTGACTGGCAACGAAGCTAGGAAGGCTGTTGCTGGCTCATGTGCAGAGGAATGGTGAGAGGCAAAGCCTGTGTTGGCTGCAGTGGAGAGCGTCTTTTCTGAAATGCTATCTCGGGGACTTCCTTTCTGCCCCACCATCCCCACACATAAGATACAATTCTGCAGTGACCTGGAGAACTACTTTCGCCGTCTCAGACACTATCCCTTTGAAACTTTTCTGAAATTGTGAGTCACAGCTGTGGTCAGAAAGCAGACCATCCCCCATGGGGGACGCTGGTCTGCTTGAGTTTGCCAAAGCACCATGAAGGTGCATGTTTCCTATTCACCCACTGGAGCCTGGGCACTTGTGCACAGGCGGCCTTAAGCAATTGGGGGCCCTAGGCAAAGGCCCATTGTGGGGCAGCCTATAGGGCCCCACAGCCCCCCCCCGGGCCCCCCTGGCCCCGTCTCTGCCCCTCTCCTGTCCCGCTCCCCCGTCCCCCCAGGGCCCTGACCCCCCCCTCGGCCCCAGCTCCCCCTCTGCTGCCCCACACCCCCCTGGATTCCCGCCACTTGCCCCTGGCCCCAGCACCAGCTCCTCCTGCTGCTGACCAACTGGCAGTTGCAGTTTTTGGGGTAGGTAAAGCAGGCTAGGTGAGCGCCTGCTTCGCCTACCCCAAAAACCGCCACTGCACTTGTGTTATTAATCTGTTGGTTGAAGTCCGCATTTGAAGGGGGGGCTGTTCTGTGAGCGAGTGGCTTCTTCTCCTGCCTGGGACTGCTCTGGTAAAGGGAGGCTCCCAGAACAGATAGCTGGTTCAATAAACTGCTTTTATGCCAGTATAACTCCATTGTAGCTAGTGGGGAGGAAGAATCTGTCCCATGGCATGAGGACAGATGGTCTCTGATCCATTACCAGGGGTGAATGTGTGCTCAATGTATGAAATGAGTCTGATAAGCAACAGCAATCCAGACACCTGGGAGATTCAGAGTAGGAGGCCAAGAAGAGGATTTTCCTCAGCTCTAGGGGCAAAACAGAATCACTTTCTTAAGGCCCACTGACAATTTGATGACTGGCTGACTTGGATCAGTTCTGTGCCATGCAGCTGTCAGACAGGAAAACACTCGCAATGGAAGGAGAGTGATTTTAGCAGTGTGATGGCGCTCTGGTGTTGGTATGGGAAAATTTTTGGTTGGAGACCAGTGATTACAGATTGTTTTTCCTGGTTACAATCAGTACTAAGGTTAGTGCTGCTGTCCTGGTGTGGATATTCTTCTCACTCGGTCCTCGGCATCACCATGCGATTGGAACTGACACACTGCAGCACCCGTGGGAGACTCACGCCCACTGGTGACAAGACAGCTGCCTACAATGAAACAGAGATATAATGGCATTTTGTATGAATGCTTTGTAATGGTAGCTGGGAAGAAAAAAAAAAGATAGGAAATAGTACTTGTCTTTCTACAATAGACTAACACGGCTACCCCTTTGGAATTTGGTTTGGCCCACTGAGCCTTTTGCAAGGCAGGGCTTGGAAGAGTTAGTGGGAGCATCAGTTTTTTAAGGATCTCCACGTAGTGATTAAACAGAACGTGGGACAGTGCGAACTCAGCAAATGCAGGGATCAGGCTGTCTCATCTGTTTCACGTTGAATTAAACCCAGAGATTCCCCAGGCACTGATGGTGGATGTTGTTCTAAAAGACAACATGCAACTCAGTGCAAAAGCAATGTAGTGAATGCCAACATGAATTCCTCAGGAAATGAAAGCCATTGTTTTTAAAAACATCGGGCCAAATCCTTTCTGATGGTTTTCACCATGCGGAACATAAGAACAGCCACAGTGGGTCAAGGCCAAAGGTCCATCTAACCCCATGTCCTCTCTGCAGTGGCTGGTGCCAGATACTTCAGAGGGAATGGAAAGAACAATGGGGGCGTCTACACTTGTAAATTAAGTCAACTTAAGCTTGCCTAAGTCAACTTAATTTACTCTGTGCCTACACTACACTTTAAGCAGCTGCTTAAGTCGACTTAAGGAAAATTTAAGTCGACTTTATTAAACCTCATTTTAAGTCGACTTTCTGCTTAAGTCGACTTTCTAAAGTCGACTTAAGGCAGTGTAGACGTGGAGTAGCCCTAAATTGACTCTAAGTCAACTTAGGGCTGTCCAGGACTTCCCCACTGCCCTCCCTGCCAGGGTGGCTGGCACAGGGAGAGCCTGGTATGCCCCCCACAGGGCAGGGCAGAGCCCTGCCCACCCTGCCCCTATGCCCTGCCAGGGTCCCTGTCCCCCTTTGCCCCATTGTATCCAGGTACAATGGGGCAAAGGCTGAGCCCCCTGGCACTTGGCAAGGGGTGCCCCCTCTGCCACCATGGACCAGTCCCAGGTCCACCTAGCCCCTACAAGTCAACCTAGGTGTCCAGTGTGGACGCTCTATGTCAACTTTGTACAGTCCCCTGAAAGTCGACTTAAAATTTAAGTGTGGACATGCTAAGTCGACTTAAATTAACAAGTGTAGACATAGCCAGTGCAACTAAGGCTTAGGGACACCAGTGCATGACGTTGTGTCCCTGACAATCTTGGCTACTTGCTGTGGATGGACCTATCCTCCATGAACTTAGCTCATTCTTTCTTTAAACCCAGTTATGCTTTTGGCCTTCACAACCCACAAGTGGTGTGTGACCTGGCCTGTTACTCTTCTCTTCATACCAAACAAGCATGTGAAGACACTGGAGACAAGCTGAGGATGATGGGAATCCCAGGAGACTGGATTTTCTCACACGATTTCTGCCATGGTGGGCCAAAATCTTGCAAGAACAATAGCCACGTTTTAGGCCCCAGTGAACCCAGCCTGGGTTTGGCGTCAAACCTAAACTCTGAACCTTGGCTAGGATGAGAACTTTCAAATCTGTCGGCTCTGTTCTTGCACAGTACTCATCACTGCCCAGATAACACCCAAACCAAACCCCTAGCTCAACTCTGTCTCTAAGCTCTGTGAGACAGACTGTGGCCAGCCTTCGCACACCTGTGCATGGAAGAAAATTTCTCCAGCACCCCTTGCCTTGCAGGGACCAGTCATAGCAGTGGTCAGCTTCTGCCGGTGTATGGCAACCTCCATTGGTGCAGGGCCACCAAAGCCAGGTGTTCCTGATTGACAAGGCGGACAGGTCAATGAGGGAGCTGGGGAAGGGGTGTCCCCATCCCTGTGAGCTGGAGCCGCCTGGGCAGAGTGGGGCAGAGTTAAGGACAAAGCAACTGATGGGGGGTAAGAGAAGCCAGGCCACGGAGCTGAGCTGTGCAGAAGCAGAGTGGAGCTGGGCTGGAGTCTGGTGCGGTGAGTGAGCGGCTGGGGGAAGTGACGGGGGGACCCTGGGCAGGGCCTGGTGCAGGGAGACGCCGCTAGCCCAGAGGCCACACAGGTCAGACGGGGAGGGATTGGCCAGTACCAGAGCAAGTGTCCAACCCACAGCCTCCCTGCAGCAAGGCCTGGGCAGGGGCTGGGGATGTGTGTGGAGCAGGCTATGAGCTTCCCTTACACCCCAGAGATGCTGTGTGTGGTGCTTCCAGGCCCTGGTGTTTTCCTTTCACCCGTCTCAACTTTTCCTTATTTTTCAATTGGTGGCTGTTGAATGCGTTGTATTTGCTTTGCTTTCTATGCATCTCTCAGTGGGGCAGGGAAGTGTCCAGTGCAGAGCGGGCACCCTGGAGTGGGGACACCCTAGCCCCTGCTCTAGGTGAGAATGACAAAATTGGGGATCAAGCTTCCAGGGATCCAGGGCCCAGCTTTGTTGGGGTTACAAGGACCCTGCCATACAGGAGAGGGGGAGGGGGGTCCTTGAGGTCAGGCAGGCCTGTGGGTCAAGGGAGTGGGTGTGAGGATTCGGATACTTTTGCTAACCAACACTGCCAGGGCAGTGTGTGAGCCAGGAAAGAGCCCCAAAATAGTGGGACCGTCTCCCCACTGTCTTGAGAAGTGTGTGGCAGGGAGAGGTGTTAAAACAGTTGGTTTGGTGGCCCTGCACCAATGGAGGTTGCCATCCACAGGCAGAAGCTGACGCTGACTCATTTTAAGTTGCTGTAGAGTAGTTGAGGCCAGCCTTGGATGTTCCCAGGAGAGGTTTCCCTGCCCTGGAGCTTGTGCCCTTTGTTGTTCACCTGGCTCTGACTGTGCATACGTGAAAGGGGGGGGACCCTGCTGTGGGGGGCATGGAGCACTTGCAGGCCACACTGCAGTCACCTGGAGGGGAGGGTGCTGAGTATTGCCTGGGGCCATCCTCACTTCCGGACGGAGTCTCCGGGCTGCCCCCCACAGCGAGACCCTTGCCTCTCAGCATGGCAGCCTGTGGTCAATGGATGTTTTCACTCTGGCCCTGCTCTGACCAATCTGCCCCTCTGAGGGCGGGGGTGACTGGCGCATGGTGCGGCCCCAGTGCAGGCCCCCAGGGCCTGGAAGGCTGCCCTCCATCATGTGCCAGCCGTCTCTGCCCCCTGGGTGAAGTGAACAGGTGCTGGCCTGCTTCACCCCACCCCCAGGGGTGGACCAGCCAGCCCAGGAGCCGGGCAGGGGAGCAGAGCCTGGCCTCTGGCCCCAGAGTCCTGCTCCCCCAGTGCCAGCAGTCTAGAGCAGGAGCGCTCTTCCAAGCCCTGCTGGTGATGAGCAGGGTAGAAAGGGGAGACAGGGGGTGCAAATCAGGGGTTTTAGGGGCTGGAGCCTGGGGCTCCCCTTTAGGCTGGGGAGCCCCTGCATTAATCCGTCCCTGGGTACACCAGAGGAAAGTGCAGTGATCCAGCAAACTGGCCCAATGAAGGCTCCCCAGCCCTGCCGGTTGGGTGTTGATTTAGGTCCTGAAGCAGCAGGGATGATATGTTTTTGCAACCTATCTCCTGTAGCTGTAGATGTTCTCATTATCTAGAGACGTGTATAATCTGTTTCCAGTCCCGCTAAACATTTGGTATCTGACTAAGCTCCCAGCCACACTGCGCTTTGCAGGATTGGGTCCTAAGCTGTATTTATCAGGCTGTGGCTGGCCATTTTTGGAGGTGGGGGCTGCGTCATAGTGTGAAGGGCATGTGGACTAGTGGCCAGAGCACAGGGCTGGCAGCTAGGAACCCCTGTGTTCTCAGCTAGGCTCTGGTGCAGGCCCTGGGGCAAAGCTCTGTGCCTCCGTTTGCCCACCTGTGCCACGGAGACCTGCTCGGAGTGTGGGTGTGTTCATTTGTATTTGCATGTTACTGGAGAGACGGAGGCTGGGGTTGCTCGCTGAGTTGCCTGATGTCAGCTGCAGTGAGAGATCGCCTGACTTCCCCAAAATCATCCAGGGTATCTGTGGTACAGCCAGGAACTGAAGTGAACCTTCTGGATCCCAACCCAGTGTCTTCACTACAAACCCCTCCTTCCTCTCTGCAAGCTGGTCCATCATGTGTGATCCTGAATGGTTCTTGCAGCTTCCTCCTTCCCTTAGGTTTCCTCCCCACCCTTTCTCATGGGTATCCCAGCCCTTTCCCGCAGCCTCCTGCACACTCCACCTCTCAACTGATCCAACGTGTCTCTTCCATGTTGCTTCTTATTGAGTAGCGTGGAGCAGTCAGACTGGGAACCAGCCAGGCCCTTGCAGGGCAGTGACCATTTGCTGCTTCTCCATGCCACTGGATAGCTGTGGCTGAGCCGGTTTCCACCACAAAGGGGGCCTCGGCTCTTGTGAGATGGGCTAGCCAGGATGGCATCAGGCTGTGGGGAGAATGGGCAGCTGGGATGAAGGGGCTTGAACCAGCACAGCACCCACAAGGCATCCCAAGCTGGCTCTGATTCTTAGGACCCTGCAGTGTGCAGCAGCCTCACACAAAACCACAGGTTTCTGGTGTGGTTTACTGAACATCTTGAGCGTTAGCAACGCCTGCTTGTTGTTTGCTATTCCAGCCCCCCAGCCCAGCTGCATGCATCTTCCCCCCGCCCGCCAGCCGGAGAGGCACATGACAGCCAGTCATCCCTTTATCAGCATGACAGCCAGAAGGAACTCGTGCGTCTCATGCACAAGAGACTCTTCAGGGATTGATTTTATGCTGAATGTCTAGCTTCCCCAGGGCCTCCATGAGGAGGGATTCCCAGCCACGTGTGGGCTCGAGCCCAGGTCAGGTCACAGGGACGGAGGTTTGGTGGCACTTTGTCATTGTCCTAATCAGCCTACACCTTTTATCTCCTTGGTAGCAAGCCCCGGGGCTTGAGAGGAAGCACAGCATGTCAAAATGTACAGTGCCCTGCTCCTGAATGGGAATGGATGAGCCTGCCTGGGTCTGGGCCAAGTCATAGCTAAAGGGCTGGAGGATCTGGTGGCCAAGGGGGGCAGGAGAAATGCATTCAGTGCCTGGTTCTGCTACACACTCCCTTGGTGACCTTGGGGCAGTCCCAGCGCCTCTCTGTGCCTCAGTTTCCCCAACTGTACTATGAATGATCCTTCCTTTGTTTGTCTTGTCTAATGCGTTTGTAAGCTTCCCAGGACAGGGTCAGTCTCTTACTCCAGCTCTGCACAGCAGCCAGCACAAGGGGCCCTAGCCTTGGTTGGACAGAACTAATAATAAAACCGAAGCTGCCTAGTACGTAACAAGCTGTTATGGGAAATGGCTTGCCGCTTGTCCTGTTGTTGCCATTCCCGGCATCGTCCCTGGTGCCTGCCTCCAGCTGTCTCCTTCCTGCAACACAGCTTTGCCTGGCAAACACCCCCACAAAAACTTTGTTTGCAGGCGCCTTCCCCATTGTCCCTGCCAGGGCCAGCCGAGGAGCTGGGCCTGACCCAGGTGCCTTTCTGAGCACAGAACAATGTAGACTTAGCTCTGCATGCCTTAACAGGCAGGCCGATCCCTATCTCAGGACAGCTCGCCTGAGCCGGCTGTTGGAGTGTTGTTCTCCCTCCACCCAAGCTCAAGCCCTGGCTCCCTCTGCAGGGATTTGCTCCATTGCCCTCCCTTGGCCATAACACTGTATACACGCAGGCAGGGCTCTACCCCATGTGGACCCCCAGAGTGATGCTCCCTGGCAGTTGTGCAGGCTGGCAGCAGCCGTTCTCAGGAGGCAGGGCTGGCTGGAGTGGGCTTGGTCCCTGGTCCTCTGCAGTGGAACAATATCAATTAGAGACCCTTATCTCCTGATACATGCTCAGTGCTGTGCTCCCAGAGCATGCGCCGAGCCCTGGGGTGCATGGGTGTCTCCCCACCGCTGGGCAGAACATAGGGACACTCCTGGCCCAGCATGTCCCAACCAGGGAGGAGAGTGTCTGAGCAGGGATGGAAACCTGGCTCCTGACAGGGCCACTCAGCTCTCAGGCTGCTGGAAAGTGACTTAGCTCAATGCCATCCTCATGGGCAGAGCTGGGCAAGGCGCTGGCCCATCACCTCTGCATGATGGGCAGCAGCAATGAGGATGCCTGCAGCGGGGGGCTGGGTGGTGCCCATCTCAGTGTTGGCAGCTGGGGCTGACAGGACTGGTTCTCCAGAGCTGTAGCTTCTGCCACGCAGAGCAGAGTGACAAGACCCTGTAGGATGGCCCACTCCGGCACCAGCTGAGGCTTCTCGCTGACATACACTGTCCTCTTTCTAAAGCAAGAAAACAAAGGCCTGCTGCGTTGTCCTTTGACTTGCTCTCTGGGAGCCAGCTCTTGTGACTGGCTGCTGATGACTGTACTGGCATAGAAACCCCAGAGATAAGGCCATAGGGCTCCCAGGGGCAAGGATGAGGACTGGGAGAGACACGTCGGAAACTTTCTCTGCTCAAAACACTACTCTGGGCTCTTCTTTAATACACAAAGCCTCATAACTGGGACCCAGAGCAAACAGCTCTGGACAACAGGGGGCGGGCATGGGGAATGTGTATTTCATCTGTGTTCTCTGCCTGCTCAGACACGAATCCCGGTGTGCAGCTGGAGGCTGATTGGAGATCCTTGCTCCTCGTGATGGGCCATGTGCAAGGCATTGTGTGGGCTCGGTTGCTTTCCCAGCCATCCATGTGCCTGGGATACAGAAAGGCCATGGAACACAGGCTGTTGGCAGAACCACGCCCGGCAGGAGCGGGCCTGTGTTTTCTTGGTCTGGTTCAGCTGAAATTCCGGGCAGGGAACGTGGGGACCATGCCAGTGCTGGGGTTTGCAGCCACAGGGAAGTCAGCACATGAAGGGAAGATGGTGCTAGGGTCTCTCAGGTGCACAGGCTGGTGCAGGCAGGTCCTGGCTAGCGAGTAGTTTTAGTGACCAGGCCAGTAGATGTCCCAGAGACTCAGGCACTGCCCTGTGCTGGGATGCGGCACGCTGCCCATGTCATTCTCAGTCCAAGGACATGGACCCCCCCGGGTGCGCGGAGCAAGCTAATGCACTAAAAGCAGCGTGTGGCTGCAGAGGGGGTGAGTGGCGGCTCGTGGCAGGGGTTAGTAACCCCATGTACGTGCCTAGCAGCAGAGACAGAATCATGGTCAGGGCAGCATCCGCCCCACCACCCACTCCACTGGCTGCACTCTGTTTACTATGGACAGCTTTTCTGGAGCAAGTGTCGCACCTCCAGCTCCATGTGCCGGGCTCTGGGGTCAGCCACAGGCTCCCTGTGTGACCCAGAGCAAGTCCCTGTCTGGTGTGTGCTTCAGGGCCCTGTCTGCAAAGGGGTCAGTGTTATGTGAGGCTAAAACCCGGGGTTCAGATGCTGCCACTCTGAGTCTCTGCACTTCAGTATGGGGCCGAGCAGGAAGCCCCCCACTCCACCCAGTGCTTAGCTGTGGGGCATGGCAAGAAATACCTGAAGAGGCAAATCCCTGGTATCTCCTCAATCATCTGCTCAGAGCTCCAGGACCAGCTTGTGCCTCCCAGCGAACCGGGACAGTGCCCAGCAGGGGTGGTAATGCCCTGAGCTGCCCTCTGGCTGACATTCTGCTCTCACAAGTAGGGGGTGGACCCCTCCGTTCCTTGACGGGGCTTCATCTCAGCGTCAATCTGGTCAGGCCCCTTGTTCTTTGCAGCCCCCTCCCCCCCGCAGTCCTTTCGGGGGCCTCTCCAGCGCACCCCAGCTAGGCCAGGGAACGTCTTGCCTGAGCAGGGCCCAGCAGTGTGAGCGTTAATGGAGCCTACGTGAGCATTGCGTCAGGGCTGAGCCCTGGCATAGGCCCTATTGTTTGGGGAAGAATGGCTGTCCTCCCCCAGGGATCGCCAACGTGCTGGGAAACCTGACCCGGCACTGAGCCAGGGAGCAGATTGCTGGGCTCAGCCCTGCTGCCCGGGCATAAATGCACAACCCCCTGGGCTCTGACGGATGCCAGTGGGGGGGACTGCCGTTTGCGCAGTGATCTCGAGGTCTGATGTTGCTGGGGAAGGTGTTTGCTCTCTGGGACGTGGCGATAGGGATGGGGGAGGAGGAGGCAGCCCCTCAGCTTATACACACAGCGGTGTGGGGCTTGGTGAACACTTGCTGCACCTGCCAGCGTGAGTGGAGCCTGATGCTATTTGCAGCTAGACGGGGCAGGGCCTTGCTCATATCCTGGGCCAGGGCTGCCCTCAGATCTCCCCAGCACTGCCTGCATGCAGGGTGCATCGCTGAGGGCAGCTGGGCTCAGGTTTCTCTCCATCAAGCCTCAGAGTCACCATAAAGGGGGCCACGCTTGATACCGTTGGGGAAACCAAGGCATGGAGTGGGGATTGGAACCCGAGTGTCCAGGCAGCTGGCTCCCGCTGCTCCAGCTGTTCAAGGCGCTGCTGGGTCTCTGTGCATGGGGGACTGCTGGAGTCCAGTGGAGCTCTGTATGGGAGCCAGGCCTGTGCCTCTGACATGGCTGTGTGGGGCAGTCTGGGTAGCACACCCAGTTAGGCTGTTCTTAGTATAGCCAGCATATTGGAGCGAAGCTGGCACGATGGTAGAGCCAAGCTCCTCAGGCCCTGCCCTTCTTTGCCCCCCGCATGAAGTGCTGAGCACCTACAGGCCTGTTTGATGGACATGCTTTGTGGGTGCTATGCAGCTTCCGGGGAACAGCAGGGGCCTGGCCTGCTCGGTCCCTGCACAAAGGGTTATTGTAGCTGACTGAGGACTGTGCCGTGCCACTCCTCTTCTTCCGACGCCCACAGCTGGCCTCTGGATGGCAGTGCTCCTTAGCCCCCAGCCCAGCAGCATGGCTCTAGGAATCTCTGGGAGTGTCTGGAGATAGATTTCAGAAATGTCCATAGACTCTGCAGGGAGAAGCAGATCCTGTGGTTCCCCAGGGCCAGTAGCACAGAAGGTGCTTCTAGTACAGTCAGGTATCCTGGATTAGACAGAGAGTTTCGCTGTGTGTGCTGGGCAGTTCAAAGCCCGAGGTGCTCATCTAACCATTCAATGCCTCCCTGAGCCCTATGGGGCAAGAGGCCCTTATCCCCTAGGTTAGAAGGACTGAAACCCCTTATCTCTGCATCTGTGAGTGAAACGCACAATGGCTGAATCTAATCCCGCAATGTATTTGCCTCAGTAAAACCCTGCTGCACTGAGTTCCACTGGTGAAGGGAGCATTGGGGGCTGGCCTGCCCTCTTACCACCACCACTGTCCATTCATGTGTCCCCCGCAAGCGCCTCAAACTGCCCAGCATCTCCACCTGCCATCCCAGCACTCCTGGACCTTTGTGCTGCTGGTTTCCAGTTCTGCAGCAGCTGTGGCTGCACTGAGGACCCCATAGCTCATGTGCTATCTAGGAGGAAGACACGCCAGCGGTTTATATAACAACCCCCAGGACTTTCACCCCCCAGGCCTTTCTTAACGCTACCTCTCCTCAGCCTTGCTCTTTGACCGCCCCCTGCGCCCAGAAGACGTCTTCAGCCAGCCTGGCTGTAAAGATCTCTGGTTATTCCCCTGGTGAAGTCACAGCATGGCCAGACCCAGGGAAGCACTGGCCTTGCCATGTGTTCTCATTGCAGTCCAGCCAGCAGTTCAGTGCTGGCCACTGGATGGCAGCATTCCTGCACCACTCCGGCAGTAGCTGGGCATGCAGGGCGGTCCCAAATGTCCCTGGAGGTCCAGCAGGTGTATGGGGGATGAGCTATTTCCCAGGGGCTCATCTTCCCCTCAGTGCTGTGGCTGGAGGGAGTTGAAGAGCTGAGCTGATGCGGTGACCTGGAGGTGCCTGGTGAATTGGCTCTGAAAAGTGGAGCCCTTTGGGGACAGCTGTGTTCAGTGGCAAGGAGAGGGGGTGTTCTGGGGGGCTTCGTACAAACAGCTGGGGGCATAGGGCACATGGAGGAGATGCTGTGAGTACCACAACCCCCTCTCCCTTCCCCCAGTCAGAAAGCACTTATCCCTGGGCTGGCATCAAGAGCAGGTCTGTGGGGAACGCGGAAGTCGGAAAGAACAAACTGTGCCGACAACCGCTCTTCCAGCTTCTGCTTTCGGCGTTATCTAACCACCTCAGCAAAGAAAACAAGGGCTGTGGTCCTTGCTCTTCTTCCTCCGCAGCTGCTTGCAGTGGGTTTGGCCCAACCCCTGGATGGAGCTCGGAGAGACAGAGACCGCCCTGGCCTGTATATAAATGGAGTGGGACTGCAGAGCCAGATCTTCCACAGTGGCCGCTCCTGGTGCAGGCTGGTGGTCCAGGCTCGCTCCTGGTGCAGGCTGGTGGTCCAGGCTCACGGTGGCCAGAACCTCAGGCTCTGTTCCCAGAGACAGCTCTAACCCTCCCAGGAGCTCAGTTTGCCCTTTTATGTGCAAAACGGGACCAGGGAGTCTGCTCCCAGTGCAGTACAAACCCCTGTCCAGGGGGCAGGATCCAACCAAACAACCCTGAGCAACGAGGAACTAGGGCCTACCTCCAGACTGGGGCGGGGTGTCTCAGGCCTGTCTCTGCTGGGCAGGGAGCCCAGGCCCAGAGCCTGATGTTCCAGACTTAGCTTGCACCCCACATGTGGGGCAGCTCTTGGGGTCACAGTACTGTGCCAGAGTGAGCCCCTCCAAGCCCCTGGGGAGACAGCGATGGCCAAGCTGTGCGGACTCTGGGGTGGCCTGGGAAGGGGCAGCTTCCCGGTTTACTCCCATGCTGCACCCTCAGAGCTCCCACTAAGTCTGGTTGCTTTCTGGGATCACTGTACCCTCTTCATCAATGCTTTCACTGCACCATCTCTCTCAAAGACAATGACTTTGTGGTGCCAAGGCAGGGCAGCTGGGGGGGGAGGGGAGGAGGATTTTCATGCACTTTGCACACCTTCAGGATGTGCCTGGGAGAGAAGGGAATTTGCATTTGCCCTTTAGAGTGAATTGGAAACCAAAAACTTCCTGGTTAGATCCAGGAATGAGCAATGGCAGCTTCCCACATGCAGGGCCCTGCCCGTGGACTTCCACCCTCACCTGCAGCACGCCCTGCTCATCCAGGCCACATACAGCTCTGCTGCTGCTTCTTGGGACCATTCAAGTTCCGGCCAGAAGGGAGCCCCGTGGTCCCTTCTCCCCAGGATGTGAGTTGTCCCAGGGAGAAGGGAGCTGGGACGAGCCGCTAGCAGCTTGTCCTGGGGAGAGCGAGTCCCACGTGGGACTGGCTCTCCCCAGGACAAGCTGCTACTGGCTTCCTGGGGAGAAGGGAGCAGGGGCACCCTTTTTCTCCTGCCCTAAGTCGACTAAGTCGACTTAGGGTGTCCACACTGCAGAAGTTGACTTAAGAAGTTGACTTAAGCAGTAAAGTCGACGTAAAACTAGGACTTTACTTTTCCTTAAGTCGACTTATGCAACAGTTTAAGTCGACCTAAGGAAACTCCAGTGTGGACGCAGAGTAAATTAAGTCGACTTAAGCAGGTTTACGTCAACTTAATTTACAGGACCCTCAGCCAGGTCACACAGCCGGTCACCAGCTTCGGACCCGAGTCTGCCTCCCAGGCATGTGTCTGAACCATTTGACCATGATCCTAATCCTAATCCATGAACTAATACATTTGATTGCTTAGTTTGAATTAACGATTAATTCGAACTAGTTAGTTTGAACTAATCCAATGTGGCCTTGTTAGTTTGAACTAATTGCTTAGTTCGAACTAATTGGCAGATTGACCTTCCTGCAACTGACTAATTCGAACTAAGCAAATGCCCTGCATGGCCATGGCTAGTTCGAAATAGCATTCTAGTGGGGCCATGCTAGTTCGAATTAAGTTAATTCAAACTAACTAAAATTAGGTCGAATTAGTTAGTTCCAATTAACTAATTCGAACTAGCTTTTGTAAGTGTAGACATAGCCATAGATTTTAAGGTCAGAAGGGACCAATATGATAATCTAGTCTGACCTCCTGCCAGGGCCAGCCCAACCATATATGTGAACTAGGCAGTTGGCTAGAGCGGCACGTTTTAAGGGGCACCAGATTAGATGGAAGTGAATTTTTTTCTCTATTTAAAATATATATTAGCTTTTTTCCTCTATATTGAATGTGTGCAGGGGGGCACCAAAGTCATAGTTCACCTATGGTGCCACAAACCCTTGGGCTGGTTCTACCTCCTGCACAATGCAGGCCACAGAACCTCCTGCACCCATGTGTGCTTTGGAACGTGGTGGTGGAAGACATTAATTACAAATTCCCATGTCCTGCATGGAAGGTGACTAATGTTGTCCCCTTCTCCCAACCAGCTGCGCCTCCAGTGTTGCTCACATATCTGGATATCTGTTCCAGGCTCAGTTTGCTCTATGTGGTGCTGTCTTGGCCCATCATTGTCAGTGCCCGGCGCATCTACCCTCCCAGCTGCTGTTACCAGGCAGGGCCTATGCGGGTGTCCATGAGCCGTTGGAGGGGGAGCTATAGGACAATTCCTAAACACACGCAGAAAGGGGAAACGTCCCCAGGCAGAACGTCAGTTCAGATCAGTGAGATTGTTCCCGGGTTAAGGAGTGCGACATTTGGCCCTTGCAGCATACAGTAACTTGCTGTGTCCCTTAATGTAAAGGAGTACCAGGGCTGCACCATTCACGGCATTACAGAGTACAGAGCTAGATGTGACCTTCCGCTCTACTGCAGCCAAAGGCCTGGCCGGGAACAAGTGACCTTGGAAGGGCCTGCCCTGCAGAGATGACTTCGCCCTAGGGGGTCACAGATTAATGACACATCCACTCTGTCTCTGTTAAAGCAGGATGCACTGGGGCCTGTAGCGTACTAAGAAGTGTGTAATCTGGCTATGCAATCGCATCCCTAACGGAACTGTAATATGCACTGTCACCCTCCATTCACTACGCATGGCGGTTAAGTGAGGTTTCTTGGAAGATGTGTAATGCCAATGGGCAGCCATCACCCAGGGGGTACTCTGATGGCTGGGTGACATCATCCCACAGGGAACTTAGCTGTGGGGTGGGGAACATCACTGTATGATGCACAGTCACACCAATGTGTGTAGTGTTCCCTGCTCAGCCATCAGACCCCACTCAGACCTGCCAGATGTGAGGGTAGATCTAGTGCCTGCCCTGGGCTTCCCCGCAGTGAGTTTGTCCCAGTGACTGTAGAAACAGGAGAGTTCTGGTCAGTGGTTGGCATCAGGATGCCAGGGGAACAGAAGCCCAGGGAGGGGAGAACCAGCTGTTGGATCAGGGGGCTGCCTGGACACAAGAGGCCTTGGCTGCTTGCTACCAGGGCCGTCCCTGAGGCCTCCTGTCGCCAAGGAAAACTGTTTATCACATTTCTTTGTTGGATTCTCCCTTTAGGGACCTTTGCACCAGCTCAGCTCTTCTGGGGCTTGTTGGCTGCAAAGCCAGCCTCAGGCATTGGAGTGCGGGGGACCTCACAGGAACATCCCAGCCCACACAGCCTCCACAAAAAGCCTATGGGCACATTCCCTTTTTGAATACAAGCTGGTGCAGCCCCTGTAGGTTGGGATCCCAGTGGGCAATGGGGCTGTAGCTCCACGCATGAAACGGGTAGGTTGGGGTTGGTCCAAGGGGTGGGACTAGGTGACTTCCTGAGGTCCCTTCCAGCCTTCATCTTCTCTGATTCTGTAATACAAGCTGTCTCTGTGGTTTGCCCCTGCTCCAGAGTGTCCCTCTGCTGATGGGCTCTGATCACCAGAGCATAGATACAGCTTTCGGGTGACTTACCAAAGGCACATTCAGCAGGTCCTGCATTATGCTGCTGGGAGTGCTAGGAACTTCTCGTGTGGATGGGCAGTGGAGCCATTCACAAGAGCGAGGACCGGTTCAGTAGTATTTCTGGGACCTGCTGGCTTTGTCCTTCTATGGTGCTTCTCAGCCAGTGATGGCACAGTCCATGGTGAACACCGATTGACCCCTGCATGCATAGCAGGATGACCCACCCACCACTAACATCACAGCCTGGCAAGTGTTCAGGTGTCCAGAGCAGAGCATTGGTAACTAGGCAGAAAAATTACAGCTGAAGCTACAAACTCTCCAGGACACTGCCCCCACCCCCAGCTTTGGGGAAGAGAGCCAGAGACTCTGTCATTAACCGTAGTGGGCATGCAGCACCCCTTAGCCTCATGCTGGGGTATTGCTTCATTGCTAACTGGGGGACAGTGTTCCTGAAACTCCTTGACTGGATTGGCTTCACCTTTCAGGAATCTCTTGTGTTTCTCCATGATGCCGGGATGTCTGGAGCTCCTGGCTAGCATGGGCCAGCGGAGAAGGCTCAGGGAAGAGAGTCAGCCAACTTCTTAGCCCAACTTTGCCAGTAGCCTCAAGTAGGTCATTTCCCCTCTCTCTGTCAGTTTCCTCTCCCATCCTGGGCCTGCCTTGTGTATTTTGGTTGATGTTCTTTAGGATGGGGAAGGTCACTGTGTGTTTGTGCCGTGCACTGCACAACAGGGCTCCAATCTCACTTGGGACCTGTGGGGCCAATAAATAATCAGTGGGGAGCTCCCAAGGGTTTTACCTAGCACTTGGCCCGACCTGACAGCTGCTAGATCACATGAGAGACACTACACCTGGAACCTGGGCCATGAACCAGTTGCAGTGCATTGGGATGTGACCAGGTGTAGCTGAGCCAGACATTCAGTGCTGTAGACTGGGATGGCTTGGTATATTCATGAAGTGGATAGGGTGATCAGGGAAGAGCCTGGTGTTGCAGTCTGTGCATGAATCAACCCTCAGGGTGTGGGAGGAACTCAACCGCAGCCAGAAATTGCCTTGCTCTGACTTTTGAGCCTTTGTGGTATCTTTATGTCCCCAGAGAGTGAAGTTGTGTTGCAGCATAGCACTGCAGCAGGGAGTGGGTGGCCCAGAAGAAACCTGTGAGCTTTAGGTGCCCATTTGCAGAGTGCCGGCAGCAGGAAAGGACCAGCCACGGCTGGCTCCAAGTCTCTCTCCCAGAAGATGAGATGGGAGGAGAGGGGAGGTTTTGAGTTGGAGTGGTGGCAGCACCTTGACTCTTAGGGCTATGTTTGATGCTAAACACCAGTCTAGTGCCTGCATCAGAGCCTCCAAAAGGGGAAGCTGCGGTTTCTACTGAGCCTCTGAAAAACAACGTGATATTATTATTGTCTTGTCACAAGAGCCGAATTCTCACACAAGGGGTGAGGGTGGGAGGGGAAATGGGCAGGGGGGTGGGGATTACAATTACGTCAGGCTTGTCCTGACAGCTTCCTTCCTGTTACAGCACTGCATGAAGGGTATATAAGTGGCTAAGCTATAATTATCCGGGGACCGAGAGCAGCACAGCTCCCAGCTTGGAGAGGACCAGCAAAACCAGTGTCTGTATGCTAGGCTGGGGCTGAAACCTGCACATTGCAGAAGTGAGAGAAGGGTTCCCATCTGCTCAGACCCAGGAGTCTGTGTTGTTGGCCCAGCAAAAGAGATTCGCTCACCCTCCTTGTCTCTATAATATCCTGGGACTGATACTGACTAGAGACAGACAGACAGACACTTATCTGCTGTGTTCTCTAGCTGGCATAAAGAACTCGGCAAAACAGAGACATGAAGGCTATGTCTACCCTTGCAAGTTAGGTCGACTTAAGGAGGCTTAAGTCGACCTAACTTAGTCCCTGCCCACACCAGGCTTTCATTAACTCTTTAGGTCGACCTAAGCACAGTGTGAACGCTTAAGTCCACTTTTTTAGGTCGACCTAAGGGCAGTTAGGTCGATTTGCTAAGTCCCCGTTCAGGGAAACCACTTTGTTAAGTCGACCTAATAAGGTTGACTTTTTGTAGTGTAGACATAGCCGAAGAGGAGTCAGGAGATGAAAAATTAAATGGAATCTACTGATAAGGAAGCTGCTCAATCATAAAATCATAGCAATGTAGGACTGGAAGGGATCATCTCATCCAGTTCCTATGCTGAGGCAGGGTTAAATGTTGTCTAGATCATCCCTGACAGGTGTTTGTCTAACTTGTTCTTAAAAGCCTCCCACCATAGAGATTCCACAACCTCCCTAGGCAATTTGTTCCAGTGCTTAACTATGCTGACAGGAAGTTTTACCTACTGTCCAACCTAAATCTCCCTTGCTGCAGTTTAAGCCCACTGCTTCTTGTCCTGTCCTCAGTGGTTAAGAAGAACAATTTATCACTCTCCTCTTTATAAAGCTTTTTATGTACTTGAAGACTCTTATCATGTCCCTCCCCAGTCTTCTTTCTCCAGATTAAACAAACCTACTGTTTTCAGTCGTCCCTCATAGGTCATGTTTTCTAGACCTTTAATCATGTTTGGCGCTCTCCTCCGGACTTTCTCCAGTTTGCCCACATCTTCCCTGAAGCATGGTGCCCAGAAATGGACACATTACTTCAGTTGAGACCTCAGTAGAGTGGAAGAATGACTTCTCGTGTCTTGCTTACAACACTCCTGCTAATACATCCTTAAATGATTTTTGCTTTTTCTGCAACAATGTTACATCGTTGGCTCCCACTTAGTTTGTGATCTACTATAACTTCCAGATGCTTTTCTGCAGTACTTCTCTCTAGACAGGCATTTCCCATTTGGTAGGTGTACACTTCCTAAGTGGAGTACTTTGCATTTGTCCTTATTGAATTTCAGCCTGTTTATTTCAGACCATTTCTCCAGTTTGTCAAGATCATTTCCGATTTTAATTCTGTCCTCCAAAGTACTTGCAACCTGTCACAGTTTGGTGTCATCCACAAATTTTATAAGTGTATTCTGCGTGGCACTAAAATTATATAAGAAGATATTGAATATAATTCAACCCAGGACAGACCTGTGAGGGACCCCACTCAGCATGCTCTTCCAGCCTGACTGTGAAACATGGATCATTACTCTCTGAGTACCGTTTTCCAGCCAGTTGTGCAACCACCTTGTGGTAGGTTTGTTTGGGCCAACTTTCCCTAGATTGTTTAAGAAAAGGTCATGTGAGACAGTATTAAAAGCCTTACTAAAGTCGAGATACACTTGTAGACTTATAGATTATAAAGTCAGAAGGGACCATTATGATCATCTAGTTCGGGGGTTCTCAAACCCTAGCCCGTGGGCCAAAAGTAGCCTGTGGTGCTTTTTAAAATGGCCCATACTGCGCAGCTGTTGGCTGCGAGCCAGGCCACAGCCGCCCAGCCATAGCAGGTGTCTGGGAACTCGGCTGCAGCCGCTGTCTCCCCTCCGGTCCCGGCCGGGGATCCAGGGGCTGCTGGCATGGTTGTGGGGCATGCTGGGGGGCAGCGCGAGCCGGCATGGCACGGCACTGCTGAGAGTGGGAGGCGAGGCTGACCAGTGCAGCTGTGTACATGCTGGTTGTGATGGGGGGGCCGGGGCCATGGCCATGGGCTAGGACAGCTGCGGTGGGAGCATGGGCCGCTCTGTTGCTGGGGCCCAAATGCCTGCCCACAAACTGGCCCTGTTCATGGGCATCCAGCCCCACCTCCCCCCTTTTATTAAAAAAAAAGAAAAACTTTCAATTTTTTTCAAATTTAAAAAAAAAATCTTTTCGGCTCAAGGGCCACAAATATAACTTTACAACCCTGAAGGACCACTAGTTTATTTAATTAAAATTGTATTTAAATTTAATTAATTGATTTAATTAATTTTAATTACTATTTAATTTAAATTTAATTCATTTAATTTTAATGGAAATTTAATTAAATAGACTGGTGGCCCCTCAGGGTTCTAAAAATTATATTTGTGGCCCTTGAGCCAAAAAGGTTGGGAACCACTGATCTAGTCTGACGTCCTGCACAAGGCAGGCCACAGAACTTTAGCCATCCATTTCTGTAATAGATTTCTAATCTATGACTGTGTTATTGAAGTTCTCAGATAATGATTTAAAGACTTCAAGGTACAGAGAATCCACCAGAAAGTGACCCTGCCCCGTGATACAGAGGAAGCTGAAATCCCTCAAGCCTCAGCCAATCTGTCCTGTGGAAAAATTCCTTCATAACCCCAAATATAGTGATCAGCCAAACCCTGAAGATGTGGGCCAAATTCTGTAGCCAGATGCCCAAGAAAGAATTCTCTAATAATTCAGAGCCCTCCCCAGCTAACATCCCATCTCAGGCCATTGGGCATATTTACCACTAGTTATCAAAGATCACTTAATTGCCAAATTAGGCTGTCCCATCATTTCATCCCCTCTATAAACTTATCCAGCTCAGTCTTGAAGCCAGCTAGGTTTTTTGCCCCCACAGTTCCCCTTGGAAGACTGTTCCAGAACTTCACTCCCCCGGTGGTTAGAAACCAGTGTCTAATTTAAAGTCTAAACTTGTTGAAGGCCTGTTTATATCCATTTGTTCTTGTGTCCACATTGGCGCTGAACTTAAAAAACTTCTCCCCCTCCCTGGTATTTATCCCTCAGATGTATTTATAGGGAGCAATCATATCTTCTGCTCAGTCTTCTTTCAATGGGCTAAACAAGCTGAGCTCTTTGGGTATGTCTACACTTGTAAAGTTAAGTCGACTTTGTTAAGTCGACTTAACAAGGTGGACTTTAAGTCGACTTAAAGCCGACCTTATTAAGTTGACTGAACAGAGTGTCTACATTTTAAGTCAACTTAAGTCGACTTAAAGTCGACCTTATTAAGTCGACTTAACAGTAGACATAGCCGTCTACACTGGCTTTAAGTTGATTTAAGAAGTCGATTTAAGCCTTAAGTCGACCTAAAGAAGGCAAGTTATTAAGTTGACTTAAGCTGTTATTAAGTCAATTTAAGGAAGTGCTTAAGTTGACTTAATAAAAGCCCAGTGTGGATGCGGCTTTCTTTCGGTCGACTTAAGCGTTCTTAAGTCGACCTAACTTGCAAGTGTAGACGCACCCTTTGAGTCTCCTTGCATAAGGCAGGTTTTCCATTCCACAGATCATCCTAGTAGCGTAGTAGTAGTATCACATCAACTGCCATTGCCCATCCAGAAGGCTTGCTACTGGGCCAAAGGATGGTTCCTTAGCCACTGAGGGATCATAGATACCCAGTTCTTAGTAAGTCCTGGTGTTTGGCTGCTCCCCTACAGTGACAACGTTCACACTCTAGGGCTGCACTGGCCCCTCAGCAGCTGGCCCAGAGGCAAAGTCCCAGCCTGCACGCTCCCAACCCCTGGACTGCTCTGACCTCCGCTGCCCCAACCCCTACCCCATTCCTTCACCATGCCCATTGCTGGGACCCACCCAAACACTCTCTCCTGCTGGTCTGAGCTCCTCCCCCAACTCCTGGTGCTGCAAGACACCCCTCACTCCCACAGCTCAGTCACCAGCTCCACCCTCTTTGCCATCCCCTGACCCTGTAAGCTGGTCAGGGCCATGGGGTAGTGGGGAGGGCCAGTTCCAGCTGGAACCAGGAAAGAGAGGAGATCTGGAATCTGTGCCCCAAATCTGGATCTAGTGTGTGGGGGAGGGGCCGTACAAACCTTGGAGGCTCAGAGTGGTGTGAAGTGAGTCATTCATCCCCCGGTGAGGGTCTCAGCTTCAGGTGTGAACAGCTCCATTAATCTCCCAGGGGGTTCTCATCCCACCTCCCAGGATGCCAGTGCTCATGGGTTCATGCCAGGCCCCATAGCCGAACGCATTCCAGCTCACACTGGGGGTGCGTTCTGATCCTTCTCGTTCTCCATGCCCAGCTCTGATTTCAGAGCTCAGGACTGGGCCAGGCCCTGAATGTGCTTGTTCCCAGTGCTGTGGCCAGGCCTGGCGCTGCCCAGCAGGAATTCAGGGAGAAATTGGTTGTCCAGGCTGGGTCTCTTGGTTCTGGCTGCCCTGGTGCCATTTTCAGAGTGGCAATTAGTCTTTGCCACATCATCCCAACTCCACACTGCCCGCCAGGCTTCCTGTCTCAGACACTGCCCACCCGGCCTCCTGCAGCAGGATCTGGGCAAAGGAACTGATGGCACTGGGGTGCATTTGTGGGGGGTTGAGCATCCTCACAACATGCCTGACTAGAGGAACTGACCTCATTGTCCTTCATTCCAGGGAAAGCATTTGCTCCCTTTGCCCGCTGAGGAATGTATTTGCTTTCTGTGTCACACACAAAACAATTTCTAAGGAAGCAATAGCTTTCAGAGATGCAAGTTCTCTGAAGGACAAGGTACTAAATCTTTCAAGGTTCAATAAGTTTTTTATTCATAATTTGGCTTGTAGCACTGATAAGTAGCTGGATTCAAGAACAATTCAGTGCTATACAATGCATTTTATAAGGTCAGAGTCCTGGATTTGTCCCTGGCATGGCACCCAAGAGTTATAAAGTCTGAAAATGATAAAAGCAGAGTGTTTGTGTATGTTTGAGCCTGAATCTTGGGAAACCCTTGACAAAATGACTCCCAAATCACACTGCAAGGTCTGTTTTGCGTTACTTCTCTGTTGCAGCAAACCCATTTTTAAAGTAATGCCCATAATATGTGTGTGGATTTTAGTGCATTTCAGAAATTCTGACCAGCTCTTTTGGGGGAAGGCTGTATCTTGGGAACCCCTTAACCACCTGTCTTTAAATTTGTTCCTCAAAGTCTATCACAGCAGGTCTTGTGCCATACCAATTTTTACAACAATCTCCCCCCATTTGTGTATATATTTTAGAGGACTTTGATTATTAAAATCAGCTCCTTATTGGAGGGCTGCATCTAAGAGACCCCATGACCAAGCATGCATCAGCAATATTATGATGGTGCCGTAAGCTACCGCAGTTCATGACGCCCCCACGATTTCCATTTTAGCAGTGGTGTAAAAAGTCTACAAAAATTCTGTCTTTTGGAGCATTGTTAAATGTTTATTATAGTCTCTGCACTGCTTGATTGGTTTCTTCTACAGCAGTTTGTGGGAGAACAAATCTCTCATGTGTTGCCAGGACTGGTTTGGATGGGACCATGTGACTAAAAATTCTCTAGTGTTTGACATTTCCTTCCAACCCACTTTTCCAAGGAATGACTACACTTTGCGGTGAGGTGAAATTGATCCATATGATCCTTTGGCTTTTGTATGTTGGATGACTTCTTGTAAAAAATTGAAATTTGTTTCTGTCTAATCTAGCTTGTTGTACTGTAGGTATCATAAACTCTTATATAGCCACTTTCTAGACAATCTGGATGCCTGGAAGAAAGACATTGTGTTCTGGGCAACTCTCCTCTAGCTGTGACTGGGTGTGTCCCAGCCAGAGAGGGCAAACAAAAGCTACTTTGTGAATTACTTGAGAGAAAAGCATCTGCCTTTCATATTCAGAAAGGTGAGCCCTATAGCTTCA
Organism: Pelusios castaneus; assembly: GCA_007922175.1. NCBI lineage: Eukaryota > Metazoa > Chordata > Testudines > Pelomedusidae > Pelusios > Pelusios castaneus. Next base: position 2,401,440 of record ML685882.1, on the reverse strand, counting down.
TTGTTCCACAGCGCATTCCAGTTATTTTCAACCCAAAGTCTTGTCCTGTGCAAGGCAAGGTGAAAAGTAAACAACTTGGGGCTTTTCCAAGGTCTCTTGCTCTGGACAGAGTTGCCAACCTTGCATTTTAGTTTTTACTGACATTAAAATCTGAAGTTGATTTTTTTTTTTTTTACTGACACAGTAAACTTTTTACTGACATCATTAAAATACCATAAACAGTATAATAATGTCACAAAAGTGTGTCCTCAGTCACAATGTTCTGTACACAGGAATTTGGAATTACGCAATTCTTTTTGCTGTAGTTAATCAATCAATTGGTTTCTTTGGACATGTGCAGTAATAGAAATGAAAAAGTCAGGCATTTAATTTCCTCTCATTCTGTAAATTCCCCATCTTCAAAGCTTCTGATGAAATGGGATTTTCTCTCACGAACGCTCATGCAATAAATAAGTTCGTTTGTCTTTAAAAGTGTCACAGGACTCCTTGTTTGTTTTTATGATAAAAGATGTGATTCTGAATGACGACAATGTCAAAATACAATATGTTTTATTTCTTTCCAATTCTATGGACATTTTTATTTATTCACGGATTTACTGACAGAGGTAAAATTATACATTATTTTATTGATGGTCTGTAAATTTATGGACAGTTGGCAAGCTGCAGCTGCTTTCTGACTCTCCATTCCAAAACATCTACTACAAGCTGCTTACCTGGCCTCCAGTATTTTCCAGGCAGGCAGGGACCTACGAGGGTAGGACCTGGAAGCTATTGGTGCATAGGCCATCAGCAGAGCAGGTAATGACGTGTCATTGTCTTCACACACCTTCCCCCATTCTTTGCTGCTACCACCTTAGACCTTTGTTGTGTGACCTTTGTTGTGTTTATCTCAACATTCGTCATGTATCAAAGCTGCCACCTGTCTGGTCTTCTCATCTGTGCTGGCCGCAGCAGCTTTCTGGCTTATCCCTGCTTATGAAGGTTACCAGTGAACAGGGTCCCCCGCCAGGAGGGTGGCTGGATTTGCTCTGAGATCTCTTGCCTGTTACTACCACTGAAAACGAGCCCTGGAGCCCTCTACACTGGAGAAGGCAGCTGGGCTGGAAAGGAGATTTCTCTGTGTCTAGGTAAGAGGAGTTATGGGGCGCTGGTCTCCACTGGAAGGGTGTCTGCAGGGCTGACACCCTACCCACCCTCCTGCTACTCACTGTCTTGTGTCCTCTCGTGTTCACCTCCATCAGTGATGTCTCAGTTTGCAGCTCACACAGAGACTGGGGGAAGGGATTGGTAAATAATGAAGAAGACAGGTCCCTGATACTGAGCAATCTGGATCTCTTAGTGAACTGGGTGTAAGCAAACATGCTGTGTTTATACGGCTAAATGTAGATGTAGACAGCTAGGACCAAAGAATGTGGGCCACACTTGCAGGAAGGGGGACTCTGTCCCATTGGCAGATTTAGCATTAGTGGGGCTATGTGCCCAGCTTCATCTTTGGGCCCCCCCCCCCACCTGGGACACAGACAAGAAAAAGAATACTCCTTGGCTACCAGGTGCCATGGCAACTTGGTGCCTAGAATTTGTTGAGCCCTGCATTACGTTAACTTAAAAAATGTTTAAAAATAAAAAGTATAGATGATGGCTGGAGCCACGTGTGGTGAGCAGCTGGAAAGAGCAAGGGGGACACTGGGCAGGGCCTGACACAGTAGGACCTCATCAGCCAAGAATCCTCGCAGGCCAGACTCGAAGAGGATTGTGACTCTGATATAGGTGCTGATTCTGGAGAGAAGGAACCTACTCCTTAGAGCCTGGGGCATGTGGCCACTGCCAGAGAATGTGTCTGTCTCTGTGCATCTCTGCAGCATAGCCAAGGCCTGGGCAGGAGGCTTGAGATGTGTGAGGAACAGAGTATGAATATCCCTTGTACCCCAGAGATGCTATGTGTGGTGCCCTATGCCAGGATGGCATTAGGTGTTTGCCTTTACCCTTTCTCCTCTTTTTCTTATTTTTTATTTGATTTTTGATCGCTGTTTGTTTAATAAATTGTATCGTTTTGTACTATATGCAATAATTAGTGAGTCAGGGAAGCGCCACTGCAGAGTTAGCACCCCAGACTGGGGACACTCTTAGTCCCTGCCCTAGATGACCACAACAGGATTGGGAATTGAGCCCTGCAGGAATCTGGGGCTCAGTTTTGTCAGGGTTACAGGGACCCCGCACATAGGAGTGGGAGAGGAGCCCTTGCGGTCAAACAGGCCTCTCTGGATAAAGGGAGTGGGAGTGAGGACTCAGATAATTTTGCTAACTAATTCTATCACAGTAGTGTATGAGCCAGGATAGGGGGGCTGTTTCTCCACTTACACCTAATTGCTGTTATGTTATTGTCGAGACAGTGAAAACATTTTGATGTAACTTCTTTGCTAGTCTAAAAAATTAAATTTAGAGCAGAGTTTGCAGAATAACTTTGCAGACTGCAGAAAGCTTGGACTGCTTCATGACTTGCAACACTTGTCAGATTTGTCAGATTTGGCCTGGATTTTGGGCCCCCCATGTCACTGCTGGCCCCATGCCAGGGCACAGTTTGTTTCTTTGTAAATCTGCCACTGCTAGTGCAATGCTGAGGCCAGAAAAGCTAATGGGATCCTGAGATGTATAAACAGGAGCAGGGGAGTTATTTTACCTCTGTGTTTGCATTGGTGCAAATACTGCTGGAGTCCTGTGTCCAGGGCTCATGCCCACAATTCAAGAAGGATGTTGGTAAACTGGAGAGCGCCAGAAAAGAGCCACAAGAATAATGCAAGGATTTGATAGCCCACCGTATAGTCAAGGAACTTGCTCTATTTAGCTTAACAAAGAGAAGGTTAAATGGAGACATGATCACTGTCTGGAAGTACCTATGTGGGGAGCAAATATTTAATAGTGGGCTCTTTGGGCTAGCAGAGAAAGGTGTAACACCATCCAATGGACAGAAGTTGAAGCTAGAGAAATTCAGGCTGGAAATAAGGCATAAATGTTTAAGCGAGACTAATTAACCATTGGAACAACTGATGTTTTTCTAAAAGATCTGCTCCAGGAACTATTGTGGGGCTGTTTTCCAGCCTCTATTAGACGGTGGTTAGACTAGATGAGCATAGTGGTCCATCTGGCTGGGGAATAGGTGCATTTATGAAGCTATTCCTCTTAATCTATGTTCATATGTACCCAGGCCCCTCTATCAGCAGCTTTCTTGGGAAGGGACTTGTCTACATGGGGGAAATTGATTTAGCAGAGCAGTCATGGAATAACTCTTCCACAACAGCGATTTCATTATCATTTATCTGTTCCAGAATAGCTCCTCGTATGAATACACTCTTTGGCTATGTCTACACTTGGAAATTTAAGCCGACTTTAGCTAAGTCGACTTAGTTAAGTCGACTTAGTGAGTCTACACTTAAATTTAAAGTCGACTTTGGGGGGAACTTACAAAATCGACCTAGAGCATCCACACTGGACGCCTAGGTCGACTTCTAGGAGCTAGGGGGACCTAGGGCAGGTCCACGGGGGCAGGGGGGGCACCCCTTGCCCAGTGCCAGGGGGCTCAGCCTTTGCCCCATTGTACCTGGGACAGGGACCCTGGCAGGGCATAGGGGCAGGGTGGGCAGGGCTCTGCCCTGCCCTGTGGGGGGGGGCATGCCAGGCTCCCTCTGTGCCCCCCCGGCAGGAAGGGCAGTGGTGTAGTCCTGGGGTAGCCCTAAGTCAACTTAGGGCTACCCCACGTCTACAGTGGCTTAATTCAACTCTAGGGAGTTGACTTAAGCCTTAAGTCGAATTAAAACAAGGTTTAATAAAGTCGACTTAATTTTCATTAAGTCAACTTAAGCAAGTTGCTTAAGTCGACTTAAGGAAACTGTAGTGTAGACGCAGGGTAAATTAAGTCGACTTAAGCAAGCTTAAGTCGACTTAATTTACACGTGTAGACGCACCCTTCACGAATAAGCTCAATTTGAGCCCAGAAAAATTGTTTCATTTGTGAGCAAAGGACTTATTCCAGAATAGAGTCCCTTTTCTTTTGGAGCAGAGTGTCCGCCGAAGGAGTCAGCCTGGAAGAGCTCTGCCAGAATTATCATAACTCTGTCCACCAGACAGTCCCGAAGTGATGCTTGAAATGATAAAGCATCTTTTGAAAGAGAAGCGAAGTGAGCGACTTGCATGCCGGGAGGGCAAGGAGCTGGAGGAGAGGACAATCTGAGAACACACAATCACTCCGAATTCATTAGATGTTTGGAAGCACCTCCTACAATGCTCTGACTTGGTTCTTCAGGCTTAAAGGGCAAAAGAGTGACCTCTGCATTGCATAAACCTCTTTGCTGTGTACCAGGGTGCTCTGGTGACGCATTAGTGGCTGAACACTGCTGAGCATGCACATATCCGCAAGCCTCCAGCAGAACAGAAACTCAAATAACAAAAAAACTGGGGAGGACCCAGAGGGGCTGGTTGCAGGATGGGGTAGGGCAGTGGCGCTTCAGTCTTGTGCCTGCTCCATGTGGCATTTTGGTTAAAAGTTTAAGACTTGGTACCAAATTTCCTGCAATGCTCCAGCATCTTTGCCCTGCTCTGGCTGTGAAAAGCAGCCGTAAATCCAGCCTCTCTGGTTAACGTGGGTTATGCTGGGTCTATGGCTTCTTTGAAGAGCAGAATGGGACAGAGCAACTGGAGAGCCAGTGATGCTGGTCTGGAACTGGTTCCAGGGCATGTGACTGAAGTTGGGTTAAAAGAATAACCCGGGAGAGTGTCCCTGCTTTCTCGCACCCTTTGTGTGTCTGGGACAGTCAAAGTGTAAACTCTCAGGGGCAGAAATGCTTAATCTGGGTGAGTGCAGCACCCTGAACAATGGGAACCTGATTGGTGAATGAGACTGTAGGAGCTACCATGGTGATGATGGTGAAGAAGAATTAACTTGTGATGCAGTTGGTTATTTGAAGCCTCTCCCGTGAGCAGCATGAGGAGAACTCTAGCAGCATTGTACCCTGGTACAATGGGGCAAATGCTGAGCCCCCTAGCACTTGGCAAGGAGTGCCCCCCCCCCCCCCCCCCCGGGGCCC
>ML685882.1:2378444-2396262 GCA_007922175.1 Pelusios castaneus | reverse complement strand
GTGCCCCCCCCCCCCCACCACCGTGGACCAGTCCCAGGTCCACCTAGCCCCTACAAGTCGACTTAGGCGTCCAGTGTGGATGCTTTAAGTCAATTTGGCAGGGTCCCCTTTAAGTCGACTTAATTTTTGAGTGTGGACATGCTAAGAAGACTTAACAAAGTCGACTTAAAGTTGACTTTGTTAAATCAACTTAGCTAAGTCAACTTAAATTAACAAGTGTAGACATAGCCTGTGATACACCTCCACGCTCCCAGTGGAAACTCACTGGGGTCATGGTTGGCTGTCAATTGACCAATGCTGGTTGCATTTGTTAGGAGGCCGCCTAGGTGGGCTAAATGTCAGAGAAGAGCAGGGGTTACTAGGCTGTATCGAGTGAAGGAACTGAGCCCAGGAAGCCCTTTCTGACTGGGGCATATCCATGGGATGCACAGCTGCCCTGTGCTTGGCTTGGCGTTGTTTCTCACTCACTTGGCAAAACACATCTTTCATGGCTTTTGGAGCTAGTGAAGTGGGGCCTGTCTGACCTTTGGATGTATGGGTTAGTCTGTTTTGACCATGCAGCTCCAGGGTTGCAGGCACCTCAGCCTGTAAGGCTGTGCTGGATCTCCTGTGCGTAACCCCCCAGACTCCATGTCGTCAATGTGCCTCGGCCCCCTCCTTAACACAGCCATGCTGTCCTGGTTGGTGCAGGAAGGAAAACACAACCTGCTCACAGCTTCATAGCTGGAGAATGCCAGCAGCAAGCCGCAGTCGGCGCAGCTGTGTGAAATTAAAGCTCCTCAACTTCGTCTGACACACTTGTTTTCTTCCTGGACAAATAAATCTGGGATGGCTTTTGTGGTGTGTTTTGAGGGCGCCAGCACAAATAACTTCTCCTTCCCCTGCTCGCTCTTCTCACTGTTTCCTTACATGGCTGATTTCACTGCCTCCCTACGTGGGGTTGAGTTCTTTCTTATGTGTAAGCATTCAGCTGTCACGGGCCAGGAATTTGGGGACCCCATTGGGATGCAGAACCCAGCCCTCCTGGGCATCCAAAGCAGTAGCAGAGCTGCTCTGGCTATGGCAGAGTCTCCAGTGTGCAGAAGAGGCCTCATTGTCCTTCACCCAGCAGTATTGAGGGGGTGACCCCATTTCCATGGCCCCTCAAGCATGGGTGAGACACAGGAGGCCATTCTAAACCCTGACCAGGATTCCAAGCCTCCTGAGATCGCCCTCGCCATCCTGCTGCTCTTAGTGACCCCTGTGGGAGAGCTGCAGTGGGTTCAGCCCTGCCCAGAGTCCTGGCTCACTCAGCAGTAACCCAAAAGGCTGGCCTGGACTATTGCCAGCAATTAAACAGGCCACCCCCAGTGTGGCCGGGGGGGGGAGGAGGAGATAATGGAGTGGTGCAGGGAAGAAGTAGGATCCGGGGAAACTACAGGCCAGTCAGCCTCTCCTCAATCCCTGGAAAAATTATGGAGCAGATCCTTGAGGAATCTATTTTGAAGCACTTGGAGGAGAAGAAGGTGATCAGAAAGAGTCAGCATGGATTCACCAAGGGCAAGTCATGCCTGACCAACCTGATTGCCTTCTGTGTTGAGATGACTGGTTCTGTGGATGTGAGGAAAGTGGTGGATGTGACATACCTTGACTTTAACAAAGCTTTTGATACAGTCTCCCACAGTATTTTTATCATCAAGTTAAAGAAATATGGGTTGGAGGAATGGAATGTAAGGTGGATAGAAAACTGGCTAGACCATCAGGCTCAATGGGTAGTGATCAACGGCTCAATATCTAGTTTGCAGCCAGTAACAAGCAGAGTGTCCCAGAGGTCAGTCCTGGGGCTGATTTTGTTCAGCATCTTCATTAATGATCTGGAGGATGGGCTGGATTGAACTCTCAGCTAGTTTGTGAATGATGCTAAACTGGAGGGAGTAGTGGATATGCTGGAGGGAATACAGAATACAATACAATTCACCGCTCCCTCCCACCAGGATCTCCACTTTCAGTGAGAGATCATCTATTTCCCCTTGCCTTCTCCCTGCTGCTGCCTGGTGTGACGCTGTCCAGATTTAGGGGGATCATCTATGATTGTTTTTCATGTTAGTATTTTATAATTGCAGTGATCCTTAGGAGCTATGCCATGTTTGGTGTCAACAGAAAGGTTGCGATTTGCTAGGAATGATTATATGGTTTATATCTAGGTGTCATATCTGTAGTAGAAGTTATGAATGTATTTGCTATAGCTGTGTTTCAACTTATCTTAGGCTATGTACACACGACAAACTTGTCCCGCAGTAAGCTATTGTGGGACAGGGAAATGTAGTGCTTTAGTGTGTACACACGTGCTTGTTATATCGCAAAGGAGCATTCACCTGTGTGAACACTCCTTTGCGATACAAGAGCAGTGCATGGTGGGCACCTGTCCCACCATGCACTGCCTCCAGCCAGCCCCCTAGTCCAGCTGCAGGGCTTCAGGTGGCGGCGAGGGCTGCGCGCTTAAGTGCCACAGCTCCCGCTGCCACCTGAAGCCCTGGGGCTGAGCTAGGGGGCTGGCTCGAACCCTCACTACCTATAGGCCCATGAGGACCCCCCTCTTTGGCCCCGCTCCCCCCGCCCTCTCTCGCCACCCCAGTTCCCTGAGCCAGCTCCTCCTCCTCCTGCTGACCGAGGCAGACAGGACTTTTGTGGTAGGTGAAGCAGGTGATGGGGCCCCTTACTTCTCAGGGCTCTTGGCATGTGCCTGCTTCACCTACCCCAAAAGCCACCTCTGCTCCCAGGTATAGTGGGCCCAGGAAGAAACCTGGTGAGCCACTAGGATTTGTCCATGTGACTCAACTCCATTTTGATTTGCAAAAACTCCAGACAGCATGGGGAAGGCCAGAGGTGATAAAAGTCAGCAGCCCCAACTCCATCTGGCTTTCAGTCTTCAGCCTCCAATCTACAGCCAACACGCATCTCTGCAACTATTCATCTCCGACTGGATAAAGTACTGAGGCCCACCCAGGTGCTGAGTGTCTACCAGAGAAACTGACTGTGCCTGCAAACTCCTTATACTTCCAAGGAGTTCTTAATATAGACTGTTAATCATTTGTATGTATGTGATTCACTTTGACCCTTTAACATCTCTCATATTTTGTTTATTTTCTTTTTATATTAAACCTTTAGTTGTAGTTACTAAAGGATTGTTTGGCAATGTGGTATTTTGGGTAAGATCTAAACCTATATTGTTCTGTATAGTGTGCTTGGCCCTTTGGGATTAGGAGAACTTATTTCTTTAAGAGACCATGTGGTTAGGTGGGAGCCAGAGGAGCTGATGTGCAATAAAGGGGGCTGTTTTTATTTTGTTATACTTCATGATAGCCAGTGTGGGAAATCAGAAGCATGGTGTGTGGCTGATAGGGAGTCCGGTTTAAGTACCATCTATCAATAGTTTTGGGGAGAGTTTGGCTCTCAGTTTTGCAGCTGCCCTGACTTTTGCATGTTCAGGAGGTTATCCCAGGAGGCCCTGGTGGGTCACACCTGGGTCCCTTCTCTCCCTGTCCAAGCAGGGCTTCTCCTGGCTTTCACCACCATGGCCAGCACAGGCTCCTGTGGGGAATACCCCAGTGACAGACACGCTGTCCCAGACACATCCCTTTCCGGCACTGGGGCAGGCTTGCAACAGAGCCAAGGCAGAGACCATCCCTCTGGGTGCATCTGAGGTTTTTTGCCAAACCCGCTGCATGCTGGCTGGAGTGTGGGCCATGGGTGGGTTCCCCTGTGGGGAGCATAGGCACATACAGCTGTGTGCCATGTATTGGCATTTCAGGGGCTTTGATTTCAGACCTTCCCAGGAGCTCTAAGCCATGGCCTTGGCCTGCCCACAGACATGGGGGCACTGGCTGCCCTCCTGCTCACCCCATTGGAGGGACTCGGCTAGCAGAATGGGCCAAGTCCTGATCCCTCTGACTTCAGGGTGCTCACAGGAAGAAGGTGCCAGCGCACAGCCCTTGTAGCTGCCTGGATGATAACGCATCTGCCTAGTGCATGTGGGTGTCACTGAGGGTCCCCAAACTGGAGGTAGGACAATGTCCCCTGGGGGGGGGGTCATCACTGCTTTCAGATTTCTCCAATGCCTGCACTAGAAGGAACTGTGGGAGTTGCCCCCACCCTGCCATTGTAAACAGCTCTGGTGTTGTGGCCCTCCAGCCCAGCACAGCTCCCAGTCAATTCTAAACAAAGCCTTGGCGGTCACTATCTACAGCATAGACTTCCCCTTGGCGGCTTGCACCTCCACTGAGGGGCTGCAGTTCCCCCATCAGCCACTCTCTGGGGCACGGCCTCAGCTGGCAGCAGGGAGCTGCCAGGGCCTAGCGTGCGACCCGGGGAGACTGCGTGGGCTGGCTCGGCTAAGTATAGTGCAGGACACAGCCTGGAGCGGATGCTGTCCTGTTTGCAAACAGCAGATCTGCTGACGCAGTGAACTGCAGCACTTCCTGTTGGCTGCGTTATCTGGTCTTTCCCAGGGCTGGAGCAGAGGCCCAGCATGCAGGCCGCCCTCCCTTCCCTCTGCGGCCACTAGAGCTGCCAGCCACTTGGGGCTTGGAACCTGGTGGCTTGCGGGACTGGGAATAGGAGATAGGACTCTTCACCAGGGGACCTCGGGCAGGCTGGGCAGAGGTGTCACCCCAGCCACTGTGGCCTTTACATATAAGGCAGATCTGTGCAGTCTTTTTACCTATCTGCTCCTTTTGAAGTACAGAGAGGGGGCCTGGACAAGGACACAGGAGACATGGGTTCTAGTCCTGGCTGTGCCATCAGCCTGCTGGCTGAGCTATAGCAAGTCACGTCACTGCTTTTGTGCCTCGGTTTCCCCATCTGTGAAATGGACATAATGATCTTGCACTCCTCTTCCACCACCATGTAAAGTGCTCTGAGATGTAAGGACGAGACATGCTGTCTGTGTATAATTCTCCACTCACTGGGCTCAGTAGTCTGTGCCAGGCAGCGTGTATCCTTGGCATGGTGCCAGTTGTCACATGTTGGAGAAGACCTGGCTGATGAATGCCGTGGTGCTTGAAAGATGCCCGGTCTGCTAGGGATCCTGGCTGTGCTGCTATTCCCTGCACTCTGCAGGCTCGATCTTCCAGGAAGGGCCAAATTGGTTCTGTTGATCCATCAGGGCTCTTCTAGGAAGTATTTTCACACAGGTGGTGAAAGAAGCAAATACCTCCTGGGTATTGGTGCCCCTTTCCTGCCAGCTCCTATGGCTGCATTTGCAAAAGAGCTCACTAATTCTGCCCTGCCTCCACACCCCCCCCTCCTACTATCTGTTACACTCCCTTGTTTGAAATTAGACAGTAGGTCCCACGGGGCAGGGCCCGTGTCTTCCTGTTAGAGCAGCACCCAACAACAATAGGGGCCCAAGCCAGATATGGCCACTGGCTCCCTTGGCAGGATAAATAATAAACACTGTCTGATTTCCAGGTGCCCATTGCTCAGCTCCAGGGACATCAGTGGGGATGGCATCTCACTGCCCTGGAAAATCAGAGCTGTGGTGCCTCAAAAATCAGAGGCACCCAGCTGTGTCTGGAAATGGACATCCCCGTCTTGCCTCCACAGAGGCACACCAAGGTGCATTCTCTCCTGTAGATGCCACACATGGCTGCCAGAAGCTGCTGTTTTGTTGTATGAAATTAGCTGAAAGACAAGATAGACCATGGAAGCTGGGCCCACACTTGGTGATAGAGCTCTTTGGGCCACCGGTAGCCTATGGCCTTGCTCACCACACTTCTCCGTCAATGAATCCTTCTGTAATCCAACAGAATAGCTCGGGTGCCTCCTTAGTCCTCCCTTAGTACTGCACCTGGAGTCTGTGTGCTCCACCAGAGGTGGTTCACGGTGGGCTGGTGGGAACACGATGCCGGCTGTTCCGTCTCATGTCCAACTGTGGTGCCAGGTTAGGAGGCAATAAAAGCCTGAGCTGCCTTTCCCAGCGCGACTTGCCCTGGAAACGTAGCTGGGTCATGTATGGAGGGGAGGGGAGACTGTGGAAAGGAGTGGAGGGGTGTGGTGGAGCGTGTGATCATGCCAGGCTGAGGAAAGGCCCTGTCTGCTCGTTCATGGGACATGAGGTAGCAATGAGACCTCGCTGGCTATTAAGGCAGCAAGCTTCTGTCTGATACAGGCTCAGGGAAAAACTTGGTGTCTAAACAGACTTGACCGGAGACGTGTCCTTGTTGTGACGTAGCTCCAGGTGAAGTGGGATGACAGATTAACCTTAGAGATGGGACGCCACCATTAGCCAGGGCTTTCTTGTTCTGCTTATGCTCGGACTCCTTGACAACACCTCCAGCTCCTGGGATGGCCCGTCATGGTCAGAGACACCTCAGCACTGTTTTCCCTGCGCTCTGACCACTAGCCGGCGCCGGTTTTGGCTCCAGTCATGCGCTGTTCTGTGCTCACGGAGCCCTGCTGTGGCACGTGGCATTACCAGGGAGGCAGGGACTGTCCCCCAGGGATAAGCATAGAGGCGAGTGCTGCAGGGACACAGAACAAATATAATTCCCTTTCTCCTTGAAAGCGTGATCTGGCTGTAACAATCTTCTCAAAGCCACCCCTGCAGGGGAAGGGTGCAGCTGTCTCCCTGAGTGCAGCAGAGCTCGGCTGGTGATCTCCGTGGTGTGCAGGGTAACTCACCCTGGTTCCAGGATGCCATGTTGGATGACAATAACGGGGGCGAGGGGGGGAAGGGGAATGGCAGGCTCTGGTCTGGGCAGGGGAGCTGATGTTGGCCTCAACGGGCCAGCCCCACCAGGGTGCCGTGTCACAGATTATAAAGGGCTGCAAGTTTCAGCCACCAGATCGCTTCATTTAACCTCTCCAGGGAAGATGAGCTGCTCTGACAGGCTAATGAAAAGGGGCAGTGTCCATTGAGAGGGTGGCGACTTGGGAAAGCCACAAGAAGATCCTGACTTTGCTGTGTGTCTCTCACAAGGGTTTGGTGGGAGCCCAGCTCCCTGTGCCCACTGACCCCAGGTGGGCCCACTGACCTAGTGGATGGGGCATCAGTTCTGTTCCTCACTCTGCCACTCACCTACTGGGTGATCTCAGGTCATTCCACTCTGCCTCTCGTTCCCCTCCTGCCCTTTGTCTGTCTCCTCTGGCTCATGGGGAAGGGGCTTTCTATGACCATGGGTTGTGCAGCACCTGGCGCAAGGAAGCACTGATTAGCTAGCTGCCGGGACACCCCACAGTTCTGCCAGCGTGCCCAACAGATCTTGGGCAGTGAGCAAGGCCCCCAAAAGCCAAGTTGGCTGGAGCAACATTTAGTTGCCTCATGCACGCGTTGGCTCAGGGGGGCCAGCGGTGCCATTCCCCTGCAAAGACATATGTAAGCGCGGGATCCGCCCTCATCTTGGATTAGCCTGGCTCCAGTCTCCAGGGCACAGCACGTTCGCAGCAGGTTGGGAAATCAAACAGCCTTCGCATGACGTTTCTCACGCCCTACAATGCGCTGGCATAGCATGGTCCCCCAGCCTGCCCCTGCCGCTCGGTGCATTGTGAGATGGCCCATGTGGCATACATGCCCTAAAATCCCCATATCTGGCTGGATGGGGATTCCTCCAAAGAAAGATCGAGAGGGTGGGTGAGGTCTTGAGGCCTGCATTTTGCAGGAGGTCAGACTAGATGATCGTACTGGTCCCTTCTGACCTTAAAGTCTATGGCTATGTCTACATTGGCAAGTTAGTTTGAATTAAGGAGGCTTAATTCGAACCAACTAAAGCCATGGCTACACTAGGCTTTAGATAGTTCGAATTAAGGGCTTCCTTAATTCGAACTAATAAGTTCGAATAGGGTATTTGAACTAAGGGGTTAATTCGAACTAACTAGTTCGAATTAACCAATGTGGCCATGTTAATTCGAACTAATTTCTTAGTTCGAATTAACCAGCCGTTGCAATGAATGAGGATCGCTAATTCGAACTAAGCAAGTGCTTGCTTAATTCGAACTAACATTCCAGTGTGGCCATGCTACTTCGAATTAAGCTAATTCGAACTAACTAATTCGAACTAATTTTAGCAAGTGTAGACATAGGCATAAGAGTCTATGAGCCAGTCCTGGGTCAGGGGTGTGCTGGGGTGGAGCAGGGTGGAAGGGGCGTGTCAGGGTGGGGTGACATGCTAGAGATTGCACACAGTGCAAGTGCACTATAGGGCAGGCTGGGAAGGTCTTTGGGGCTAAGATACACTGGCTTCCCCAGCGCCTAGAGCCAGAGCCGGCCTTTGGCTATTGGGGACCCAAGGTGAAGGCCCCTTACTGCCCTAGGCATGCGCCTGCTTCGCCTACCCCAAAAGCCACCGCTGCTTAGAGTGATCTGCCCAGGATCACAGGGATGCAAAGGCGTCACAGCTGAGAATCTCCCCCCAAGTGGTTTGTGCCACACTCCACTGGGGAGCATACCTAGGCAAACTTGTCGTCTGGAGCCCAGCTAGCAGCAGACCTGGACACAAAGGCGAACCCTCTGGCAAGCATGGCTGGGCTCAGCAAAGGCAACCAGCGAGCATAAGGAAGGTCTGGCTCACCCGCCGGGAGGATAAGCCACCTCTAAGCTGATGCTGTCTCTCCTGACTGGTCTGGACTGGTCTTCCTGGGAATACAGTAGGGACTTTGAACAGTGCCTGTTTAGAATCCTCCAGCCCGGCTTTGTTTCCTGTGTGGGGCTTGGTTTGGGAGCACTGGTTGTTTGGATGCTGGTGTGGAGGTTTCACTTTCCCTGATGCGGAACAGGCTTCTGGGAACCGCCAGAGCATGTTCCAAACATCCTGATCTGGTTTTTGTCATGCCACGTAATCCAAGAGATGGGAACTGCTACCTCACAGGGGGGCCAGCACATCCCCAGCTCTACTGACGACACTGGCATTTGGTTTCTGGGAAGCAAGTGGCGGCGTGCATGCCTGTAACGAGAAGAGCCCAGGTGGGCTCCCCCCTCGCAGAACACAACTCGCACATGGGTAGAGCGTCAGGCTCCACCGCTCTTGACTTGGGCCGGATCGGCCCTGTGTCCCCGGCCCATGCTGTCCTTCGCCACACCCCCTCAGGACCAGGCCCCTGCCCTGTCGCTTCTGTGCCTGGAGATGCTGGCAGACTACTGGAGATGCAATTACAGATAATGACATTTCCTTCATTTTTGCCCAGTGAATTAACAGTAAGGTACCTGGCCAGAAAGGGATCAGTGAAATCTGGCAGCAGAGACCCAGCGAGGATCCTGGGTGTCCTGCAGGCGAAACCCTGTGGCTCTGCACCTGGCCACACCTCTTAGAGAAGGGACACAGAAGCTGGAGTCAGGCCTGGACCACAGCTCATGTGGAGCCCTGGCCCACAGCCCCTGCCTGGTTGGCAGAGCTCATGGTGGGCTGTTGAAAGGAAATCCCTGGCTAGCTAGGAAGCTGCTGGGGGGGGGGGGGGGGGGCCTCCAGAGCAGGGGTCTGCAACATGCAGCTCTTTGGCTGCCCCCTTGTGGCTCTGGGCCCCCTCCTGCCACCCGGGGACCTTGCAGGCAGCCCTTGCTAGGCTCTGGGCTCCCCCCACCACTGGGGGACTCTGTGGGGGCCCGTTCCTGGTTCCAGGCCCCCTCCCCTGCACCAGGAGACCTTGCAGCAGGCGTCTTGGCCCAGCTCCCTCGCACCCAGGAGGCCACACCCATTGCAGCTCACAAAACACTTGGCTATTGAAGGAATTTTTAAGAATGGCTCTCCTTATCTTTTGGGGTTGCCGACCCCTACTCACTGCAGGGAAACCGCAATACACACATTGAGAAAGCAGAGCAGAGCCGTCCGTCTGGCTGCAGCCACCCCTCAGTGGTGGGTGTGTGGTGCGAGTTGTGCCGGCTCAAGTGTGCTTGCAGTCATGCAGGTCTGGCTGATTTGGCAAGTGTCTCCTTTTTCTCTGAGTCTGCACGGAGCCGGCGTTTGGTGGAGTACAGCTGCAGCCAGCAGAAGGTAAGGTTGTTGTCTTAACATGTATAACTCACATGGCTGGGAGATGTGAGTCACACCAGGGCTGAGGCCGGCAGGGGATCTGAGGTGCAGAGAAGGTTCAAAGCGAGTTGTTTCCAGCTGCCTGTATGACAGTGGTGGACTGGATTTGTGTTTAGATTCTCTTCATGGGCAATGTCTGAGCTGACCTCCAGGGCATCGACAGAGGAGCCTGTCACGGCCATAGAACAACGCTGGCAACACGGGTCTGTGTGTGTGTCAGACACAATTCCCAATACATTGCCCCAGAATCACCCCCTCTGTCTCTCAAGCTGGGAATAGGATAGCTGTGAAAAGCTCAAATTGAATGGGGTTGACTCATATCTATTTTGGAACAAAGCGATCTCTGTTCATTTTGAAATTACCAGCATCACAGGTCCCACGTCATCGTCCTGCCTGGAGATGAACACGCTTTGCCTCTGGGAAATGAGCTCTTGTGTATTCCCGTTACCAACAAGGTGTTGTTTTCTCCCAATGTGGGGTGCTCCCCCACCCCTCAGAACACGCTGCCTTGTTGGCACTAAGTTTGACCAGAGTGTTTTGCAAAAATGGCTCCAGAAATATCACGCCGTGCATGTGCTGGAATCCATATCCGCCACTCCCCGTGAGCATGGTACACGCAGTCAGCATCCCAGTGCATGCATGCATGATACGGAAGGGCTGATGGATGGTGGACATGCCTCTAACCATGTTTGTCTGCCCTGCACAGATATCACTTGCGCTTTGTTTTCAGTGCAAACATCTGTGGGAAGCTGGGTTTACCAGCGGGTGCCTGGGGCAAGTGAAAGTCAAGGTCTGGAAATGGTGAAAGCTGCGAGGAAGGTTCCCCTCTGCTCAATTCACCTGCTACCATGCCTCCTGGGCTGGATTGGAAGTTGCTTCCCTAGGAGGGTCAGACAAATACTGCATCCTGCTCAGGCTGTTGGGAGAGCATGACCGGGTAATATGCTCAGGTTGGAATTTACCAGGAGGATCCTGGGGCAAACACTTATTCTTGCAGGTCACTGGGCCATCGTCTTTATGCACTGTGCACACAGGCTCTGCCTTCCCCTTTTCCCCTGCTGTTCTCGGGGCCCTGTTGTAGTGTGGCATGTACCATCTCTCTTACAAAGGGAGCCTTCTGTGCCATGTACCCAGGTTTTAAAGGCCAGGCAACAGCACTGTCCCTGCCCTCCTTGTGCCAGCTGCTTCCTGGTGCCATCCGGCTGCTGGACCATAGCACAGCTTGCCTCAGTCTCTCTGGATCCCCATGTGCTGTTGCACCAGCAAAAGCTGTCATTGTTCAGAGCCCCCGTGTGGGCTGTATTATGTACAGGCTGGCTGCAAGGAGCCAAGTGCCCTGATGAGCTGGGAGCAGTTCCCGGAGGAATTAAACAGCACTTTGGAGCAGCCTGTGGAGGGGATGCTCACCCAGGGGCATGGTATGGACTGTGACCCAGTACCAGTGGCTAGCTCCTTGTGTTGTCCAGCAGGGAGTCTACCTCATCCTAGCTTCACTGTCAGAACCAGAACACGTGTTCCCAGTCCCGGGATGGCTGGATCCCACATGTTTCTCCTGCGCCTTCAGCTGGGGAAGCTGGGAAGGTTCCAGCCCCATGGCTCAGAGCTGCCAAGACCTGCCGCAAAGAGGTACTCCGGTGGGTCGCCCCAGCTCTTGGTGACCAGGAAGGCACACTGGAGCCGTTGGTAGCTCAGGGCACACACACTGTGCATCTGCTCGAACCTGGACCTGAGTGAGCAGAGAGCTAGCAGATGGGTCAGCCGTGAGCAGCCGGCAGAGCAGATCCACCACATTTAGCCTGGAGCCCAGGAACAGTGCAGGGTTGTAGACAGCCGGGGATCAACCCCTGCAAAGATGGAAGGGCTGGGCAGGCGCAGAGGAGGCAGTGATGAAGCAGGGGGCAGTGGAAACCAGTAATCATGTACCCTGTGAAGCCTAGCCCAGACACCAGCTGGTCATCACTTTGATTTCTGTTCTATGCTGCCCTTTCTTACGTTTCAGCATCTATCCCTGGAGCCATCTCAAATCCCTGACCAGAGATTTGGTGGGGGTCTGTCTGCGCAGTTTCTGAATCTGGTTGTTACTGGGAAAATCACTGTAGCCCAGAATGCCTCCATGTAAATGCCTCCAAGGGCCGGCAGGGCTGAGTGTGTCTCTGCCAGACCAGGGACCACAGCGGGATGTGAGAACTCACTGACCCTCTAACCATGGTGAAGTGTCCTGTGCTGGCTGGGACTGAGGGCTTGGAGAAAGTTACCAACAGCAGGAGAGGCAGAGGTGAGGCAGGAAGCTATAAAGGGGTCACTGGGGAAAGACCCTGAGAGCCACACAGGAAGGTTTGGGCAGGAAACGGGAAGAGGACGGATCATCCACAGTGTGTAGAATGCCCCTTGTTTGCAAACCTAAGTCATGCACCTTAATGGAAAGATCATGGACAGCCCCAGGCATCCCTGACCCCAGCCCAGGGAAGGCTCTGGAGCAGTGAGGAGACAGAAGCAGGGAAATGTGCACAGGGTTCAGTATTTTTTTATATCATCTCTCTGTGTATTTTATGTGACTAAATAAAGATTAATAGTGTATTAGACCCCTGGGCAAAGTGTCTGTGAATTTCATACCTCTGCTACGTTCCCCCCTTGAAAAGAGGACCCAGAAAACTAGCCGCTTTGATCAGAGTTCTGGGAGAGTGTCTGAGGGGTCAGCACTGGTTCCAGGGGCTGGGCAGGGGGCCGCAGCTCTCAGGAGAGACTGCCAGATGGAAGGTCTGCGTCCACGAAGCCCTAAACCAGCAGTACTGCCTGGGGGCTTGAAACATGTGAGATCCGGCTGCTGAGTCACTCACAGAACCATGATGAGTGGCCAAGAGGGGACGCTCAATTGGAGCTGCACCACAGACCCATGCAACGAGTGCCAACGCAGGTCTGCAGGGCGGGGTGCACTGGGCTCTTGGGCCCTTTCAGGTGGCAATGAGCTGTGCCACGCTGCTCTGTTTGGTCCATCCTATCTCCACAGCAGTGATGTGCAGGCCCAGGCTTCGTGTCAGAATTGCTCCTCTGAGGGGAACAGCAGCTCCAGGCCGCATTGTCTGGACCCCGGAGCGTGTGTCGGGCAGTGCTCAGCCCTGCCCCTCTAATCTCAAGTGGTAGCTTCTCTTTCTGGTTGTGTTCAGCTGAGAGCAAACCGAGGCAAGTCCCCATCAAGGTTTAATGCTTGCTGTGATCTGTGAATGTTAGCCCACATCTTATGTTTGCTATGATTGATAGTCTCTGCACAGGAAAGGAACTGTAATAGATGGGGCTGTGCGTTAGGACTGAGGAGCATCACTAAAGCTGTGTGGGGAGCCTAGGGCTGGAATAGCCGGCGCTGCTGCTCGGGACAGGGACACCAGCAGAACCATAAGGGGTGCCAAGACAGCAGTAGCTCGGTGGGGCTGAGGAAAATGACTCCCCAGCCCTCTAACCTTGCAGGGAGATTTTGCAATTCTCCCCTGTCCCTGCCATGGCAGTGGGGTGAAGGGAAGTAAGAGAGGCAGAAGTGACTCCTCCCTGACTTTCCAATGGGAGAGCCATGTTTCTCTGGCTGACAGAAGAGAAAAGAGGCCAGGTCCTTGAACTGGGGCACAGGATCTGAGCCAGATCTGCTTTTTACCAGATACTCCAGATCCTGTCCAGCTCCATGGCACAGGCCCTGTCTCCCGCGATTATCCCTATTGCACTGTGTCCAATACCTCTACTGCGCCTGCTTTCTCAGCCAGGTGCACCTGATGTTTTTTCTCATGGGCGTTGCCCCCACATGAGCTGGCGAAAGCTCTCGTCCTCACCTTGCCTGCCCCCGCCCTTGCCCCCTGGATCCCAGTTGTTCTTCCTCTTGTTTTCACCAGGCTAGTATCTTGAAGCTAAAAATAGCAAGGAATTTATGGCCCTTGACCTTGAACTCAGCGAGGCAAAGTGTTCCCGCTGATGGGGCCTTGTCAGCAGCCTCCGGATGGATTATCTCCAAGTTCCCTGAAATCTTTATCTGCAGCTGTCCACCAAGCTGGCCAATGAGAGCTGGGAAAATATACCCAGGCAAGGGGAGAAACCTTGACACAAGCCGCTAATTGCCCCTGTAGCAACAACACAGGTGAAACCAGCCATCCTGGTGCCCTCGCATGAACTCCCACAGGAAGATGATAAAACGCCCTGTCCCAGACAGGTGAGCACATCTCACAAAACAGTGAACAGCCTTGTCGGCCAAGGAAAGGCGCACAACACCTTCACCGGGTGAGCCAGCTCTATCTGCTAGACGCAGACTGAACAAACATGGAGTTATCACTTCTTACCAATTAACAGCCTCTTGCTCCCTCCACCTGCACAGGCAGGGAAGTGCCATGCCCCAGTTGCCCATGCCTGCCTGGCCAGCCCACACCCCAGCCTGCTCCAATGGGTTCCCAGCAGAGTGAGGGGAGGCGGTGGGGATAGAAGAGGGAGGGCAAAGTGGAGTGAAATGAAGGGATGTTGTAAATTTAGGTTTGCAGTTGCTGGCCTCAGGTCTCCATCCATGCCCTGGATGGGCCTCAGGAGCTGGGTCTGTGATCTGGGTGCATCCACACTGCAAGATGAGAGTGTCCGGCCCCAAGTTACAGTGAGCCTCAGGCTCTGACCCATTTTCCTAGCAGGGTGCTAGGTCCTGGGTCCTGAGTGCCTGCTGACCTGACTCAGGCTGATCTGGTTGTACATGGAAGTAGGACTGGAGTTTGGACCAGGCCAGGCTTAGTGTACGGTGGAGACACACCCTGACACACACCTGGCCCATGAGTCTCAGGATGCCAGTGGGCAGAGAGCATTGGTGTAATGAGGGGGCGCTGCAGGGGTGCCCGCAGCTCAGAGGTGCTGCGAGGGGAGTGGGGCCTGGGGTCCAGGACCTAGCCAGCCACTGGGGTGGAGGCCACAATGCTTCTGCCCCACTTCCAGGAGGGCAGGCCTAGGGTGGCTCAGCTGGGGCCAGATTTTGGAGGGGCTGCAGGATCCCCGTTTAGGTGAGGCCCAGAGCTGCAGCCCCTAAAGCCCCTGCCTTAATCCAGCCCTGGGGATCCCATGGGTTCACCAAAAGCCTGTCAGGTGTGGTCTCTACTGAAAGCTGGCATCACCCTAGTCATCCTCACTACTATGAGCTGCTTGTATGGAAAATACATAAGGAGTCTGTACAGACAGCGAAATGTCTGTTCTCCGGGTTGGTAGCTAAAAGAAGGCTAAGAGTTTGTATCCAAAGGTAGTGTGGCTAGAGACAACCTCCTCCAGACAGGGGGACAGGAGACACTTCTTTCCAGGATGTACCCTTGTGTCGTGGGCATTCACATACTGAGTCCCAGGCTAACAAAGAGCTGGGGAAGACTTGAGAAGGAAATTAACCAGAGGGAAATGACAAGGGATGCCCTATTTTGAGGTGAACATCAGATATCTGAGGGTGTCAGAAGACAGCCGGGCTACGATGATCATGTGTCTAGTTTTAGCTGGGACAATCCCTTTTTTAACATTGGAGAAGGAACTCGGGAAGTGATCTTGCTGGGCCGAGGGGACATCAGTTCAGCTTAGTCTCCACAGTGCTTGTTACAATGTTGTTCTATAGGCAGCGGGCACTGGCTCCCCTGTCTTTTCTTTGATAATAAATGTGTGCAGCCCGTAGGAACTGAACCCAACAGAACAATTTTGTCCTGAAACGTCATTCAGTTCTGGTGCCTCGTGCTGCACCTGGACGGGGATGGAGGCTGAGCTCTGCTAGATGCTGAGTGGCTGGCAGCCTGAGCTCAGGCATGAGCAACACGCTCCCGGGAGGGGGGTGGCGTGGCTCACCCACACGAACGAGGCTGGCGATGGTCAGACCTCAGCCGTTCTCCTGGGGCCGTGGCGGAAGCACCATCTCGCTGGTCACTGAAAAGAGAACTGGAGATGCAGGCGCAGCTGCCGGAGTGTAGTACAGCAGGGCGGGGATGGGAAGTGCATCCAAATTTTCCCTGGCAGCTTCTGGAAACCAGGTTTGAGGAAAGTCTCTGGTCACATCCCACCCCCCCCTTGGCAGGGAGTTCTGAGGAGCCCTTTAATTGCTTCCTGCTGAGCCGGCCCTTGCCAGTCATCCAATTAGGAAAGCCCTGATGTCAGCACCAGGAGATAATCCCCCCAGGGCTGGCACCCGCGGCTCTGACTCATGTCTCCCTGCCCACGACAGGAGGTGGGTCCGTGGCATCCACCCCAGCCATCGCTCAGCTGGGAACCAGGTTGCCTGGCTGTGGCCACTCCCAGCGTGTGGCCAGCGGGCCCCTAAGTGCTGATTTGCCCCTGCCGACGGCTAGTTCTAGGACATATTTAGGATGTGACCTAATGCATGCCCCTCCGCTGTCAGGATGTCCTTGGCGCTGAGGTTGGCTGCGCACTCCAGAAATGCAGCCTGCTCAACATTACAGCTGGACGGGCGAGTATGAAGGGAGTTTAGCGCCCCACGCCAATGGGAGCTGGGCACCAAATGCCCGGAGTTCACAGGAGAATCTCAACATACAGCCTGGGCCCACTCAGCTGTCCAGCAAACCTCACATCTCTGCATGCCTTTATTACCCATAGCAGGAGCTCACCTAACAGCCCGAGAAAATGCCAGCCTTTCCCATATACCACTTACCAGTCAGTGTTTGTGCTGGCAATGTGACCTAGTGGATAGAGCACTGGGGACTGTTTTCAGTTCCTGGTGACCTTGGACAAATCACCTCCCTGCTCTATGCTTCAGTTTCCCCATCTGTGAAACATAAGTGATGATATGGACCTTTTGGGTATGTCTACACCAGAAGAAGTTAAGTCAACTTTGTTAAGTTGACTTTATAAGGTCGACTTAAAATCGACCTTATTAAGTCGATTTAATAAAGTGTCTCCTTTTAAGTCGACTTTATTAAGTTGACTTAACATTGGACATAGGCGTCCATACTGGTATTAAGTCGACTTAATAAAATCTATCTAAGGGCTACTCCCCATCCACACCGTTCTTATGTCAACCTAAGGAGGGGTAGTTATTAAGTCAACTTAAGCTTTCATTATGTCGACGTAATGAATTTCTTAAGTCGACTTAATGAAAGCCCAGTGTGGACATGGAGTAATTTAGGTCGACTGAAGGGTCCTTAAGTTGATCTAAATTGCTAGTGAAGACATAATTTGGGATCAACGGGTGAAAAGTCCTATCTAAGAGTGAACTGTGATTATTAGGGTGGTCAATGAATCACAGTTAACTCAAGGGATTAATTTCTTTTCAGTTAACTTGATTAAAAAATTGATCATGATTAATCACTACTTTAATTGAACTGTTAAAGAATAACAGAATTCCAATTTAAATAATATTATAAATACTCTGGGATTTTAAACAATTTTTTTCAAATATATGGATTTCTGTTACAACACAGAATGAAAAGTATAGCATGCTTGCTTTATATTATTTTTTATTACAAATATTTGCACTGTGTAAAAGGTAAACAAAAGCAATCATGTTTTAATTCATCTCATACAGGTACTGTGGCACAATCTCTTTGTTATGGAAGTTGGACTGACAAATGTAGAGTTATGTAAAATCATAATTGCACTCAAAAGCAAAACAATGTAAATCTTTAGAATCTACAAGTCTTACTGCTTGCCCAGCCAATCGTTAAGACAAACACGTTTGTTTACACTTACGGGATGTAACGCTGCCTGCTTTTTATTTACAGTGTCACCTGCAAGTGAGAACAGGCGTTCGCGTGGCACTGTGGTAGCCGGTGTTGCAAGGTATTTAAGGTATTTAAATTTAGGTCGACTTTAGCTCGGTCGACTTA
>ML685882.1:2273469-2378044 GCA_007922175.1 Pelusios castaneus | reverse complement strand
TGACTTAATTTTCATTAAGTCGACTTTATTTTCGTTATGTCGATTTAAGCAAGCTGCTTAAGTCGACTTAAGGAAAATAAAGTTGACTTAATGAAAATTAAGTCAACTTTATAAAACCTCAATTTAATTCAACTTAGGGCTTAAGTCGACTTTTTCAAGTTGCTTAAATCGACTTAAGGAAACTGTAGTGTAGACGCAGGGTAAATTAAGTCGACTTAAGCAAGCTTAAGTCGACTTAATTTACAAGTGTAGACGCAGCCCATGAGCCAGATACAATAAACATTTGTATATGCTTTCATGCTCTGGCCATCATTCCAGAGGATGTGCTTCCATGCTGCCGATGCTCATTAAAAATTAATACATTGATTACATTTAGCACTGAATTCCTGGAGAGAGAATTGTATGTCCCCTGCTCTGTGGTTTTTACCTGCGTTCTACCATATATTTCATGCTGTGGCAGTACTGATGATGACCGCGGCACGTGTTTAATTTGTTGTTCAACACTTTCATTGCAAATTTGGGAGACCACAAAGAAGGTTCCAATGTGAGATTTCTAAAATAGCTGCAGCGCTTGCCCTGAGGTTTAAGGATCTGAAATGCCTTCCAACATCGGAGAGGGACGAGGCGTGGAACATGCAGTCGGAAGTCTTAAAAGAGCAACACTGATGCAGAAATTATAGAACCCGACCTACCGAAAAAGAAAATCACTCTTCTGTTGGTGGCGTCTGACACAGCTGATGAACTTGAATGTGCATCAGTCCACACAACTTTTCATCATTATCGAGTAGAACCTGTCGTCAGCATAGAAGCACACCCACAGCAATGGCTGAAAAATAACCAGGGGCAGTCGCTGGTTGGTTTGGTAAGCCTCCGTTTATCTGCGGATCTGGTGCTCGTGTGCAGACCAGACCAGCCGATCTCCCAACAATAACGCCTGCTTCTGGGCATGACAGCACAGAGCAAGGGGACATGGGTCAGAAGCCAACGGCTGTTTGGAGTCTGAGAGAAGGTCCCCAAACACTACACTGGTGTATTTGCCTTGCTCTCATTTCAGGCCATCCCAGTGTGCAGTGCTCAGGAATGCCTGCTCACAGTTAAAACTGCCCATGAAAATCAGGGCATCTCTGGAGCCCACTGGGGGGCGCTGCACTGCGCATCCAGTCCTTGGCGTTGGGGTGTGCCGATCCCCGGGCCGTGGGAAGCGAAACTGGGGACGAGATCTGACACAGTGTTTTCTTTAGCAGTTGTTGCTTCATTATTCCACTCTCCCTGCTGCAGACTCATTCTCCTCTCCTCTCCCCCCCTGGTGCTTTGGTGTTGTCAGTGCTTGTGTTGACCCATTGTTGCTTGGTGGGAGTTGAGATTATTTCAGTGAGCTGGCTTCCTGGCGCAGAGGTGCTCTTCACTGCACATCGTCCCACCACAGCCCTGGAAGAGCTGCCCCATGCGCTCTCTGACGCAATGGTTGTGTCTGGAGCTGGGCCCTTTGTTGTTTTTACACATTCAGGAAGTTGGCCTGGATTTTGGCTGGTTCCAGCCAGCAGGAACTAGTCTCCAAAGTGAGCCTGGAAAATGCTGTAATTTAATATGCATTTGTACCCGCCCTGCGCCAGCCACCCAGTTCCCACTTGGCACGGGGAAGAGGTGGGTGGCAGTTGAGGAGATGTGAGCTACAGGCGTGGAGAGAGGTGGTTCTGAGGCTGATCAATGGCTTAGTCATCCAACCTGTAGTCCCATCCCCTTCCCCACCCTCCCATCTGCCTGCACGAGAACTCCAGGCCTCCATGTCCAGAAGTTTCACCCCAGAGTGGCTGGGATCCCCAGGAGAGGAGCACAGCTGCACAGCCCAATCAGATGATGCTGTGACGTTCTTGCTTCTCAAGGGATGTCGTTTGTTTTGAGGTTCCTGAGACCAAAAAGGCTGGAGGTTCAGATCAGCGGCAGGAAAAAAGCCCAAGTGAAGCAGGAATGACTCAGCCACATTATGAATCTCTTTTTGAAGGTTAATTCCCAAATGAAGGCTGTGTGTCAGTGTCACCCCATCTCAGCCCAGGCTGCAGGCACCACTTGCTAGATCAGCCGAGGCTGAACCGCACCCCCTCCACCAAAACACGTCAGTGTGCAATAAAACAGGAATAAACAGAGCAGTTTTTACACTAACCAGCCAAGCTGGGAGCATTTTTGTGCACGAAGCTCTCAATATGGTCCCTGATGACTCAGGGGCCCATGCAAATGGCTGTCTACGAGGTGTTTCCAGTTTGCTGACAACTCCAAAAAAATCAGAAAAACGTGTTGCAGGTTGACCTGAAAGTGACTTTTCCGCAACTTCTTGGCACATGGAAAAGTCTCACACAGTTTTGTTTTAGGGCAAAGGATTTTGGATTGTTGTTTAATAAAATGAATGGAAAATTTTAAAACAAGTTATTTCAAATCAAAACACCAAACCGCTTCGTTTTGAAAATGCTTGAATAAAATGCTCTGATTGCGGGTGGAGGGGTGGATTTTTCTGTTACAGCAACAACTCAGTGTAAACAACGTTCTGGAGTCACTGAAGCTGAATTTTCATTTAAAAGGGCTTTGTGTGAAAAGTGTCTGCCACCTCCAGTCATGACTGTTCAGCCAGCCACTGAGCATGTGGGGAAATGGTGATGGCTCCCCCAAAAGGTGCTGAATTGTGGTCTGGGTGGGAATTCACAGTGGCTGGATTTTGTTTATCTAGTCTGATGAGCCAATCCTCGCACCGAGTGCATCCATTTGCAGAAATTGGGACGAGTACACAAGTGACTCATGACCAGGAGAAAAGGTTGAATTACAGTAATGGTCTGGTCTGGATGTAGCCAGTCCCTTGTTAATGTCTCAGAGGATGGCTGGGCTTTGTGGGACATACCATGTGTGATCTGTTTTCATGGTGTGTGTGTGAGCAACTATCGATAGAATAACCCTGAGCCTTCACTCAGGGTTCACATGGACAGAGTGACCATGTTTCCCCAAGGGGAAGTCCTCCACCTGCCCCCTGCCCCCTGCACAGGGCTGGCCTGAGTTACTTGCCTGAGCCCACTCCATGAAAGAGTCAAACTCTGTCCCTGCTTGAGCCCTAACTCCCACCCCACGGGGCTGGCATCACTAGAGCCCTGCACGGATACAAATATGTGGATTTGTATCCGATCTGCATCTGCAAGAAATGGTCTGTGGATATCTGGAATGGAGAGACGAATGGCCCTTGGTGATGGAAAGTCAGGTTAGGGACTACTTAAAGAAATTGGATGTGCACAAGTCCATGGGGCCGGATGAACTGCATCTGAGGGTGCTGAGGGAGTTGGCTGAAGTGATTGCAGAGCCGCTGGCCATTATCTTTGAGAACTCGTGGCGAACGGGGGAGGTCCCAGAGGATTGGCAAAAGGCAAATATAGTACCTCTCTTCAAGAAAGGAAAAAA
Organism: Pelusios castaneus; assembly: GCA_007922175.1. Lineage (NCBI taxonomy): Eukaryota > Metazoa > Chordata > Testudines > Pelomedusidae > Pelusios > Pelusios castaneus. The sequence goes on along the minus strand of ML685882.1, from coordinate 2,374,609 downwards.
GGAGGACCGGTCAGACCGGTCAGCCTCACCTCAATCCCTGGGAAAATCATGGAGCAGGTCCTCGAAGAATCCATCCTGAAACACTTGGAGGAAAATAGAGTGATCAGGAACAGTCAACATGGATTCACCAAGGGCAAATCATGCCTGACCAACCTGATTGCCTTCCATGATGAGATGACTGGATTTGTGGATGAGGGAAGAGCCGTTGACGTGGTATACCTTGACTTTAGCAAGGCTTTTGGTACGGTTTCCCACAGCATTCTCATCGGCAAGTTAAGAAAGTACGGGTTGGACGAGTGGACTGTAAGGTGGATTGAAAACTGGCTAGATCAATGGGCTCAGCAGGTAGGAATCAATGGCTCGATGTCTAGTTGGCAACCGGTAACGAGTGGAGTGCCCAGGGGTCAGTCCTGGGGCCGGTTCTGTTCAACATCTTCATTAATGATCTTGATGATGGGATAGACTGCATGCTTAGTAAGTTCACGGATGACACCAAGCTAGGGGGAATGGTAGATACTCTGGAGGGCAGGGACAGGATCCAGGGAGACTTGGACAAATTGGAACACTGGGCTGAAAGAAACCTCATGAGGTTCAACAAAGACAAGTGAAAAATCCTGCACTTAGGACGGAAAAATCCCATGCACTGCTACAGGCAGGGGACCAATCGGCTAAGTAGCAGCACTGTAGAAAAGGACCTGGGAGTTATGGTGGATGGGAAGATGGATATGAGCCAACAGTGTCCCCTTGTTGCCAAAAAGGCCAATGGTATATTAGGCGGCATCAGTAGGAGTATTGCCAGCAGATCAAGGGATGTGATAATTCTGCTCTGTTCGACACTGGTCAGGCCACATCTGGAATACAGGGTCCAGTTTTGGGCTCCCCACTACAGAAGAGATGTGGACAAATTAGAAAGAGTCCAGCAGAGGGCAACAAAAATGATTAGGGGGCTGGGGCTTATGAGGAGAGACTGAAGGAACTAGGCTTATTTAGTCTACAGAAGAGAAGAGTGAGGGGAGATTTGATAGCAACCTTCAACTACTTGAAGGGGTGCTCCAAGGAGGAGGGAGCTAGGCTGTTCTCAAGGGTAACAGAGGACAGAACAAGGAGCAATGGTTTCAAATTACAGCTGGGGAGGTCAAGGCTGGATATTTGGAAAAACTTTCTCACTAGGAGGGTGGTGAAGCATTGGAATGGGCTATCTAGGGAGGTGGTAGAATCTCAATCTTTGGAGATTTTTAAGGCCCAGTTAGACAAAACCCTGGCTGGAGTGATTTAGTGGGAGTAGTCCTGCTTTTTAGCAGGGGGTTGGACTAGATGACCTCGTGAGGTCCCTTCCATCCCTATTATTCTATGATTCTATCCACGGATGCGGTTATAATGTGGATATCCACGTATTTGGAGGGATCTAGCCCTGCACAGATAAAAATATGTGGATCTGTATCCAAACTGCATCTGCAAGAAATGGTCTGGGGATATCCACATTGTATCTGCAGATGGTGTGGTACCAAGAGGTAGGGAAGAAAGTTATGTGGATAATGGCAGCCTCCCTACACACACATTTATCCTTGCGTTACTCCAGTGGAACACCCCTAAAAGCAGCAAACAAAGGACGGGGCCGGCCCCGGATCCCCTTCATCCTGTACTGTAAGTGGCGTCTTGCTGGTGCTCAGCCGTGTGTGGACCAGCCCTCTTGCTAGATGACCTCGTGAGGTCCCTTCCAACCCTATTATTCTATGATTCTATGATTTCGCAGTGCCACTAGCAAGCTGGAAAGGCAGCTGGGCCCCAGACCATCCCCGGGACTGTTTCACCGCATCAGCAGACCACGGTTTTTGGGACGTCCCGGCTGCTGCATTCGTTTCAAAGCTTTCACCTTCTAAGAGTCGTGTCTGGGAACCTGCCCAGTGGAAAATGGGACGTGCTCAGGACGTCCCAGAGACAAGAAAAGCTCCAAAACAAATTAAGCGTGACCCCTCCCCGCCCGTCGGCTTCTGCTCTTTATTTGTTATTGATGTTTGGAATCTTTGAGGCTGTCAGGCAGTGCTATAAATAACCCATCTCTCCTCCCCCACCAGGCAATAGCAGCCCTGATTCCTTCCAGATGTTGGCTGATGGCATCTGGTGGGTGTCAGAGGGAGGGGGCAAGTGGAGCAAAGAGGGGGCTACTCAACAGAAGGTGAGCAGGGACTTGGGGAGGAAAGAAAACCCAGCAGACTGGAAGAGCGTAGCTGCTGGTCTGAGCGTCCATTGGGCCCAGCATTCCATATGAGCGGGGCGGGGACCAGGTTGGGGAAAGGTGCCACACACTGGGGTAGCAATGGCCGGAGCGGCCCTTTGCTGGGCTGCCGTGTGAGGGGCTTGTCAAGCCACTGGGTGCAGTGGCCAGTCTCCCTGCGCTCTGCCCTGCATCAGGGCGGCAGCCTGGCATGCCAGCCATATGCAGCAGGCAGCAAGACTCCTGTGAGAGCTGGAAGAGAAGCCAAAGATGGCTTCCCAGTCCATGGTCAGGTCACTAGACTACATTGTGTCTTGTCCACACTTGCCAGCTGCCTTCTGCAGGAGGCAGACGGGACTCTGCTGTTTTCTGCTTCAAGTGTTGTGTCTGATCAGGGCCCCTTTGATGTTGTTACGAAGCCGTGGCTCAGAATAGCCTGACACTGGTCTTTAAATATCAGTCTCGGCACTGCTGCCTGAGCCTTAAAATAAATAACCCCGTCTGCAGCAGGCCCCTGGGACTCACAATTGTTCAGTTGAGCTGAGTGTCAGAGGGCTAAAGGCCTGACCAGCTCACAGGAGGAAGTTTGTGTAATGGCCCAGTCATCACATACAGGTCTGTGCAAGCGTGTCCATGCGCACATGCCTTTTCTCTCACACATACACACCTCTCATATCCCCTCAGCATTCACTGGAGGCTAGCTAGTTCTCTACTTGCTGTCCGAGTGTTGCTGTGCATTGTTTGACAGCTGCTGAGTCCCACCCCAGAAGTGGCTGCAATTCAGTAATGGGGATAGGGATCTCAGAGCACACGTCGTTTGCCGTAGCAATAATGCTTTGAGCTGCAGTGAGACGTCTCATTAAGGGTGCGTCTACACTTACAAATTAAATCGACTTAAGCTTGCTTAAGTCGATTTAATTTAATCTGCGTCCACACTACATTTTCCTTAAGTCGATTTAAACAGCAGCTTAAGTCGACTTAAGGAAAATTAAAGTTGACGTTATTAAACCTCGTTTTAAGTTGACTTTGCTGGCTAAGTTGACTTTATTAAGTCGACTTAGCCAGTGTGGACACAGATTAGCCCTAAATCGACTTTGTCAACTTAAAGGGCGCCAGGGCTCCCCCACTGCCCTCCCTGCCAGGGTAGCTGGCACAGCCACAGCCTGGCATGCTCCCCCACAGGGCAGGACAGAGCCCTGCTCACCCTGCTCCTATGCCCTGCCAGTGTCCCTGTCTGGTTCAGCCCCCATTGTACCCAGGTACAATGGGGCAAAGGCTGAGGCCCCTGGCACTTGGCAAGGGGTGCCCCCCCGCCACCATGGACCTGTCCCAAGTCCACCTAGCCCCTACAAATCGACCTAGGCATCCAGTGTGGATGCTCTAAGTCGATTTGGCAGAGTCCCCTTTAAGTCGACTTAATTTTTGAGCTAAGTCGACTTAAATTAACAAGTGTAGACATAGCCAAAGTGCTTTACACTCACTCATTCAGGAAGCCTCAGAAACTGCCCGGATCCTTAGCATCCCCATGGACCAGTTGAGGAAACTGGAGCAGTGGCTTACCTGAGGTGGGTCAGGCCCTCAGAGCAGCATTGGGAGCAGAAGCCATGAGGCACCTGCTTTAACCACTGGACCCCCTCAATTTGCCAAGCAATTTGGGTGAAAGATCCCAACCTCTGGCATGAGCCTTATTTGCCTTTCCAGCTTGTTTAGTCCCCCTGGCTGTCTTGACAGTGGATGCTGAGCCGGTGAGAAGCAATTCTGACCTGAATGATCCTCGGGGATGATGGGAAACCCCAGCAGCTGGAAAGGTTTGTTTAGAGCAAGGCACAGTGGGGAGTGAGAAGGGGTCACTGAAGAGCTCCTGCCCTGAGCAGAAAGGAAGCCGGCATCTTTGATGAGAGGGTGCAGCCCCGGGCCTGGCTTTCTGTGGAGGGGCTGGAGTCACTGGAGGCTACTATTTACAACAGCGTTAGCCTTTCATCTCTAATCCTCTGCTCATGTGGCACGCCTAGAGCTGCACCCATCCCAGGGCCGGTGAAGGGGAGGATCAGGCTGCACTTGGCCCCATGCCACTCAAACGCTGGCCCTTGCCCACAGACCTACTGAGGTGTGTCACAAACGGCACCAGTCCTGCAACGCTGCCTGTGTTTTGCTGAATACCCTCCGCTCATATTAGCTCCACTGCAGGAGGGGGTTCTCAGCACCACTCAGGATCAGCCCCCTTAGCAATCAAGGCAGTTTCCGCCAGCCTTCCCTGTCTGCTCAGCATCTGGGGCAGTCACTAACGTTGGCATTCAAGGGGGCTTCCATGCCACTGGTAAGGTCATGGGGGGACAATGGGCACCCAGGCTCAGGAGGTGCCACCAAAGCAGACGAGAGCCAGTCATGGATGCTGGTGGTGCCTGACATGGACCCGCAGGGAGCTGGTCCTGGGGCACTAGACAGTAACGCTAGCAAGACCCCTGGCTCACGAGTGCCTCCAGCAGATACAGCGTCAAGCACGGCCCAGGATCCATGAGCCTTTGCTTCGCCTGCCTGACAGCATGGTCCCAGCACTGCAGCGTTGGGGTGTGTCCAATCTGGTCGGAAACACCTCCAAAGACAACGATTCCACAATCACCCTTGTCGGCAGGGAGCTTTTCCGGCCATCTCCCATAAGCCAAAGCTGCTCAGCTCTGCAGATGGCATTAGAGAAAAGGTTAAACCGTCCTCACTTTCATTCTCTGAAATGAGGGGCCGGATCCTCAGCTCAGCTCCACCGTTGGGATACCCCGACTGGTAGCCGCTGGGGATTCTGGCATGTGAATCGCACTAGGCCAGAGGCCAATAGCTAACACAGGTTACATCAGCATACGCTGGCCAGCGAATACGGCCCAGTGGGCTTGTCCAGCCTGTCTTGAAGCCAGAGCTGCTGCCGAGAGCAGTTTCAGCACCAAAATATCACTGAAAGCAGCACTCTTTTCAATTTCCAGCCAGCTGTGGAATGCCCATCCTTTGGCCTGAACATAACCCGATATTTTGTGTGTCTCTGTTGGCAGGTCTCCCGTGCCAATCGAGCCCAGACAATGTAGAGCTTGAAGCAGCTGGTAATCTAAACCAGTGGTTCTCAACCTTTTGTGGACTGGGGAACACCTAAAGGTATTAATTACTTTACATGGAACACCTGATGAAAACTTTCTTGAAAAAGCCGGTATATACCGGCTGTAACATCTGCATCCTACACATTCCTGTGTAAATGAGTCAGAAAACTGAATTAAATACCATTTTATGAGTATAACATGCGTTTATTTCTAGAAAAATGGATAATGATTATGCACACAGCTTAAAACCGAAAATGATATAACTCAAGTTTTAATAGGAATTTGGGGCCTGCATGTTTGAACAAAGTTAATCTATTCTCGGAGTGAGGTTCTTCAAAGACAGTCTTACCACTGAAGTTATGTCCAGCGATTTCAGTGCAGGCAGTAACAACGGCAGGAAATTTAAAATGCTCCTGCTGCAGCAAAGAAGCAAGGTGGCGGCAGACACTGACGTGCACCTGAAAGCTTGGCTGTGGCTGTGGCATTTTTAATCTCCCAAGCTTGTGCGACTGTGTGGCTCCTTTCCCCGTTCCCATGCCCCCCAGCCCTCGATGGGGATGGGTCAGTTGTGGAACACCTTATTATGTCTACGGAGCACTGGTGTGCCATGGAACACTAGTTCAGAAACATGGATCTAAGCCAAGGCTGTGAATGGATTTAAATTCTCCTTATTTGGGACTCCACAAGTAAAACGCTGGGGCTCCCATCTCTCTCCCGCTGGACCCAATGGAAAGGTTCTTCAAAGGGAGCTTTGGCAGTGACCCTTTCATGCTCTAGTATTATACCTCGTTGCCACTCTGCAGGGACAACAATCTGCCCTTGTTGTACTTAGAAAATGAAAAGCTAGCAGGATCTTATTCAGGGGGACGAGGCAATATGCCACGTTTATTGTGAGGAAAACACAGTTATGTTAAAAGCTAATATCTAGTAACTGTACACACATACACCCCCCCCCCCCCCCAAATGTTCTGCTGTTGGTAATGTATAGTTACCAGTCCTGATTGTTGCTTGTGATCGTAGCTTGAGTTTGTGGCTGGTGTTCTCAGCTCATGGCGGCTACCTGGCCAGGGAAGCTGGGCATGAGGAAGGGTGGGGTCTCTGTCGGGCACACAGCTGTGCACCGACACTCTTGGATGCTGTACAGAACATTACCTAAAGCTATGCAGTCTCACCCATCTTTTCTCCATGGATCTTGCTGTATCACACTGCCTCAGGGTACTGTGTGACCACGAGTCATCAGTCAATGGCAGATGTGACCTTGATCTTGTTCTTGATGGGGCTTTTTGTCCCTTTCTTACTAAGGTGGATTCTTCTCGCTTTTGCAGGCTTTGTCTGCATTTTTCTTCAGCTATTAAGGTGGTGCTGGCATTTTGTCATCAGGACAGGCTGGCGTTGGAGACTGATCCCCACACATACACACCCCTCATTCACACGTCCAAACTAAGTTCACACATCTAAATGATATTTTAGCAAAACTTAGGCTGAGCAATACAAAATGAAGAAAACAATTCAAAATGGAGTTTTGATTACAATATGAAGTTACAACTGAATGAATGAGCATGGCATTTTTACCAATGAATATTCCATATAGAAATTTTTGTTTGAAGCAATTCAATGGTATAAATTCATCTTTAGTGCTACACCCTTAAATTAGAATTCTGAGATGTTAGAGCCATGCAGTGTCCCCAAGCCTCCTGGCTGGACAGCGCCTGCTCCCATTGCCCACAAGAAGACTTTCATGATAGTTACGGGCATGGTCAGTATTAGATTTTGAATGGAGATCCTCAAACATCAGCTCTGCCAGGAAGCTGCTATTGCATCAAAACCTCTTTCTGGCTTTACCCCCAAATGTGGTCTCAGCTCATGCGAGCGGGTGGCACGTCACAGCCCACCCACGCGAGGCTGTCACCAGCCTGCTGTCCAGCCAACATGAGGTGGGCTGTGATGTGCTGATTACCACGAATCTGTGCTAACAACACCTGTCAGCACATTACCCAGACTGTGTCTCAAGAGCCATTGGGGCTGGGGACCATTTAGCACCACATGCTTCAAAGCGACAAAGTGCCCGTGCTTTGTAAATGCACCTGTAGCCTCTTTTCCTGACTCTGCATCCTATGACATACATCATCCAGCAGGAACCCCAGAATTATCTAGCACTGCCCCCATATTTCCCTCCCCAGGAAACCTTGAAGCCCCGCTGGCCCTGGCCCAGTCTCTCCCATCAGCTGGCTCTGGCTGCCAAAATGATTGTCCATGAAATAATTCACTGTGTGGCTATTTGGAGAATTACCATAGACTTCCAAGCACCCAGTTTGATGAATGAGTCAGTTCACATCAGAGCTAATATGCCAGGCTCTCTGCAGACCCAGGCAGACTTTATTGCGCCAGTTTACAGTTCTTTTACATTTTGAAGGTAATTTTTACAACTTCCAGGGCTAGGGAGTGTGGACCAGATCCTCTACTGGTGTAAATTGGCATAAGTACATTGGCTTTAATGGGGCTCCACTGAGTCACACCAGCTGAGGATAAGGCCCTCAATGGAAAAAGGACAGCTATTCACCAATTCACCTGGCCACATAATGGAATTAAATAGGGCCCTTAACTACACTGCTAAGCAAATCTTGGATTATTAATAGCAAAAGTATTTAAAATCCAATGTCATTGCCACCATTGGTTCTTTATCCACATTTTGCTTTTCTCTTCACACGCACAGCGGAAACTGAGAGTGACTTTCACTTTTGCATCAAGACGCTTTCACTTTCAGGGGCTCAGCTCTGCTGTGACAGCATCCAGCACCTCTGCAGGGGAGGCATAACTTTGTTTAAAAAGGACTGTTTCCATTCGGCTTTTTTTTAAAAAAAAACTCTGGAAACATTTCTCCTGGCCTTTGGGTTCTGCTAAAACTTGTTCTTGCCAAAACGAAATGTGGGGCCCAGTCACAGATGGGAGTGTTCCTTTAATTACACCCTATTCCCTGAGGCTGTGTTTTACGCTATAGACCGTACAACAATACAGCTGTACCGCTGCAGTTGCACCGCTGTGAAATATGGTCTCTCACAGATACAACACTGTCACGTCTGTCAGTAAAACTTCTGTCAGTCAGAGTTGTGTGTGTTTTTTTCACACTGACTGATAAAAATGCTAGTGTAGGCATATCCCCAGGCGATGTACAAGCAGTACCCTGGCAGTGTAGACACTTAGTACAGCGATGGAAGGGTTTTTTCCAGTCAAGTCATGAATCCACCCCCTTGAGAGATGGTAACTAGGCTGAAGGAAGAATTGTTCTGTCAATTTAGTGGTGTCTACAGTGCAAACTAGATCAACCTAATTACGTTGTATGTTGTGAAATTTTGTTACAGCCCCGAGCAATGTAGATCAGTTGATCTACGTGTTAGGTGAAGACCAGGCTTTTGTGCAGCACATTTACAAATCTGGTCTAGGAGCGGGATGGGAAGTGGTATAGCTTCATGGTGAGAGTGTAGCCCACAATCTGCCTGAAAAATAGCTTCCCTGTTACTTTAGGCACAGAGTCCACCCATGTCATTTGTTAATGAGAATTTGTACATGCTGCTTGGCAGAGCGAAGTCTGAACTTTTCTGAATCAATATACTTTGGTTCTGTGTTTGAACATTGCCTGGCATGACTGGATCCTGGCCAGAGCCTGGCGTTCCTAAGCATCAAATATCAGCGTGTGAGATTTGTTCATTAATTATAGATTGGTGAGAATTAGTTTGGCTAGACAACTGAGCACTTGTAAACAGCCTCAGATGTGGGGATGGATTCTTTTTTATTATATTGACCTTTCACGGCTTTTGAAAGTAACCCTTTTTATTGTTGAATGTTTAGATTTCGATTTGACTCACCTCGGATGCCTCTGCAAACAGAGTGCCTAGTGATAAAATGCAAAATTCCTTAAAGTCATAGGAGCAAAGTACCTGTCCGAACGTAACCCATGCAATACAAAACATGCTCCACTGTAATACACGGAAGCAAGTGTGACTCTAGCCGTGGTAGATGGCACGCACTGTAATTAGGTGACTGCAGTGTTTTCATTTCAATGTTGTTTTCATTTAGAGCTTTCCTAAATTTTCACCTGCTACCTTGCGCTGAAATTTATCAGGGCTGTTGCCTGTACAAAGGGGGTTATTTGTAATGTTTGTTCAAAAACTGTTCAGCTGTGATTACAAAAAAAGGACTCCCTATATTGGACTTACCCTCAGATAACAGATCAACTTTGATAACCGAGAGCAACAAAGTCCGGAGGTGTGTTTAGATAAATTGCATTTGCGCTACTTTAACCTTGTAATCAACCTCTCGCTCACCATGTACTTAAATTGGCCCAACCATGGGCCTGTAGCAAGTTCAGAACAAAATGTACCAGCCATCATTTACGTACTGGTACGTGAGCATACACTGGGACTACTTCATCACTGTGCTAGGCCATCACACAGGCTGCAGTGCACTGAGCTGCTGCTCCCTCTGCGGTGGGTAAATAATGGACATTGCAAACACCTATTTGGGGGCCCTTCTGAGCTGCGATTGTACTCGTGACGATAGCAAAGCGCCACGCCTAGTCATGGCATCAAAGGGACAGACACCCACGCGGCGTCAGAGAGATGTGACATCAGTGTTTTAACCCGTGGGACACATGCCGGCAGATGGCAGGCTTTGCAGCGCTCTACGCTGGCCTGGGGGATCTCCCTTCCAGTCAGGCAGGGTTGAGCTGCACTTGCCACTTGCAGAACCACCATGGGTGGCTGAGACGGTGCCATCGAGTTCACATTGAGCCATTCAAAAGTCCCTGGGCAGGCAAATCATTTTGGTTTCTCTGGAAACACGGGGTGTCACACCAGCGCTGACAAGTGACAGGCTCTCTCCATTGCCCACCCATCGCTCCACTTGCTTAAGAGCATTGCTACATCCTGTCTGAGCTGGCTTCCCACAGCCCCAACTGCAGTCAGACCGGGTCAGGGAGCCCGCTACAGCTCAGATAGGCTTGGTGGTGCAGTGGGAGGGTCGCATTGTGACAGTAGGGGAGAGGCTAATGGGACAGTGGGGGAGAGGTCTGGTGGCTCAGTGGGTGGGACAGGCAGTGCAGGGCGAGAGGTTCATTATACAAGTTGGGGAGGGATCTGGTGGTGCCATGGAGGAGGGGCCAGGAGGTGCAGGGGAGGGTCTCATTGTGACAATGGGGAAAGGGCTTATGATGAAGGGGTGGGGGTGGGATCTGATGGCTCAGTGGGTCTCGTTGTGGGAGTGGGGAAAGGGCCGGTGGAACAGTGCTAGGGTTGGTGAAGTGCCAAGCAGCAATTTACACTAGTGCCGCCTGTTTGTGGCTGCATTCGTGGTGCCCACAGCATGACATGAGTCCTCTCTGATAGAGCTGGGGGCCAGCCTCTCCCTCGGCACTCTGACCCTCTTCTCAGCACATGGGGCCCATGGTGGACAGAGGCAGGGATACTCATGCTACTGGGTTGTTTTGTCATTGGAAGCTCTAGACTCCAAGTACCTTTCCCCCAAATACCATTAGAAAAGGAATGGTCTGGAGGGGAACAGGGTGATTGGAGACCCCAGATCCCAGGAAGCAGCACACAACCCTGGGGTTTCAGCTAGTCACACTCAGGGAAATGTGCTGTGTCAAGATCCCCTACATCACCAGCCCTTGGGATGGCTCCTTCTCTGCGCTCATGTCCCCTCGAAACCCGCTGCCCTACTTCCAACACAGCTGCAGGGTTATTCTTTTTTATTAGAAAATGCAGTTTCTGGAAAACTGAAATTTTTCTGCAGGAAAACATCTAGTTCTGCTCCTCAGGCTCTCCTCTGGGCTGGGCTCCCTGGAGAAATACATCTCCCATGATACAATACGGATTCCACTCTGACCAACCTTCATGGTGCATCATGGGAGTCATATGACTGCCCTTGCATCAAGGGAGATGTAATCTAGCCAGAGTAGCTGCACCATAGCGGTATATGGGGTTATTAGGCCCCCAAATTACTGCTTCCATGAGGCAATGCACCATCTTAATTGCAGTCTAATATTGAACTGACTCAAATGCCGAAATGAGCCCCGGGCAGGAGCCTGTCCCAGGTTCCATTGCCCCGAGCTGCCGGATCATCTGAGCCCCTAGACAGTCTCCCTTTACAGTGACCCCAGCTGAATTCCTGGATCCTGACTCCATGGGACTGGGAAATGGCCTCTGAATGACTGCGGTGGCTGAGCCCTTCTCTGCTGACCAGGTACACCCTGGCCCCATCTGAGCCCTGGCAGGGTGGCTGGCTCACTGGGGTAAGCTTGCAGATGGTGCCTGGCACTTGGGTTAATTCACAGACCAAACTCCCTGACCCAGTTGTTCCCTTGTTAGCTGGTATGTAATTAGTGAGTCAGCCAGGAAGGTAATTCCCGCTCTTCCCCAGGGCTGACATTCGCCAGAATGGCTGGATTTCTGCCCAAATCATTTAGCACTGAGCCAAGAACAACTTGTTATTCTTTACTTCTTCCTTATTTCTGTAGTTAGCGTCTGACACAATAGTCAGCGCTGGCCCATTCCAGAGGCTGTTCCTAGCTCAGGGATGGACTCTGATCCTCACACAGACAGATAGCCCCAAGGCACCACTTTGCCACCGGCCACCAGAAACGCCCAGGGACTGGACCACAAACGAGGCAGTGCCAAAGGTCAAGGGAGTGCACATTTGCAACCCTTCTCTTCACAGTGCTAACCATAAAAAGTGAAATTTACATTGCCACACGTATACATACACCCACGTACACTCATGCACACATCACCATACATGTGGGCAGACACCTACATACCTTCCCACACACATCACCATGTGCACACACACATACACACACTTCAACATATGTGTTTACACACACTCATATACCTCCCACACACATTGCCAGGTATGTGTACATTAGGTCACCTACCCTCCCACACATACACACACACATTGCCCCAATCACACACACATGTACGTAGCCATGCCCACAGTCCCAGCCACACACATACAGACAGAGGAACACAAATAGAGATGTATCCACACCTTTGTGCACAGCCCTACGCTGCCTCCCCCATATCCAGGGCCACATCCATATAGTCATGTGTGGCCTGGTTCTTGGACCCAGCCCACCTTCCCCAGTGGGACTCCTCTGGTTCCCAGTGTTTGCTGGGCCCTCCTGCTCTTTTATCGCTGGCTATGGGCTCTGCTTCCACGGCAGCAGTTACGGAGACTGTATCCCCACCCACACTGACAGGAAAGAGGGCAGCGCATGGAGGGGCTTTCCTTGGCTCTCAGGTGCTGAGCCAGGTGCTCTGGGCACCAGGTGAAGCACCTGTCAGCCCATCTCAGAAGGTCTGTGGCTTGTCTCAGATTTGCTGGCATCACTCTCCTGCCAGCTGGCTCTGCAGTGCCATCAGGCTGAGCTGGGCTGCATGTCACACCCACAGCAGGAACGTACTCATAGGGTGACATGAACACCCCATATTCAGAGCAGCCACTGAGAGCCAGCAGTATGAAAATGGGAGCCGAGGGGGGCTGCCCCGGATGCTGCAGCAGCCTATGGATGGGGGGGTACTATTGGATATGTGTGTGTGCCTGAGGAGGGGGGTAGTCACGCATGTGTGCACATATGTGTCCAAGTGGGGGTAGGCATGAATGTGTGAGTGTGTAGATGTATGCTTGAGTGGGGGAGTGTGTGTGTATGAGAGTGTGCAAACATATACACAAGGGGGGGATAAGCATGTATGTGAGTGCGCACATATATCTAAGTAGGGGGATAAGTGTGCATATGTGTGTCCGACTGGGGGGTAGGCGCATGTGTGTATTTGAGTGCACATGCATGTGCCTGAGATGGGGTAGGTGTGTGAGTGTGTAACTATGTGCCTGAGTAGGGGGTGAACATGCCTGTGTATGTGAGTATGTATATGTGAGTGTGCGTACTTTCTGTTTACCTCCATGGTCCCTGGGCACCTCCCAGACATGAATCAATTTCAGCCTCCCATCTCCGTATGGGAGGGACGGATGAGCTGCAGTGTACAAGGGGAAACTGAGGCCCAGGACAGGTGGCAGCGCAGGGATAGAAGCGAAGTCTCCTGAGTCTCAGAGTAGCTCTCTATCTGCTGGACTATCACCAGCTCAGCTGTGCTGAGGCTCCCACACCACACCCACTGCCCCCCAACTCCCATTGCTGGGAGTCAACCCTCTGCTGGCTCAGAGCTGAACCCTCTGATCACTCTGCTGTGAAAGGCTCGCAGTCATGGACTGGCAGGGACGGGGTCCCAGCAACAAAGCCTGGAATCCGGCTGCTGTGGAGACCAGCGGTTGTGATTGATTGGCGTATGTTGGCCTGGCCTCGTTAGCGCAGGAGGTAATCACCAGCGCAAGCCGTGCCTGACGTTCCCTTCCATTTGTTTGCTAATCGGCATGGCGTGAAGGGAGATTCCCAGAGGGGAATGGTGCTTTGTCAACACTGGTTATATAAAGAGTCCTGCCGGAGCCTGCTCTGTCCCCTCCAACGCTGTGTTTACATGGTGCCCTGTGGCGGGTGGCCCGGCAGGGTGGGTGGATTTAGGTCACTTGTTTACGTTGCAGGGCTGGGGGAAGAGCAGCCAGTGTTTGGCAGGGGAGTGCCAATGGTGCAGCCCCATCTTAGCGTGAAGGGGGATGCACTCACCCATCAGTCCTGGCTACCTTGGTCACACACTCATCACTCTCCCTTGGACAGTGTGGGGGCAAGAGGCCCAGCTGCGGGATGCTGGGAAGTGAATGGGCACGGGGGCACGTCAGGTACCGGGGCAGGACAGGGAGACACCTGTCACTCTCTGGCACCCTGGAAAGGTCTGGGCAGGGAGTAGGTCCAGTGCCTTTAGGGGAGCCCTGGATGGTCACTGGGAGGGTCTGGTGGTCCTTGGTGTGGTAACTGGGCCTACAGATTCCCTACCACTGTGGGCTCAGCTGCGGGAAGGGAGTGAAAGTTCACGGAGTGTCACAAGAACCGATAACGATCGCTGGGAAGGGGGAAGGTGCCAAAGCGAGACAGGCAGACGGACTACTGGAACTCCAGGGCTATGCTAAGACCATGCCTGGGAAACACACACGGCCTGGCAAACACACACGGCGTGGCACCAGAAATCAAAGAACCAAAACTTGGATGAAATTGGGCCCATTTGGTGAACAAAGTAAAGGGGGTGGGCTGTTCCACCCAGCAACCCCTTTGGGTTGTTAGAGAGACCAGGAGAAAAATTGGCTCTTGCAGCAGGTTTATCTATCATGGTTGCCCTCCTCACACCCCTAGGATCTAGGCCTTCTGCCTGCTAACTCAAAGATGACAGGAACCAACTCTGGCTGATTCCCAAACACCATCTGGGATGGGAGAGTTTGTTTCCGCCCCCTTCCTTCCCTCCCTATTTCATCTCTTTCCTATCTCGCTCCTTTTGCTGGCTGTCTAAAGAGAGCCTGGCTTAGTCAGCCCAGACTGTATGGTCTGTTTCAGCTTGTTAGAACAGTCCACACATGTGACATGGTGGCGTGGCTGCTTCCCGTCGGTCAAGCAACCCGATCGTGAATGTGGGTCCTACAGCAAAGTCAGCACCCATTAACAATTGCTGTTGGTGAAATCTAGTCTTGCCTGGGTGAGAGAGAGCACCACTCCATTGCTGGGCCTGAAAGGTTGGTTGTGCGAATTCTCCTCCTGGCAACGTGTCCTCAGCACATTGACAACCCTGTTTTATAGCTTCATGCATGGCCAGTCTGTCACGATATTAACACACAGAAGATCAAGACATTTAAAATCACATCAAACCAGGCATCCCTCATGCCGAGCCTCTGCGAATTCCATGACAAGGGTGAATATGGAGTTGTTCTCAGACACAGGCAAGCACGGAGCAGTTCCTACCTGGGCACGAACCTGAAACAGAGGGAAATTCCCAGCCCTGGCAGGCAGCTAGTCTGGCATCACGGGCGATGTGGCTTTACTCCCCCTTGCCCTCATCCCAGACACAGAGCAGCGCCCCAGAGACATCACAAAGGTGTTAATTGCACTCGGCTCCTTCCTGTTGCCCCAGGTTGGGACAGGCCCAGGTGCTGCCTGGGGAACAGGAGTGCACAACTCCAGGGTAGATATTGGTGAGGTAGCCCATAGGGGAAGCTGATGCTGCCAGACCTGAGAACACCAGGACTGCAGCTAATGCCCCACTGAACCCCATAGGCCAGGGACTCTGAGAAGTGGCGAAGCAGGATTGGCGGGTAGGGGTGTGCACAGGTGGGGGGCCAGCAGGGGGCCCGTGCCCCACAGTTGGCAGCAGGCTTGTTTGGGCCATGTGCTGAGCCAGGGCTGCCCCTGTGGAAAATGTGACATCATCACAGCGGGGGAATCACTTGCTGAGTCACCTGGCTTGGCTGGTAACCAGAGCAATGGGTGCAAACAAGCCTTACACAGCCCTGCAGGGCCCAAGGACGACTCCTGGACATGGGGGGCCTCTCCCTGACTGCAGGAGAAGCCAGACCAAGCCAGGATGAATCACATGAACTGCTGGGAGTTGGCTGGCAATGCCCAGCTCATCGCCTGCCCCCCGACATCCCGAGTACCCTCCAATCAGCACTGGATGGCTCATCCTAACCCCCACACAGGGGTTGTTCACTGACCCCACAGAGGGGAAACCTAGGCACAGCAAGAAGAAAGCACTTTTTACAGGTTACCCAGCAAGTCAATGGCAGAATTGGGACTGGAGCCAAGAGGCCTGATTCCCAGCCCCCAGCCCAGGAGTCCTGAGGCCGAGTCCCACCCTATGGGAGTGCCATAGGTATAGCTTAGGGGACACAGACCAGGAGGTTTGAGGAGTGACGAAGAAAAGGATGGCTCTGGGCAGTCACCCATGGCCAGCTCTCCCTTGTTTGTTGCAGCCTGGCCGGGGGAGGCAGAGCTGGTGTCCAGCATCAGCATTGGGCAGCACCCAAGCGCATTACACCCTTTGTAGCATGTGGGGAGGAACATGGTTAGTGCCTGCACCCTTGGGCAGATTGCAGCAGCCAAGTCTGAGCAGGAGGACACAGGCTGGGGGAACAGGGGACTTTATGGAGTGGACGCCCCTGACCCGGGATAATGGGGCCAGGCTGCTGGGACATGGAGAGCTTTGCATTTATTCATGTAGAATTTGCTAGAATTTTATTCCTCGTCTGCAAATACTTTCCCACTTGGCCATGGCATTGCACTCCCAGGGCCAGGGGTCTTGGTAAACTGAAACAAGCCGACCCGTATAAGCAGAGGCGAATGCTGGCTGTAGCTGCTTCTCCGGTACTTCCCTGAGGTGTAGGTTCTCAGAGCCTGTGACTCGATCAGAGGCGGCTTTTGGGGTAGGTGAGGCAGGCGCATGCCTAGGACCCCAAGTTTTAAGGGGCCCCCTTGCCTGCCCCAAAAGCCGTGTCTGCCTTGGTTGGCAGCAGGCGGAGGAGCTGGACCCTGTTCAGGGTTGGTGGTGGGGAGCTGGGGCTGGCAGTGAGCTGGGGCTGCGCAGGGAGGGGCAGAGCTGGAGATGGCGGTGGGGAGCTGGGGCTGGTGACAGGGGGCCCCTGGTGGGCCTATATGGGGCCCCACAGGCCTATAGGGAGCTCCTCTGTGTGCCTCTGCCTAGGGCCCCCAATAGCCAAAGGCCACCTCTGGACTCGATAGCCCATCCCACCTACTGTAGGCATTGCCCACAGGGCCAGTCCCCACCAGCTTACCCCAGCATCAGTCATGGAAGTGCAGAAGTGGAAGGGACCTTGAGTAATATCTAGACCATCCCTGACATATGCTTGTCTTACCTGCCCTTAGTCTCCTGTGCTGCAATTTAAGCCCATTGCTCTATCCTCAGAGGTTAATGAGAACAATTTTTCTCTCTCCTTGTAATAACCTTTCATGTACTTGACAACTCCTATCGTGTCCCCCTTCAGACATCTCTTCTCCAGGCTTAACAAACGCAGTTTTTTCAGTCTTAGACGTATACACTCTAGGGTCAGAAGGGACCAATATGATCATCTAATGAGTCTGACCTCCTGCACAGGGCAGGCCACAAAACCTCACCCATCCACTCCTATATTAAACCTCTAACCTATGAATGAGTTATTAAAGTCCTCAAATCGTGCTTTAAAGATTTTAAAGTACAGAGAATCCACCCACAAGTGAGCCATGCCCCATGTGACGGAGAAAGGCGAAAACCCCCAAGAACCCCTGCCAATGTGCCCTGGGGAAAAAATCCCTCCCAACCCCAAATATGGCAATCAGTTAAACCCTATGGTGATCAGCTAAACCCAGTCTTCCCTCATAGGTCGCATTTTCTAGACCTTTCATCATCTTTGTTGCTCTTTAGACTGTCTTCAATTTGTTCACGTCTTTCCTGCAGTCTAGCACCCAGACTGGGACACAATACGCCAGCTGAGGCCTAATCAACACATAGTAGAGTGGAGGAATTACTTCTCGCGTCTTGCTTACAACACTCCTGCTGATACATCACAGAATGACGTTTGCTATTTTGTAGCAGTGTTTCACTGTTTCCTATTTAGCTCATGATGCACTCTGCCCCCTCCCCCAACCGGGGCCCTTCCCACAGTGTTCCTCCCTAGGCGGTCCTCAGTCTTTCTATCGTTTACACTCAGCTCCTGGTTGGAGGGGACCAGCCCAAACTCCCAGAGAGTCACTGCAAGCTGCTGACCCCCGTAGCCCCAAACACACCACTCTGCCAAGGGCAATAGCAGCCAATTTCCCTGCCACCCCTTTCTGCTGCCAGCCCTGTTTCTCTCCAGGGCCTGCTCCTCTCCAGTTGGGCTCCATCTTTAATCAGTCCTTCCAGCCCTCGTCCTTCCCCAGCTGCAGCCTATCAGGCTAATTCTCCATATTTAAGCTCTTCTGCCTTGTGTAGGTTGAATACCACATTGAGGTGGCCAGGCGTGAATAGCTAAGGGTGCAGTGAGTGAGGCTGGAGGGGCACTGGTGATGAAGGAAAGAATGAGTAGAGCTGGCCTAAGGACCAGAGCTGAGTGGGACTCAGGACCATGGACTCCTGGCCAGTGAGCTGAGCAGGTGACCCAACCAGGAGTGGAGTCACTGCCTTGAAGCCCCTAGAGGAGATCATGGCTTATGCACCATTCGGGCAGGGTTCATAGCTCCAGCCAGCAGGCCAGGCTCTCTGTACCTTGGGAACAGACTGGCTGCCCCAGGATGAGAGCCCTGAATCTGCCTGGAGAAGGCTGGGAGAACAAGATAGGAAGTGGAGTCCATCAGCTGTGATGGTACTGCATGGGGGTGGTGCCGTTCCAGTGGCCAGAGCCTCTCTCACCTTCCCTGCTGCAAAGGGCTCACAGAGATGAGAAACGCTCCATAAATAGGAGCTCTCACGTCCTGTCTTGGACACATTCCACAGCTCCAGCTGCTCAGTGCCGGTTATGCCTATGCGGGCAAGTACAGGAAAATCCTTCTGTGATCTCCCCCTGCCCGGTCAGGTCACAACCTGGGTGTGCAGCACGGAGGCTGGGGCTGATAGTACAGCAGCACCCTTTGAGAGGAGAGGACCCAGAGGAGAGGGCATATTTAGCGGAGATCACAAGCCACATGGGGCGGGTATGGGTCAGAGAACCAGGGGCTGAGCCAGCCCAGCTCAGTGGTGCCTGACTGGGTTACCTCCTCCATGTTCTTTGCAGCCCATCACAGCACCAGCCCACCTCTGGTCCAGACTCCCAGGACAACAGCCACCCATCCTACCTTTCTCCCCTGCCTCCTCCTTCTCTCCAGGGGTGTAGCCAGCCTGTTTTCTGGCCAGGCCCTTGCAAGTGCAGCGTGGGTCAGGCCAAAGGCAGCCTCCCCCCATAGCCACTCTGCCTGGACCAGCAGCAGCGCAAACTTCGCAGCTGTGGGGCTGGTCAGCAGACGGTGGCTGCGGCTGTGAGCTGAGCAGAGGCGTTGTCGCTGGTGCCTCTGCCCCGCTTGCAGCCACAAAAGCTGGGCCCCACAGCTGCAAGCGGTGCAGAGACATTGCTACTGGCTGCTAGGTGGCCCTGTGGCCGCACCAGCACAGTTCATGCTGCTGTCAGGGGCTAAGGTGGGCGAGCCACAGGGCTGAGTGGGTGAACCCTGGCCCCCCCAGACCCACCTGTAGCTACGCTCCTGCTTCTCTCTCCTCAGATGGCGTCCATGCTCCCCCTTTCTACACAGCAGCATGTCAACAGACCCCGGCACGAGGGTGAATCAGGCAGCATCAGTCTGGAGTCAGTGGGATAAAGCAGGAACCAGTTGGCATCTAATGTAAGGCTCTGCTGTCAGCTGTCACTGCCATTTCTCTTCCTCACTAGCTGTAACTCAAGACAGTGCTGTTAGCTCATTGCTCAGATGGGAAACTGAGGCCTGGGGAACTTGCTCAGGGACACACAGGAAGTCTGTGGCAGAGCATGCAATCAAGACTGGGTCCCCGCCTAGTGCTCTAACCACTGGACGATCCTTCCTCTGCCCAGAGGAGACACTCCAAGAATTTCCACATGCAGCTATCTCTGCCTCATGGGTAAGATGGTGAATAACTTGCCTGGGTTTCTCCCAGTGAGGTTGCAACCTTAACCCCAACCAGGGCCACTTTCCCGAATCACAGAGAGACTTCTGCCTAGACCGGCACAGGGACAGTCCACGCCTGCACCCCTACAGTCATGTCCCTTTTAATTTGTGATTCACACACAGGCAGTGAATGGGGCTTTGTTCACAGCAAGTCTGAGGCCAGGCTGCCCTTTGGGCCCCGGGATCTCACGTCTCGCCATGCAGACCCAGGGCGTTAAAGGAGATTCAGAGCCCCAGGAATCTGCCAACAAATGAGAACTTTTGCCATGTGTTATTCATTACTGATGCTCTTGTAATAAATGTCCCATCATCCAGTAAGGACACAGGAACAGTACCACGTGACTTAGATGGTCCTGCACTGGCTTCGCACAGGGTGAAATGCTGATGGGGCTGGCCCACAGGAAGAAGGAACCTAGTGCTTCCGCCCCAAGCTGGGATCTGCTTTAGCTCTCATGGCAGAAGGAAGACTTGAGTTTTGGGGGCGGAGGAGGCGGGCTGTAGCCAGAACGATGTTGAGCACAAGACAGGTGACATGAGCTGTCTGTGTCTGCTGGCTGCCTCACCTGGTTTTGGTACCAATGAGGGACCAAACACATCACCACACCACTCACAGGCGGGGCCATCAGCTCCCATATAGCCTGTCAGCTGGTGTGAGCTCACCCAAATAGGTTGGGGATCATTCCCAGCCATTAATGCGCAGAGTAACAAACAGCTGCTGCAAGTAACTGGACCAGGTTTCTTCCTAGGTCAGCGCTGGGATTCCAGCCCCCCAACTTCAGGGCACAACTCAGCAGTTACCGGGGAACAGTGGGAACACCTGATCCGACTGCATACTGCGCTGTGCAGGAGTGCCACCCTCAGCAGCGTCACCCTCTCCTCACTCTACTACATGGCTCAGGGATTTTCGACACAACCAATGTGAGACTACTCCCTCATCCCAGATTTGGCCTCAAGGCAGGCAGGACCCAAACAAGCTGTGCGTGTGGTCCTGGGAGGTCAGTGAGAGTGGCTGCACCACGCTGTGGGTGTTTCCGACGGCAATCGGAATGGCCAGGGGCTGTTGAACATGATAGGAGCGGACACCCCTTGAGGGATCTAGTCACAAGGGAAGGGATCACTGCTGCCGTGGTGAATCAGAACACCGCACATTTACACCTGGCCAAGTGCCCCAGTTGCTTTTCCCATTGCACGAGGGAACGACCGGTTGCACAGTGGCCATTGGTGATGCCATTTTACAATGACACAGAGCCAGAAGTGTCATACGTCTGGGCTCCTAAGGGAGCAGCCGCTCAGCCGAACCGCACAGCCCCCCTTCAGCTTTATGGCAGCCATTGACCAACAGGCTCTGCCGACAGTTTTTCCTGCAGGAATGGCTGGGTGGACGTCGACGGCAACAGTCACTCGGCCACACTGCGTGTTGGAAGATGCAGCCCGATGCACAGCATGGCTGAGTGAGTGCTGCCGTGGGGACCCTTTCCGGCTCCTTTCCAAAACGCGCTGCCCAGCTGTTGCATGGCACTACCTGGACGGTGCCTTTTTTTTTGGCCTTCCATTTTCTAGGTTGTTTTTTTTTAAGTGGGGAGCAAGAGAGGAAACCCAAAACCACCCAAATAGACAGTGTGGCTGCAGCGTCCCTGACTCAGCCCTGGTGTCCCCAGTGCCTGCACATCTCTTCCAGAGAGGGGCCTGTTCCTTGGATATGAGCAAATGCAACCAGGGCCAGGCAGGAGGGGGATTGTGATGCAGGCCTGTCCCTGTGGGGGACGTCACCCGCCGGCAGGGCTGGGCCCTGGGAACCACATGAGTGCTGAGTCACTGTTTAGACAGCCTTTGCATCTCCTGTTACCCGTAGTAACTGCTCTTTGCCACCCCCCACCCCAGCGTATCTTGGGACATGCGTCGATTCATAACCTTACCCTTTAGGGTAGGAAACGGAAATCAGACAGCAATCGCCATGGCAACTTTTGTTTCCCTGTACACAGCAGGGAGATCTGACTCCTGCAGTCTTTATTTTTATTCCCCCTTTGACAACGTGGGGAGGAGGGGGTGCAACCAGGGGAGAGGGGCTGGCTGGGGGGCTGTTCTGAAGCAACCTGGGTTATTCTCTAGGCGATTATTCCTAGGATAGCTCTGGGCACCCTGACAATGCAAAGATGGCATCCCATGGCCGATCCAGCCCCAGGTGTGCTTGGACTGGTCCCTCAGTGCTGACTGCCATGGAAGCCAGCATAGCATGTGCTAGAAATGCTGAAAGAAGACAGGAAGAGGGGTGGACCCCAGAATATCAGCAGGGAACAGAATTCCCCCTCTGCAATGAGGTCCACAGAGATCTACAGTCACTTAATTGCACAGCTGTCTAGCAGCGTGTAGACACAGGAATCTGTCAGCATAGAGACCAGAGCACAAGAAAGTGTGTGTATGCGCCTGTATGTACATGTGCATACACTTTGCACATGTGCAAGCATACACTTTGCACATGTGCAAGGCATTGCATGTGTGCATGCATGTGTGCATCCACTGGAGCAGACAAAGGCCCCAGGAACAGAGTCCAGATGGAGAGGGAGAGAGAATGCATCTTGGGAGGAGTGTGGGGAAGGGGGGGGAACGCCCCTTGAAGATGCTGCAGGAGTAGCCACCAGGCAAGGACTGGGGAGAGCCCAGGACAGGGGACTGAAGAAGAGCGAAGGATGAGGCTGCTGGTTTGGCTGGAGCCCTTGGCAACTTTAAGGCCTGCTCCAGGCCCCTTGCAGTGTGCAGAGAGCCTCATAGCTGGCTCTGCTCTCACACTGCCCTCTTGCCTCGTGCACTCTGAGCCCCAGAGGCCTGGCTGTGTCTCTCTTGGCTCTGTCTCTCCCCGCTTCCCACCAGGTGGAGACAAGAGAGATTATGCCCCATCATCGCCAGCACAGTGTCAGACCCGAGAGGGTCGTGGCCGCCTTGCTAGCCAAGCAAGGGGGATTCTAGCTAGGTGTTTATGGTGGTCTAATGATCCCCTAGCACACAGACAGCGCAACTCCTGAGCCAGCCAGAGGAGGTACTAGAGAGCAGTTTGCCCCTTCCCGGCAACGTCGTCGATGGGGAAGGACTGGACCCAGATCCTTTGGGACTTCCAGGTTCCCATGAAAAATAGCTTTTTTGTCCGCTTGGGAACACCTGCAGGAAACTCTTGGGTCCATTTCCATTCCATTTCCCGTCCTACACTCCCCAGTCTGCCAGGTTCAGAGCGGGCAGCACAGTCCAGTGGCACACTCAGTTCTTCCCTGCAGGCCCTGGCATGGGCCGGAGGACACTGCATCTCAGCTGTCCTTTGCTGTCTTAAAACCATTCTGTAACGTTCCAAATAACGAGGAAATGAGCTCAGCCAGGTGGAGCGGGAGCGGCTGGCAGGTGGGGAACAAGGAACCCTTTCTGAGAAGCTAAGTGAAAATTACAAGTTTCCTGAGTGTGGAAAACTGTAGCTGAAAAAGAAAGCGCCACAGAAAAACAACAGCTCTCGTGCCAGCTCTGGCAGGGGGAAGGGAGAGGCAGGGAAGGAGGGAGAAGGGGAACAGCAGGAGGGGGAAATGAAATAAGTGCAAATCACAAAACCAGTACCCCAGAACTCAGCACGTGCCCACCAGGCCAGCTCTCTGTACAGCACCGAGCACTGCAGGGCTGGTCCAAGCCTGCCACTGGTGCAATACACATAATACACCGCCAAACTCAGGGGAGCCGTGAGAATCACATGAACCATGGGTCCTCTGGGAGAATGGCCAGCTCTGTAGCAAGGTGCTTCACTGGGATACGGTTCAGACTCTTTGGGGCTATCTCTCCTTGTGCGTCTGGGCATGGGTGGAGAGATGGCAGGAGGGATACATGTCCCGCTGGTGCCCTCAGTGAGCTCGCCTACCAGGCAGCCCCTGTGCTCAGAAGAGGACTCACTGGGGTGACTGCGGTGCTTGTTGGCTGTGGGGCTGTGATCACCCCCCCCCCAAGGGCCCAACCGGAGAAGCCCTCAACAGGTTCTTTCCCGCTCCATCCAACCTGGGACGTTCCCCCCTCCTGTGAGCTGGTCGCGCTGATCCCATTCACTAACAGGGCTCTCCCCATCAAAGGCCCGGGCCTGGAGCCCCTGGCCTTTCTGCTCTGCCCTGCCTCTTGCTTCTGCTCTGTTCCCTTCCACTCAGGGCCGGCTTCTCCTTTCCTCAGAAATTGCTCCATCGCCCTTTGCTGAAATGTCTTGGCCAATCTGGCTGACACGCTTTCGAGGGTGCTTTCCTGGCCCCTGTGCATAATGCCAACTCTCTGAGCAGCTCCCGGCAGCCAGCAACGCTGGCCCAGCTGTTGAAATAAATTACTGGCAGTGGAGAGAGTGTCAAAACCAGCCGCATTGCTCCACGCTCCGCCTCACCGCCCTGGGAACTGAACTCCAGGCTGGGAGAATTCAGTCCCAACCCGAAGGTCCTCAACTAGTGTCCACCCTTCCCACTGCCATACAGTCGTGGCATCCCCAGCCTCGCTGGCGTCCTGGGCGTCAGGTGCAGAGCTCACAGCTTCATGGGCAGGGAGCAGGCTCCAGAACGGCAATGCACACTGGCTCCTCAGTCTGCATAGGTGAACATGCCCACAGGACCAGCCCTCCCCACCCCCCTCAAGAGAGAGGGGAGAGATCCCAAATGAGTCCTGCCCTAGAAATAGTGAGCAGAAAAGGGGCAGTACAGGTATTCACCCTCGCAGACCCAGTGTGACATTTGTACAGGCTCCATTTCAACGGCCTACCAGCATTCACCCACACAAGTGAATTCAGTCCACCCAGTCAGGTGACAGGATCAGTGCCCCTCACACTACAGATGAGGAAACTGAGGCCCAGTGACTTGCCCTGTGAGGCTGGCAATGAACCCAAATGCTAAATGCAGGCATGTGCTCGGCACAGCCACGCCTTCCCATGTGCCAGGCGCCCTTGCTGCGGAAGGTGTATCCAGCCCCGAGATGAAAGGCCGCACTGGATGGATCTGGGGGACTAGCTGCCACAGGGTTCTGTGAATCAGTCCAATACCTGCACTGATGCTCACTGGCGTGATACAGCCAGGTTGCCAGCCCTCAGTAGTTAGGGCACATGCAGATCCCCAGCTCTGGCCAGTAGGGAACTGTCCCTATGGTGTAAGATGAAGTTACTGCACCTTTCTTTGGGCATGCGGTGTTGGCCATTGCTGGGGCAGGGCAGTAGGGTGGGTGGCTGTGTGCCTCCCCCATGGGGCAACTCCCATGTGCTCCAGTGGACTGCAGACCCCCAGGGGCACCAAAGTGTACCACAGCTCTCAGGTGAGGGTCTGGGGGCTGGCATGGTGCTCAGAGCATTCACTGAGTGGTTGCACTGTGGATAATCAGACGCATCCTGGTTCGGACATGCCCCTGCAGCCGGTGCTCAGAATAGCAGTCCAGCCCTGGCATGTGCATATGCGGGGGCTGTTTCCTCAGGCCGTGATACAGTGCAGTGCACTGATCTCTCTGTCCTGGCTGGGGATTTCCGGTGTGGCTATTTCTGGTGCTCCCGAGCTGTTCCAGGCTTCAGCGTGGGAGTGTGTGGGGAGGAAGGAATGATACAAGCTAGCTCCCTTCCCCCACTCCCTCTGCCTGCCACTGGAAACCCAGAAATGGCTGGAGCAGCCAGCCGAGCGGAAATCCCCATCACCACTGCCAGGGGAAATTCCTGCACAGGGTCACGGCCTCACAGGGGATCCTGAGGGTCGGGAGCAGGGGCCAGACAGCCCCTCCCCACACAGCTCCCATCCAGGATTAACACTCATGGCCTGGACACAAGGGAAACTCCCCAGGCAGGATGGCCACGCTGGTCACTTGGAGCAGAGGCCATTCCATGTCAGCAGCTCACAGCTCTCTTCTTGTGGGGTGAAGAGACACTTATAAGCAGTAGGGGAGAAGTGGATGGGGCAGGGCTGGGTGTGTATCTGCTCCAGCCCTCTCCCCATCCTACACCCACTGCTGGTGCTGAGCCCTGGCACAGCACAGGCCGTGGTGCAATCCAAGAGCCCTGCATGTCGGACTGGCAGGTACTTGGTGCAGCCAGCGGCTACCCCTCCAGGCGGGGATGGACTGGAGGGCTACCACCTCCTTCTGGAGCAGGGACTGCCTGAAAGGGCTCACACCCTGGGGAGAGTAGAGATGGGTCCCACCAGGAGCTCAGGCCCCAGGCACCCTGCAGTGTCTGCTCAAATCCCCTGCCTGGGCACCTTCTTACCTCCGCCCATTATCAGCAGGCCTCACCTCCAGCTGTCCTTGACACCTGCAGCCTTCCCTGGCCCCACAGCCTTCTCTCTGTCCAGGACTCACAATGGCACCTGCCTGGCCCCCCCCCCCATCAAATCCCACTTAACATAGAAATGTCAACAAGCCTCTGCCACCTGGGGTTTGCCCGCCCATCCCATGCACATTTCCCCTGCTCTCAGATGCCAAAAGAAGGACCATGGAGACTCTTCGCAGCATCCTCTTCTGTGTCTGGCTTCCCCTCTGCAGTGTCGTCGCTCCACTTCTCCCCAACCGTCCTTCATTAAATGGCAAAGGTGTGGCGTTATGGCTTCTGGGCAATGGCTCACACCCTTCCAGAGTGTCGTGCCCAGCAAAACTCGAACCATTGACAGCCAGGAAATAGAGCTGAGGTCAGTGCCTGCCCACCATCCCTGGGGCTGGCGCTAACCACTGGAACGTCTCCACCTGCATTCCCTGGGTCAGATGTAGCCCCATTGAATAGGGGAGGAATAAACTGGGGCAGTGTGGGAGAGCTGGGACCATGGTATGAGGAGATCCGGGTCTGAATCCCCCCATGTGCATGATGAAAGGGAAGAGGGGTACGTGGCCAGAGAGGTTCCAGTACAGAACGCTGTGGGCTGTGTCAGGAGCCATGCCTTTGGGTGGTCTTGCCACAGGGATTAGCAGTGAGGGGAGACCTGGGAGCAGGCTGGATTTACTGACGGGCAGGGAAAGGCCAGGGTTGGGGGTATCCTGTGGGATGGGGCTGTAGACATGGCCGTGAAATGTGTCACGTGCAGTGTTGTCGTGGGGGAACGGGTACCATGTGAGCACAGGGTAGGTGCAGGTAGCGCCTGGCTGGCACCGTGACAAGGCGGAGTGGGAGTGTGCGTGTTATGGGTGTGTTGGGGCTGCACTCAGAGAGGTTAAGGGTAAGGGTAAGTTTAAGGTTGGAGTTGAGGTTGTGTGGGCGTTTCCCTGAACTCTGTATTTCCTGGCTTGCAGAAGTCAGAGCTTTGCAGAGCCTGACACTCTGGAAAGGTGTAAGGTATCACCCGGCAACTTGAATTCCACCCTCATGGAGACATTTGCCATTTCATTTCCGAGTTGTTTAAACAGGGCTGTGTTATTGGTAGGAGCTAGTGGGCATGTTGGCCTGTGTATCCTCACCTTGTGCAGCTGATACGTTGCTGTGATGATCAACTAGGTGATGCCCAGCAGTCCCCAGGTTCCAGCAGTCATAAGAGGTAAGGAGTGGGGCTCAGACACCCACAATCCTGGCACACACACAGGAGGAGAATGTGGGGGTGACAGGCCCGCACCCCTTTTCTCCCCAGCCCCCTGCCATTCACATCTATGTGACCCTCCTCTGAGCCCCTCAGCCCCTTCCACACATCCTCATTTCTCCCCCACGAGAGCAGTCCATTTCATCACTCTTCCCCCCCCCAAATACTCCTCCCCTGCTATTCCCATCTCCCAGAGACAGGTTTTAGCAATCATCTTCTACCTCCTCCCAGTTCCTGCCCATGGTGGGATTTAAACTGATACAGTCTTGATATGGCAACTTCGAAAGACTGGTGCGTATCCCTTTGAGGCATCCAGCTAGCAGGAAATCCAGGCGGCTAACAAACCAAGTAAAGCTTTCGGCTACACATGTTTGCTTTAATCTATCTGGTGCCTTATTTAGCATGAAAAGTTTGTGGCATGCTAGAGGGACGCAGCAAAACATTGTTCAATTAACTTTTTATTTTGATTTGAACCAGAGACCTGAGGCAGGCCGTCCACTTGGCTGGGGTACCCTTTGAGCGCTGGGTGCCCTGGGGCGCTTCTCCGAGCCCTACTTTCATCCCTATCTGTGACCACAAAAAGTTTGCCAAAATCAAACAACTTTCAAAAGTGTGTTGGGGGAGGGGAAACTTTATCTCAGGAGCCCCTTGGTCAAATGGCCAGAAATTTGGATCACAAACAGGACCCAGCGTCCCTGTGGGGCACACTGAATTTCACAGCAAGCTGAATAACCATGTAGACTGTAGAGAACTTAGTAGAGTCAACACATGAAAACAGCAACCTGGACTGTGGCCTCAGAATGTGGCCACCAATTCTTGCTGACACTCCTTCCTAAAAGGCCGAATTAACTTTAGGAACCACAAATAAATCTGCACACAGACACGGCCAATTTATTGGATGAGCTTTTTAATGTAAATAGTAACACAAGATTTACAATTATAAAAATGATGCCCAGTTGTCTCTAGCCTTGGGCTTGATTTGTCCTGGGACTGGCTGAAGAAAGGGATGTTAGCAAATATGCAGCTATCACTTTTCACAGCTTCCCAGCCAGCTATTAAGTCTGCTGTCAAAAGTGATACTTCATGTTTGTTAATATCCCTTTTCTCAGCAAGCCTCGGGAAAAATTAAGCCCTGGTTATGGGATGCAGGAGGAAAGCAGCGTGTCCAGGAATAAGGGGGTGGATGCAGCATGCAGGGTGAGGCAGTGGAGTCCAGGGGTTGGGGGGGAGCCCTTCGTCCAGTGATTGGGGAGTCAGTGCCCCCAGGGATCAGCACCTTCTGCTGTGTGGCCAGAGCTCTGGGCCAGGGACTGCCACCACGTCCAGAACCTGGGGTCAATGCTTGCTGCCACCGCGCAGCCAGAGCTCCATGCCCAGGGCCAGTGCCGGGGATTAGCATCTGCGGTGGGGTCCAGCATCTGGAACCAGGGATCTGCACCTGGGGCCAGGTGTTGGCCCCTGGGCAGGTGCCCGGGGTCAGTGGCCAGGGCTGGGGGTCAGCACCTAGGGCCAGCAGCCACCACCAGGGTTGGAGCTTAACCCACCCCCTCTCCCCGCCCAAACTCTCCTTGCTTCTTCAGCACTCTGTGCCCACCTGTCCCTGGGATGGTGCAAGGCAGTAGCTCAAGGGGCAAAGGGCATGGGGGGAAGGTGCTGATGCTCTCCCCACCCCGGCTCCAATCACAGCTCAGGAGGCCTGTGGCCACATGAAACGCCCCTGGTTTCCGCATTTGAGAAACTGCTCTGAACCTTTCCTATAGCAGGGCTGTCCTGGTCCACCCTCCAGGGGCAGCCAGGCAGGTTCCTGGCCTCTCACCCCGCAGTGTGGGTAGGTAACCCACCACACCCTGCACCAGGACAGACCCAACCCCCAAAGGTGCCCACAGCAGTCACAGAGGAGCTGTCCCCAGAGGGGAGTGGATTATGATCAAGGATTTACTAAGGCCTGTTTCTAGAAGGGCCCATCCTCAGGGTCTTGGTGCTGATCCCTGGGGGCACTGACTAGTGCAAAGCAAGTCACTGCAGATGGCTCTGGGAGCGGACAGGCCTGGAGCAGGGACAGGTGCCAATGCCCCCAGCAGATATTTTGGGCCTCCCTAATGCCCCGGGGGGGATCCACCGTGACCTATGGCATTTGCCCTTTCAGATGTTCTTTGTTTCACACAAACCAGGTGCACTCCCCAGGACATGCTCACTGAGACTGGGCGTGGGGGGCCTGGCCTGCGGCGGGGGCCCGGGCACTGCTGATCGATTGGCACCTCTGCAGGAACCCTGACCAGTTGTGTTTGTGACACACACCCTGCTTCGGTGTCAAGAGGTCGGTAAAGTGAGGGATTGAACTGGTGCTGCTCCACACCAGCAGTGGGCACGCTCGAGCCACCCATACACCCCCCCCTTGTTCCTGAGTTAGGAAGGCCCTGCTAGTCCACCCCACACAGCTCTGCCAATGCCCCTCCGTCCTGACTGCAGCCTGGCTTGCACAGCTTGCGCCATTGGCTGCCTAGACCTATGGCAAGGGAGAGCTGGCTCGCTGAGGTCCTCACTGCACGGCCTCCGCAGCTTGACCAGCACCAGCACTGGCTCCTTTCCTTCTTTCCATTAGCATTAACATTAGCCTGACTCGTGCACTGCGAAGTAACCTGGGCTGGCACCACTCCCGCCTGCCCGAGCAGAGTCTGGCGCTGCGGCAAGGACCCCAGCCGCTCTGAGCCCATCTCCAGGATGGCGGTTCAGCCTGTCACGTCCTGGTTCCCTGGCTCAGTACCAGCCCATCATTGGCATGCCCCTGGGCCTCAGGCTGCCCATCCCAGCCCTTCTCCATTACCCCTCCATCAGTACACTCCAGCCAGCCTCCCAGCTTGGTCTCTTCACGCCCCAGCTTGCTCCTACAGCACCCGTCTTGACTCTGCTCCCAGCTCAGAGCCAGGCCCCGATCTCTGCACCTCCCATCCCTAGGCCAGGCTCCGGGAGAAGCCCCATGCCCTGCTCACCACCCCACTGGCAGCTGATGCGTCTGCTTGGTCCAGCCCTGGGGTCAACCTTCCAGGAATAGTGGGTCGGTGTGAGGAACAGCCAGTGCTCCTTCTCGCTGCTTTCCAGAGCAGCTCTGTCACACTCCGACACCACCTAGAAAGGGGGCCCTGGCCAAAGGGAGGGCAGAGCCATGGCCCCGGGCCATGCAGGGCGGAGGAAGGCTTGCCAGACCAAGCGCACTTTATGAAAAGCAGCTGCAGGGCTTTGTTCCTGTTGCATAACGCCGGCTCCCAGCTCCATGGCGGACATGTTTACATAACAGAGCGTGCGGTGCCCTGCAGAATTCCTAATGTTCCTCTGCACCCTGCAGAAACTCCCCATTCAGCTGAGACAGACCCAAGGCCCAGCACCTGTACAGCACCCGGAGGTCAGCCTCTGCAGCCTGAGTGACTGTCCAGGTCTTTGCCTAGACCCCTGCTGCCCTGGGGGGAGTTAGGGGGTGTGGACATGATTTTTTTTTTGCAGGGAACCCTGATATTTTTCAAATTTCAAAATCAGTTTTTCAGCCAAAAATCTTTGGGCTTTTTTGATGAAAAGTCGAAAAGTTTTGTGGGATTCCCCCATGCCCCACTTCCCCACCAACTTGAATGCAAGTGAGTAGCTGCCCCTGCATCTAAATTGTCCCCTCCCAGCCTCCCGCTACCCCAACTGGCTGGATGTCGCCCCCCACAGAGGCCCAATGTGAAGTTCAGTCTGATGGTCCCTGTTCTCAAGCCAGCTGGCCAACCACCACAAGAACCTGCCTCTCTTTTCCTTTCCCTGCAGCCGGCAGAAGCCCAGCGATGACTCACATTTTCCTTCTGCCTGAGAAACAAACGCTGGTCTGACCCAGTCATTCCAAGCCTGATACCATCAGCCGCTGGCATGAGCCTGACTCTCCATATGTGCCATAAAAGGCCTCCTGGTGCAAAACGCTGCCCCTTGCCTCGATTTTCTTTGCCTTTCCACTCCTGTGTCTGGGTGGCGTTTTTGCTGGCTGCCCAGGATGGCTTGAGCTTCTGGATTTGCTGAGATCCAGGGGATGGCTGGCAGCTGGTTGGGTCAGGGCTTTCCTGGGGTGGGGAGCCAAATCATGGCCTGCTGTAGGGTTTTGGACTAACATACCTGACATACGGCTGCTCTTCTCTGCTGTGCCCGTGGTGGAGCACAGTAAGCGTGGTGGGGCATGAGGTACACTAGTTCATGGGCTGGGAATATCCCCAGGGCTGCCAGTTGCCCTGGAAAGCTCCTGGCCTTTAGATCTGGGGGCTCCTGCTTTCAGACTGGGTGTGTTCCTATCCGAGCACACTGAGCTGCATCTGGGCAGAGCCAGCTATGGCCTCGGCAGGGATCTGGTGCATTACCCTGAAGGGTTGCTGCACTTGGAAAGATTTTGTGGGGTGAGCCAGACAAAGTCACGGGGGCGCATTCTGGCTAGTGATAGGAGGCATTTGGACCAGCATGCCCCAGGTAGGATGGGAGTTGGCTGCAGCTGGATCTCAGCTCTGCTCAGGGACATGTATTTCTCTATCCAGCCAGGTGGCTTCCTGAGGAAGATACTCCAGAGCCATTTGAGCCACTTGGGGAGACAGCTAGAGGCATCTGAGGGGGCCGCTGTCCGTCGGCCTCCTCCCTTCAGCTGCTCTCTGTCTGAACGCCTGAGCCTGCAGGCGATGCTCACTGATCCCCAGCCCAGCCAGGGTAGGGCCTGTGCTGCACACCAAGCCTCACA
The DNA here is from genome assembly GCA_007922175.1 of Pelusios castaneus. Classification (NCBI taxonomy): domain Eukaryota; kingdom Metazoa; phylum Chordata; order Testudines; family Pelomedusidae; genus Pelusios; species Pelusios castaneus. The sequence goes on along the minus strand of ML685882.1, from coordinate 2,342,466 downwards.
CTCCCCTGGAGCAGACTCTTGCACACACAAAATGGCCCCGAGGTAACCAGGCAGCTCAGCGTGGAAGGCCTGGTCATCGGACCAAGCAAAGACCCCCAGGAGTCACCATCCCCCAGCCGTGTCTCAGCCGGGGCAGAGGGAGAGCTGCATAGATAAGGTCACGGTACGGGAAGCTGGTTGCTTCCTGCCCAAGTAGTAAATCATATGCTCCTGTTTCTGGCCCCGTGGCAGTAGAAGGATGGCTGAAGTGTGGTTGGCCTGCTTCAGATCCCAGAGTTCGGGAGCCAGGGAGCAGGGGTCCATTGGCCATGCACTCCCCAGAGTGACGCCACTGCCTACCCCCAGCCCTGAGCCTCTGCATCTGGCTCATGTCCTGCCATGGGTGACGGACTGCATGCTCCACATAGCCTGCAATGGGGAGAGATCAGACATGTCAGGACTCTGAGATCAGCACTTGAGAGGGTGGGAAGAGCTGGGTGGCTGGAGACATACAGAGACTGGTGTCAGATGGGGTGACAGCTGTTCAGGCTTACTTGGCTGGCCTAATGCTTAGGGTGTTAGCCTGGGATCTGGGAGATCTGGCCTCGATTCCCTACTCTACCACGGGCTTCCTGTGTGACCTCAGCAAGTCACGGAGCCCCTCTGGGCCTCAGTTTCCCACCCATACAAGCTGTGCCCCACCTAGTGGGGATGTGCAAGAAGCACATTACAGAGCACGAGGGCCCAGAGGCTGTAGCAACAGGGCCAGATGAGGACCTGGGTGCAGTGCCCGAGTGTTCCTGCAGTGCACAAGACAGACAGGTTGGATTGGGTGGCTCCTGATAGCAACTGGGTCAGAAAATGACCTGGGTCTGGATGGAGCCGGCTGGCCCACGTGCAGTGAGCCAGGCAAGTGATGCTACATCACCAATGAGGTGCTGACCTGCCCCCACAATGGGAAAGAAAGCACACCCCCTAGCGCCTGTGGGAGGAACCCTGGCTTATCTGCATCATTAGTGACTGCTGAGAGATCAGTTTGCACAGCTAGGAGTAGGATGTGTGTGCAAAGGCCGTGCAAACTGCGTGCCTGTGCACAACTTAGAGGAAATTGCTACCTGCATGGCAACGAGGTGAAGGTGTGCTTGTAGGTGTAAAACGGGGTGTGCGGGTGCAGTGACCAGGTGTGGATTCCCCCAGCGAGAGCCAGCGGCTGTGCACAGTGTGCCAGGTTGATGAATGGAGCAACAGGAAAGTACCTTGGCAGGGTTTAATTTGCAGCGCCTGATTTGCCAGGGAGCGTGCACTGCGTGCGTGGGGCTTGCTTTATAGCTGCTCGGAGTGTTCCAGGGTGATTAATGGGCCTTTCAGCTCAGATGGCCTGGGAGTAGTAACAGGAGGAGGAATCTGTCTGCAGTTGGTGGTGAGCTGTGAGCAGCTAAGGGCCTGGAGACAGCCCTCTCCGCCTGTATGGAATCTCTCACTGCAGCGCTGGTCACTGGCCCTGGTGGCTTGGAAACGCTCACTGCTGACCCCCTAGCTGTAGGGCATCGCACACGCTGCCAGCATGGCACACTTCTTGGGGCTGCCGCAGCTGGCTGTCATAGGGACATGGCTCTGCCTTGGGGCGCTACAAAGAGATCAACAGTTTTCTGCCCGGTCACATCTGCCCCCAGTACGGCCAATCTCTGGGGCATCATGGAAGCTGGAGCCGTGTCAGCACACTGGATGGCAAGGCCTCAGCATGCCCCAGAAGAACCACTTCTTTGATGGGTGGCAATTCAAGCAATGACCACAAAATATTGTGCCCTCTGGCAATGAGAAGGCGTCTGTACCCTGAGGCATCTTGTAGTGAAATGCCCTGAGAGAGCCCTTTTTGCACCTCCCATGTGTCTCAGCAGCTTCCCCAAAGGAGATCCAGCAAGCCATGCCCTGTTACTAGTGGAGCCGCGGCTGTCCTGGGAGACAGAATTCTTTGTCCATGTCCTGCCACCGCTTTGGCTGGGTACTGGTTCCCATCCACAACGGAGAGGCAGAGTGGGCCCAGAGCTGTCAGTTGGAGGAAAAGCTGGGATGTCAAAACCCTGCCGGCTGGCTTGGTCTCACCCCCAGTGGTGATGCCCAAGAGCAGAGAAAGTGGCCAATGGAAGGTTCGAGGACTCAGGTGGCAGAGAAGGGGTAAAAGGTGGGGCTGGTCAGGGCAAGTGGAGTGGAAATCATTTCTGCTGCGTCGTGGTGGGAAAAGGTGCAGCATGCTACTTCTTCAGAGTGTGCTGGAGGTGGGGGAGTCCCAGTGGGCACTTTGCAGCCGGAGGACCCCTCTCCCACTGGGCAGAGGCGGAGGCCCTGGCCAGAAGGCTGTACAGCAGATGCTGTCCCTGAAAGGTTCTACCTGTTCTGGGCACCAAGGATCCAGCTCCTTTCGCAAGCATCACCTCCTTGAAGTCTGACGTTGAGCAGCTGGGCTCACTCAATCCCCAGCTGTGGCTGCTCACGTCCAAGGGGCTGAGCCCTGCCCTGAGGGGTGCCTCATTCTGGGGGTGCTGGTTTCGTGACGCCATGTGCACAGCCTCTCCCGTGACTGTGACACACAGGCGTTCTCGCCTCCGCCGTGATCATGTCAACAGTTCTTGGGAAGGGAGGGGCTGAGTCAGCAGCCGGCTTGAAAACCCCCAAACATGGTAGCAGCCTGAACTGCAGCTCTCACAGTCACCAATGGACTGAGGTTTGCTGCAAAGGGCTTTCCTTCACCCTTGGGAGCTTGCAGGGAACCAAGAGAACTGCAGAATCCAGAGATAATTAGCAGAGTGATAATGGGGCTCCCTGGGCAAGCCCTGAACGAGGTATGCCTGCTCCCTGGGACCAAGCCCATGCATGGAACACCTTCTCCACACAGGGCTGCCACACACCCCACCCCTCCAGCTGCTAGGTGGCTCATGCAGCGGTTGGATGGGAGCCCTCATGGGAAAAGAACTGCCTCAAAGAGCCACACAGGCTGGGAAGGTGTGAGGCTGAGAACCCATCTGCAGATGATGCCCTTAGAGAGAGGAGAACGTTAGTGACATGCCAGGACTGCTCAAGATGAGGCCTGGGGGTCTTCTGCATCATCATGACGAGGATGGAGGGAAGGGGTTAGCCATACACCATGAATAGCCTATGATTCTGAGCAACGTTCTGTGCATCGTCTTTTATGCTGTGATAGTGGCCAAAATGTGTCTGAAAAGGGACATCTCTGCCTCCAAAGTTTACCATCCAAAAAAGCCAAGGCAATCTGGCAGAAAGGGCTCTGCCCTTCCACCTATGCACCACGGGCCAGGAAATGATGAACTCCATTATTGCTTTTTAAAAACAAGTCTATCTGACCCATACCCAAGTCCTACTTTTTCACCCTGGAAACAAACCAACCTCCAGAAACCCGCCACTGGTGGGCAACATCTGGTTTAAAACAGAAAAAATTCAAACACAGGCGCTGGAAACCGAACTGGTTTTATGATTTTGGAGGTTGGGGTTTGTTTGTTCGTTTGTTGGCAAAAATGCCAACAGTTTCAACCCATGAAGCCATGTATGGGAAACTTCCCTTTTGTCGAAAAAGCCACTGTCCATCGAAAAAATGCTTCAGTGAAAAATTTCCACCCAGGCCCGTGATTTCCCATTCTTGTAAAAGTCACTGCTTCTATTTCTGTCACTCTGGCCTGATTTTCACATGGCCCTTCCCCTTGCTGCCTGTCTGTAACCCCAGCCGTCTCCATAGACTCTGCCAAGTATCCATTTGATAGGTCCAGCACTTACCGTCGATATAGGCCAGACCTCCTCCGTCAAGAGAGCCTCATGCAATGTAGGGCACAAGTTCAGCTGCTCCTTGCGTGCCCAGTGTGCTGGCCTGCAAGGAATGACTTGGAGGTTCCCTGTCCTTGAATGACCAAGCCCGGCCCAGCTGCCAGGACACTAGCCGGGAGCCTCTTTCGCAGACAACAAGCACAGCAGCTGTTAGGCACCTTGACCTGGTATTGACAGAAGGAGGTGAAGGAGTCTCTGCAGATAGTCACATCAAACATATCACCTAAGAGCATCTACCCATGGCTGTGGCCTCTCCCTGTCCCAGCCCACCTGCCCTGCTGGCCCATGGCTTTCCAGCAACCAGGGTGCATATGTTTGGCCCATTAGCAGGGGAGGTCAAGCTGTTTAGATATCGAGTGTAACCTTTCTGCTGGGAGATGGCAGCAGCAAGAAGAGCTGGGATCAAGATCTAGGGCAGGGATTCCCAAATGTCTTGCCGGCACAACCCCATTTTAACAAAGTCTTTCCTGCCAGGACCCCACACAGCCTGAAGGACTTTGAAGAGCAAAATGCCGCCATCCTCCACTGATGGCATCACGACTCTCCATTTGGGAACCACGACCTCAGAATTCCTCTTAAAATTATGAAAATGACTGGCCCAGCCCCCAGCCGAATACCAACCTCTCCCCCAGGCCTGGAAGAGATGGCACTTCTCTGCTTACAAGCTCTGAGGCTCTGTCTAACAGGAGAAAACTTTTATTAGAAGGGGAGGGGACCCAGCAGGAATTTTGGGAACCATCACAACAACAATGCAGGTGCTAAAGCCAGAAAGGACCATGAGATCATGCTATCTGACTTCTAGTGTAGCACAGGCCAGAAAACCTTACCCAATCTAGTTGAGGCTTCACATGATGGCACCAAGCACGGGCAACTCCACTGCCTCATTGGGCATTTTGGGCTAATGGTTCCCGGCCCTCCCTGAGTTTCTAATAGTGGGTGGATGGGAGGAAATACGAGGCTCTTTCGTGGCCTGACCACACAGTGCGGATCTCCCACCATCAGAGATAACACATTAGCCATGGACCCACCCAGCACCACACCCCTGAATCATCCGTCTTACCCTGCCAGGCAGGGAGAGGGCCCTGAGCCAAAAAGTCCTTCTGGGTTGGGGGGGTCTGGGAATTTGGTGCAGTCAGATACACAGGGAGGCTCTAGGTTTGTAATTCGGGCGTGCTTGCACCCAGGGATTTGGGCTAGGCATGTTTCTGGCCTGGCATCATTCTGTTGCCCTCCCACACTTCCCCAACAGCTCTCCACAGGCTGAGCCCTCGCCAGACCATCTGTCCTGAGATGCCACTTCTGTGCTCTTAGCTTCGGCCTGTCCTTTGCTCAGCTAATCCCCCCTGGCTGCACCCTGGTACAGGACTGAGGGCTTCCAGGGAAATCTCCTGCCCATTGGCTCCACACCTAACAACCCCATCAGCCCCTGCTGAAGGAGATGAGACGCCATTCCCCGCTGGGGGCATCTCTGTGGTGTAAGCAGGGGAGGCGGGGGGTGTTGCTTCCCAGTTTCCTGTCACAGGACAGGCAGGAGCAGTGACACTCCCAGACTGTGCTCAATGCCCACGGTCCCTGTGCAGCCGCTGAATGACCCAAGGGCCGGCCCAAGGGTTTAATATTTTTTTAAATAGAGAAAAAAATCACTTCCATCTAATTTGGTGCCCCTTAAAGCCTGGCGCCCTAGGCGACTGCCTAGTTCACCTAGATAGTTGGGCCAGCCCTGCGAGTCGTAGCTAGCTTGGTTCACGTTAGTTGGCCGCTGGGCAGAAGCCGGAGCAAAGTCGTGTGGGCCCTGCAGTCTCTGTCCATAGAAGGCTGCTGGCCCAGCCCCCAGATGGGGAAGGTTTGGGTCCCACTGCTCTCGAAGGGTTAAAGGGCTGAACAATGGTGAATCCTGACGTCCGCCCAGCTGGTAGCTGTGATCTTTGCACGCTCTGATTACATGCCTAACCAACTGTGAAACGCCTTCCGCAGCTGGGGGCCCAGCCTCCACCTAGGAACAGTTATGCAATAAGAAGCAGTCGTGGGCCCTCACACTAAACCACCAAACATTCATCCCCCAGAGAGTGTCTGGCTGGGGTGGGGGTGGGGGCAGTTGGGATTAGCTGGGGGGGAAGAGAGGCATCAGCTCACTTGGTACAATGCAGTGTGCCCTCTTCCACCCCTTGCACCGTGGCCCACTGCTCCCATAGCTGGTGCCTATGGGTTATAGTACCTGCAACAGCCAGCTGGGCAAAGGGAAGAATAGTTTCACGATGTCCTAGGGGATAAAGAGTTGGGAGGGCCTTCCAGAGATGAGAGCATGTCGTTGAGATGTCACAGACACTGCCGAGCCATTGCAACTCCTACCCACGCACCTCCAGGGCTCCAAATCCAGGCCCAGGGAGTGAAGTCGGACAGCCAAGGTGCTGGATCCCTAGCCTGTGGGAGCTCTCTTACCGTAAAATCAGAGTGCAGCTGAAACTCAGTTTACCACAAGGGAAGCGGGCCCTGTCCTCGCCCAGCCAGCTCATGGGAAGCCCTATCTGTGCCGTGTTATTGTGCTCTAGAAACATCTTTGTGTGAGCACTACAAAACCTTACTGTGCATTAGCTGTGGTGAGATTACGGCCCCATCCAATGCCCGCTGAAGTCAATGGGCCCGTATTCTAAAGCAGCCATCCATCCTTTCCAGTGCACACAGCCAAGGGTTCCACACACCCTGAGACATCTGGGCCTGGGAGCTTCATTCATGACGCGTAGGGACCAATATGATCATGAATGGGTATGGCTAGAGAACAATCATAACTGTCACGATGTCATCCTGCCCCTGACTCTCAAGTGGGGGAGGCCCAGCAAAGGCCCGCATGTACTTTGTTGAAGCACAATCATAAATATCCAACCTGAACTATCAAAGTGTCCCCACTTGACTTCCCCAGCCTCTCCTCTCTGGCCTTAACGCTCCTCCTCAGGCTGATTCAGAGGCCAGCGAACACACACCACCCTTCTGCAGACTTGCTTGACAAGGTTGAACCCGGTGAATTAATTCTGGCCATTAAACCTAGCGATTAACTCCTAGAATTCTCCCTTGTTTACACTGGATGCAGCCGCTCTTCGATCATGCCGCGATGAAGTTGAGTAGGGCGTGTGTCACTCTAGACACAAACACACACACACAAGTGCATTTTCCACTGTGCTATTGGAGGACACACCCCAGAGATGGGGAGGAATTTTGCCGCAGAGATTTGACGGCTGGTTTCCAGGCAGCTCTGGAGTCGGCGAGGGCAGCTGGACACAGCGTGCCATATTTGTCCGCCCACTGCAGCCCTGCACCATATGCTTAGTAACTGCAAACACAACAACACAGACAATGAGGAGTCCTCCACCACTCGCCCTGGGTGCCCAGGAAGGCTGGGAGACAAGTGGAGAAGGGGCTGCAAGGAAATGGTGCTGAAGGGCTTTCCTGCTTCCAGGCCTACATGAAGCTGGTCAGAGTCACCTCTCCTGGCTCCCGCGAGGACGCTTGGAAATAAAGAAGCCATTCGCTTCCCCTCACCTGGCAGATGGACTGTGTGGAGTTAGACCTGAGTGGGGCAAATCCAGAGCTAGACAGAGTGTCCTCGGCACTGTGGCGAGGATGGAATGGAGTCTCATAGACTTTAAGGTCAGAAGGGACCAGTATGATCATCTAGTCTGACCTCCTGCAAAATGCAGGCCTCAAGACCTCACCCACCCACTCCAGCAATAGGCCACCATATTAAACAGGACCCGATCCAGTGGCTGGGTGGCATTTGAGGGTGAGGCCCAGAGAAGCCAACAGAGGAACTCATGCTGTCTGTGTGGCCACCTATGCTGCATTCATCACTGTGGTATCAGAGTGCCAGCCCAGCCCCCACAGGCATCCCTCTGCCTTAGTTTCCCTCTCAGCATAGCGGTTTCCTCCCCAAGCTTGTGAGACGTCACTGATTAATGCTGGCAAAGCTCTCCAGAACCCATGGATGGAAGAGGACCAAGAAGACTGACAGCAAGGCCCAGACCACAGGGGCTTGTCAGGATGATGAGGCAAGCATGTGCTTGAAGGCAGGGGTAGGAGACAAAGGCCAGCCTACAGCACACTAGTGCTGCAGACAGGAGATGGAGGAGTCCTGCCTCATAAAGTCCCCAGGCTTTCCATGGGGTGTGCTGCCTGGGCAGAACAAATATTGCTGGGATAAACGGGGAGCAGAGGGGACTGAGCTCTCTGGCAGGGCAGCATCTGACACAAGCATTTCTACTGAAGGTGCAGTCACTTGATTCCCTGCCACTGCGATCATGATATTTTTATTTTAAAGCTTGATCCCCAGGGAGGTGGCAGTGGGAATGCATTCTTGGCACAGAGCAGGCTTGCTGCTGAGTCGGGAACGTCAGCGCTCCAGCTAATCCTTTGGACTTATATAGCGCTTGCTGCTTTTAACCCTGGCATCCACAAAAATACCACAGCGATGAGCACGGCGTTTAGGTGGTCGGTAGATAGGGTTAGACTAGCTGAGCCAAGGATCTCAAAGCACTTTCCTGATAGTCATTCATTGACCTTTGTACTCCCCACTCAAGGGACAGGCAGCAATCGTTAGCCCCATTTCACAGGGGGGTAAGCTGAGGTAAAGTGTCCTGGGCTGGTGGCAGGACTCGGAGCAGAGGCCAGGAATCCTGGCTCGCTCTGCACGAGGACATAGGGTTGGTCCAGCAATCTGGCAAAGGGCCGGGGCAGTGGGGGGTACAGCTATGGAAACTCATCCAGCAGTGATTGTTAACCACAGGGTTAACAAGGACCCGCTTCTCCTGGAGCCACTCAGAGCCAGATGGAAGTAGGTCACCAACCCAGCCACACCTCATCCTGCCCTGCCCCTAGCCTGGTCTGGGCTAGCTGGGCACCATGGGCATATTCGGCTCTGTGCTCCTCTAAGCACTTCTCTACACTGTCCTATGCTGTTCTTATGTCTTCTCCTCTCTGCCAACGCGGCAGGCACCAGAAGAGTCTGATGGCACAAAGCAGGGGTCCTGGCTGGGTTTAGTGCCTCCCCTGTCATTGGTTTGTTCCTGCAGACACATACACCCTGCCTGCCTCACACAAGAGATGGACCTGCCAGCCCTGAGAGCTGCAGGTCTGTCCCAAACCATCTCCATGCACACCCACTGAATCCATGTGATCTTTGCACGGCCCTGGGTGCATCAGAAGGGGGGGGGGTGGATAGAGCGTGGGAGGCTGCTCCATTGTACGCAACCCTGTTGTATTGTGATGTGGTGCCACAAGCAAGCCGTGTCTCAAGGCAGCACGATCAGTGAAAGCTCCATGGTGTGGCAGAGCTATTTTCTCCCCCAGGGCCAGGGGTTAGCATGGGGAGGTGCAAGAGCCTCTTCTCAGGCAGCCAAGAGAAGTGACTCCACCTTGCCTTTCCCTACTCCCAAGGCCTGTGTAAGCCTGGGGAGGGAGAGAAAAAATAATCCCACTAGAACACCATGTTCTCCCAGGAGGCTCTGATACACCATAGCTAGATAGATAGCTAGCTAGATAGATAGAGGGTAGGCACGAAGGTAGACATATCATAATTTCTCAGATACCACCGCCAACAAGGCAAGAGCACTTTAGAGATCAGTCAAACAAACAAAGAGTCTTGTGGCACTTTTAAAGACTAACAAATGTATTTAACGCATGAGCTTTCATGGGAGAAGTGGGATTTTCTCCCATGAAAGTTCATGCGATCAATAAATTTATTAGTCTTTAAAAGTGCCACAAGACTCTTTGTTTGTTTGGCTGACCTAGACGAACACGGCTACCCCTTTGGAATTTGGAGGTCAGTGCATCCTATGCTGGCTGGCTATTGAGGAGGATACGCGATGCTGGGGAGCAGGTTGGAGTCAGTTTCCCCCTCTGTGCCGCACAACCCATCTCATCGCACAGGCACGTACACGCTGGCCTCTGAGACTTTCCGGTCCTGGGGGATATTCTGTTCTTTGCAATGAGCCAGTATCTGGATTAATTAGCATTAGGGCCAAGCTATTCTGAGCCATCTCCAATTGCCTGCTGCCTAATCACGTCTAGCTTCTGCACAAGAGCAAAGCTTGGCCCCTGGTGCCAACACTGTACCCAATGCCAGCTGTGCAGCCACGGGCCAGGAACGTTCCCCAAAGAGGGCCCAGCAGGTGCCAGAACAGGCTGAGAGCTGGGCCCAGAACTGGTTTCTTGGTTCACTGGCAGCTCCAGAAAAAACACGAATTTCAGGTTGAATTAAGCATTTTGCTTCAGCAGCAGCGTGGGCGTGACTCCTCGAACACCACCTGACACACCCAGGGGGTTGAGGAGATGTAACCAGGGATAGAGCTGAGCCGAACCCCGCAGCTGAGTTTCGGGTGGCTCCCAGAGGGGGGCCTGCAGCTGGGCCTCTCTGTTGTGGCTGGATCCCATTCCCATCCGTTCGCCAGAGGGATTCCCTATCTGTAACCTCTCTGGGTCGCAGGTGGGATTTCTCTCCCAGACCAGCCAGCTAGGGGCAGGCACAGCAAATGTGTGTAGGGGGCTGATAATGGCCCAGGAGCACGGGCCTGATCTTGGCAGGCACTGAGGTCTCAGCCCACAGGTTGTTCGCTGAACAGCAGGTGTTTGCCTCTGGATGGCGCCTAGGATGGTGGAGAAGGAGCAGGAAGAACCTGTGAGGTTTGCCTGGAGCCAGCTCTGTGCTCACAGGCAGCTGAGGCAATTAAGGCCAAGGAGCGATTACTCACAGCCACCCCGGGGCTGTTTGTAAACTTGCCGGTGACGCTGGCTCCTGAGATCAGAGTAACTAGCTGCTGAGATGCCTTAATAATGGTTGGATCCTTGGCACTGGGATATGCTTCAGCAAGGAACAGCAGCCCCTGCGGCCCATGGCACAGCTGCTGTGGGTCCACTTCCTGTCCTGGGAAAAGCCACGGCAAGGAGCCATGTTTGAATGGCTGTGGTCAGACAGCAGCTGGTCAGGAGCCAGCTGGGAATCCGATCAAGCCCCTCAAGCTGCCAGGCCCGGCCATGCGCTTTCCAGAGCCCCATAAGCTGGGATCAGACAGCCGCCCACAGAGAGAGCTGGAGGCAAAAGGAGGTGAGGTGGGTTCCATGGGGGCCAGACACAAACAGGTCAGTCCAGGTGTGGCCCCCACTCACTCAGGGGTTTGTGTTGCTCCTAGCTCAGCCCCTCACTCCATATTGGCCCAAGCCTCGGGTTACCAGATACCAAAGCATGGAAGGGAGGACAGGGAAGTATGAAAAGGAGGACATGGAGAAAATGTAGTATTAATATAACTGTCATGAACATATTATATCATGGAGAATGGGGAATGATTAATGAATGCATGGCAGCATGAAAAAAATGGAGAACAAGTTGAAGAACAGAAATATTCTTAGGGGGCCCATTAACTGCCGGACGGAGGACATGAAGGTAAAAAGGACATGTCCTCCTCTGGCCTGACGTCTGGTAACCCTACCCAAGCCGGCTCCTGGGTGCCGGGCAGGGGTTTGCAGACCAGACAGCAGCAGCTCTAAAATCTGGTTCTGTCAAATTGGGATCATGGAGACATCCTGGACAAGTCCAAACAGTTCGACTGGTCTGGCCGCCACTGTCTGGAAGCCGTGAGTGGGAGCAGGCGGAGTGGCCACGGCAGCAGCAGGTGGTGAGAGTCACACAAGTGTGGACGCAGCTGGGCTGTCGGAGTCGTGGGAAACATCCAACCACTGCCTGGGGCCTGGACAGGGCCGGTCCAAACTTACAGGTGAATTAGGCAATCGCCTAGGGTGCCAGGCTTTAAGGGGCGCCAAATTAGTTGGAAGTGAATTTTTTTCTCTATTTAAAAAAAGATATTAATATGTTCTCTCTTATAACATGAGGAAGGGGGTGCCAATATCATAGTTCGCCAAGGTGCCAAGAATCCTTGGGCCAGCCCTGGGGAAAGGTCCCCTGGTAGCAGAGCTGGGGAAGGAGACCCACACTGCTAGTGCCTTCACCAGCTGCTACCTCATGGGGTGCACACCTTACGAATGCACCCGTCCACACGCCAGTCATACACAGCCCACATGACACACCCCACAGACAACACATCCACATGCCAGTCAGACGCACCCGCACCACACACACATGATGAGACACAACGTGCACTGCACACACACAACAGCCGCACACCTTCCACTGCAATATTTGCTGACGGGCCCAAGCAGGGCGCACACAGGCCCTAGACAAACACCAGGCCCAGCACAGAAATACTGAGCCAGGCCAGACACCCTCGTCCAGGGGGCAGAGAGAAGGGGCACCCTGCTAGGTGTCAGCCCCCTGGCTAGAACACGTGGGGTGTCTCTCAGGGCAGACCCTACTTTGCCATCCCCAGATATGCCCTTCACTAGAGCCCAGTCGATGCTGCAGCTCTGGGGTGGTTCAGCCTAGCGGGCAGAGGGGCATGGGAATGCTGGGGGAAGAGGGAAGTGATCTTACCTCCCCCCACCATGGCTTTGTGTGGCTGTGACCCTGCACTGGCTAAGGGGGGGGCATACAGCTCCCTCCAGACTGGAGTCCTGCAGCCCTGGTCCCATAAGCAAGTCAGAATTGGGGGTGGGGGGCACAATGTGTGTGGGGGTCTTATTGCCCAGGAGCACAACGCGGCCTGCACTGCACCTGCCCCCTCCGAGTGAGGTCCCTCCCACTGCATCCCAGGGGTAAAGTGCTACTGCTTCTTAGTGTGCCATCAGCCCGGTCCAGTGCCCCGTGAGCCCCGGCCTGCTGGAGACTGGTTTCCTCATTGATTCAGCCTCCGCCACGCCCTGGCACCTGTCTTTTCCCCTCACTAAGGCAAGATACCTCTCAGCAGGCACCCCCCTTTGCTCCACTGACCTGCCTGCCCCAGGCAAACAGCTCCTTGGCTGGAGCCCTGGGCAGAGGTGCAAAGAGTTCCCTTCCCCCAAGCCATGGTGCCTCTAAACTCCGCAATAAAAGGCTCCATTTGCAGCCCATAAAGCCACATGCAAACAATGCCCAGGGTCACCCACTTGGAGGGGGCGCACCGCTAAGCAGAATTGCCCAGCTAGGCCCTACTCCAGCCTGTAACTTTTCAAGGAAGAGGGAAATGTGTTAATGTCAATGAAGGCTCTGGTTTTATGGTCAGAGAAATTCCTTCCCTGTTGGCCCATGCTGCTGCTAATGGACTGATTATTGGGGAATTATCCGCGTGTGAGATAATTAGGGCTATTCTGGGTGCTGACAAATGGCAGTGATTACTCTGAATGGCTGATTAGCCCCAGAGCTTCTCCAGTGATGGTACTGGTCTTGGAAGAGGGGTTGTGCATGCTGGCAATGAGTTACATTTCATCTCTGCCATTACCAGGGGAGGCTCATGCCGGTGGACAGAAATGGGAGCCTATGACAGAAGAGAGAACAGTGCCAACATGTGATAAGTCCTAGATATGGACATGGATCTGTGATAGAAACAGGGGCCTGTGACAGAAACTAGAACAGTCCCAAAATGTGATAAATCCTAGTTATGGACGTACAATGAAAGAAGATAAGTCTTGGTTTGAGAGGCTACGCCAGCCCAGGCACAGTGGGCTAATGCACGGTGTCTTCCATCCCACTGGCTTGTTGTCAAGCTTGAGTGGGCCCCGGGGGAAGGAGTGTACAGGCAGTTTGGCTTGTGCTGGAAATGAACCAACAATGATAATAAAAGGTTGGCCTGGTCTCTCAGCTGCCCACCTGCCAAGCTGGATGGATCATGGCCACAAAGAACCAGGAGGAGTTTGTCAGTCTGAGAACAGGGAACTTTCTGCCCACCTTCTAATGCCAGGTCTCTGGGCATGCGATGGGTACCTGGGTGAGACACACGAAAGCAGAGTATCATCTATCTATCTATCTATCTATCTATCTATCTATCTATCTATCTATCTATCTATCTATCTATCTATCTATCTAACCCCAACCTTGTCTGGCTCACTGAGAGATTTATGGCATGTCAATCAGCACTGAGTTCTCTGCCTGAACAGAGCTGGAGCCAGCAGGGCCAGGCTTGCTCCAGTTTGTGCTGGCCAGGACTGACAGCTCCGCCCAAAGCTGGTGTTGGCCAGTCAGGTGTTGCTGTCCGTTGTGCTGGAAGGGTTCCCAAGAGTGAGTGTGTCAGGACAGACAGCACCAGGCAGCCAGTGCATAGTGCTAGGGATGTCTGGCATGGGTGGGAAAGCTCTTAGCAGGGTGTATGGCCTCCTCCAGCCGGCACCCTACGTGAAGACCAATAGCCGTGAGGACCAGCCTGTGGGCCAGTCTCTCCTCCATCAGGGCAGGGAACAGCCAGCCCAAACATCACAGAGACTGACCCCAGCAGAACTGCTCCCTCCCCCTCACACATTAAGGTCACCATTGGCAGCCACAGCCCATAGGATGAGGAATAGCCTTCATTTTAAAAAATGAGAGTCTTTTCTATAGAAATTGAGGGTGTCCTCACCTTTCTCTCTAGGGCTTCTCATCTCCCCGGGGCAGTGAGTGAGGGGAAACTTCATGACCTGCCTTATAATGCTTGAGGACTTAGGTTCTTAGTTCCCATGAGCTCCCCAGACTCCAATTAATTATTGCCACTGTGCAAGTACACATCCATATGTCTCTGGGAACATGCGTGTGTGTCTGTGTTACTTGTTTTCAGACTGGCTGGTCCAGCAGGTCTGAGTCAGCCCTGGAAAACCTTTGGATTAGGGGCAGAAGAAGGTGCTACCAGCTGCCCTCTCACCGCCCCAGAGGGTCCGTTTGTGGAACAGTTTTTACATTCCTTCTGGCTCTGAGCTGAGACTGGAAATATCTGTGAATGGCTGCTCTGATGCTGGTAAGCCACCTGTGGGTGGCTGGCTGGTCCTGTGAGCTGTTCAGGAAGGCTGGGCACAGTTTGGGGAGCATCCCTTGGAGACTGGGCAGGCTGGGACCGCTGGAAATCCACTGAGTCAGGGAAACAATGATGGTGCTTGAGCTTCCCCACCCACTTGGGGGCCTGCACATGCAGCACAAAGACCCGGTGTGTGTGGACACACACACTCCTCCCCATCCACCCCCCAACACCCCTGGGTCAACTCCCTTCTGACCTCCTTGCCCCCAGGTCTGCTCTGGGCCAGGCCAGGATACCAAACACAGCTCATTACATCACAGGCCTGTTGCCCAGCCTCCACCCTGGGCCCTGAGGCCTTTCACTTTGTTTTCAAAACAGCATTCTCCTCCGGCGACAGAGCGATTAACCCAGGAACTCTGGAGCCACGGTGCTGCCCAGAGCTCAGGCACTTTCTGAGTTCTCATGAAGTCCCCAGGTGTCAATCAATGAACACTGCTGCTTATGAGTGTGTGCATGCATGTGTGCATATCTGCATCTCAGTGTGCATGTGCACAGGTGCGTGTGTGCGTCTGGGTGCTCCAGCAGGTCCTAGAGTCAGGCCTGGGAAGCCTTTGGATTAGGGACAGGAGAAGGTGCTACCAGCCACCCAGCAGAGCCAGCCCTCCCTCCTTCCCAGAGATTGCTGGTGGAAGCGTGTTTACAGTGACACGCCCTAGGGAGCGTGTGAACAGCTGTGCTGACCCTCCCTGCCCCCAAAGGCAGACCGTATCTCTGTTTTACATACAGGGACCCTGCTGCACAAGGCAGTTCCATAGCTTGTCTAAGTGTTAGGCACCAGCCCTCTGAAGATAAGCACAATCGAACCCCCAAGCCAAACACACCCTCAGTTTGGTGGAATCTGGGTCCAGATATACCAGTTTTGAAATTTGGACCCACTTCTAAATAGAACCCAGGAATCCTGAGTTCAGGGCTCCCCACCCCCAGCTCTAACCACTAGACCCACTCATCAGCTCTCAATGGTTTAATTCAGCAGAGCACTGGAAGAGCTGGGATTGTCTTTGCCGCTGGCAAGAAGCTAGGGTGGAGGGCACATGTCAACAGGCCTTTGCTGCAGCTCTCCCGGTCCCAGCTGGCTTAAGGGCCATGCCATGAGGGGGCATCACAGGATGAGGCAGGGGGAGAGCACACCTCGCGAGTGCTTTCAGTGTGCAGCACTGGAGGCCCTTCCCAGAGCTGGGGAAATGCCATTATGTCCCAAGGATACATGAGGTTCTGTGGTCTGCATTGTGCAGATCAGACTAGATGATCACATTGGTCCCTTCTGACCTTAAAATCTAAGAAACCGCAGGAGATCTTGTCACATGGCAGGTTGTTACCTTCTGCCCACAAGCTTGGATTTAATTATCCCTTTCATTAAACCCCAGGCTGCTGATTCCTCCACTGCGCTGCTGGCTCCCCCAATATCCCATTGAAATCCAAAGTGCCTGGAAGCTCTTGGGACATTTCATTACCCAGTGCAAGATGTGCATCACTATATAACTGCATGGCTCTTTTCAATCCACTGCACCTTTGCGAGTACAGGGGGCCGGCTGCCTGACCTGGATGGACAGTCCCTGTAAGTTAATCCAAGTGAGTGGTTATGACATGCTGGCCTCTCTGCTGTAGAGATATTACATTGGTTCTTTCTTTGCTGGTTGCGTCCTTTAATTTGACATCCAAGTCCTCCCTGTTGGGAAGGGCCTCTTTGCCTGTGGAAAAATACAAGGTGGCAGAGGGGCCCGTCTGGAGACATATTCATGGATTTCAAGGCCAGAAAAGGACTGTGAGATTGGCCCATCTCCTGTATATCCCAGGCAGAGATCCAGCTGGGGACACTCAGCACGTATGTGATGTAACAAAGACAGTCCAGCAATGGTGATGTCCTTCCCAAAGGGCGGCACCGTGGCTGAGCAGTGACCAGCAGCCTATCCTGTTCCTACTTTGCTGACATTTTACGACAATGTCAGGTTTGCTCAGTCACCTGCGACATCAGATGGGAGCCCAGCATATGCCCATATGACTCTGCTTTGTGATCTGTGTCCCTTGAAGGTCCAGGCTCCTGAGAGATGTGGCACAGTGATGCTGGCAGTCCGGGGATGGCAGGAACAGTAGAGAGCCTGCTACCATATCCGGATGGTAAACCCTCCTGCTTGGGGACACAGCTGGCCACTAGCCACTGGGGTTAGGGTACAGCAGCCCTTTGGACAGTTACTGCATAAATGGCTATCTAGGGGATACTGGGCCTTGCTGGGGAACAGCAGGGCCTGGCCTGTTAGAGACAGGAGACTGTGCTACATGGGCCCTGGATCAGGCTGGCAGCTCCCAGGGATGTGAACAAAATGCTCTCTCCAGCCAAGGAGCAACTATTGCAAACACATTCATGTGTACAATAGGGGCACTGGTGTAGCTCTTTTGCAGGGATGTCGTCTGTTTCAACTACAGACCTGTCAGCCTGCAGAGGGGGGCAGCCTCTCTCATGTAGCCATAGGAGTTAAGGCCAGAGAGGAACCACAGATCCTCTCTGGAGAGCATTTGACACAGCTCCACATGACATTCCCAGGCGAAAACTAAGGGCAGTGCAGGCGAGGTGAAATGATTTAAAGGTGTCTGCACAACTGAATGACAGAGCAGACTCAGGCTAGTTGTCACTGGTTTGCTGTAAAACTAGTGGGGAAGATGTCTCTAGTGGGGGCCCACAGGGGTCAGTCCTCGGATAGATGCTATTCAATATTTCCATGAATGGCTCAGGTAACAGAGTGGAGAGTGTGCATATGCATTTTTTAGAGGCCCCCAAGCTGGAAGGGGTTGCAAGCATTTGGGAGGACCAGATTAGAATTCAAAACCACTTTCACATGCTCATGCAATTAATAAATCTGTTAGTCTTTAAAAGTGCCACAAGACTCTGTTGTCATGCTTCACTTAGTAAGGAATAATCAAATCCACAAATACAAAATGGGGACTTGCTGGCCAGGGGGAGATCTGCTGATAAAAAATCTGGGGTTCAAGTGGAGCACAAATTGAACAGGGGCCAACAAGGTGAGGCAGCTAGCTGTAAGAAAGGCTAGTATCATCCTAGGGTGCATTAACAGGAGTGTTGCACACAGGAAATGGGAGGCAATTGTGTCACTCTACTCAACACTGGGGAGGCCTCAGCTGGTGTCCGATGCCCAGTTCCGGGCACCACACTTTAGGAAAGATGTGGACAAATTTGAGAGACCAAAGGAGCATGACAAACATGATAAAAAGTTTAGCAAGCCTGACCTACAGGAAAAGGTTTAAAAAGTCTTGAGAAAAGGAGACTGAAGGCAGATCTGATCTATTCAGGGCTGTGCTAAAGAGGGTGGTGATCAATTGTTCTCATGTCCAGTGAAGGTAGGGCGAGAAGCAATGGGTCTAATCTGCAGCAAGGGAGAATTAGGTTGGACAACAGGAAAAACTTTCTGACTCTCAGGATAGTTAAGCCCTTGGGCTATGTCTACACTTACTAAAGTTAGTTCGAATTAGATTATTTAAATTAAAGATTTATTAGATTAAATAAGACTGCAAATGTATTATTGCCCTTATATAAATCCATGGTACGCCCACATCTCGAATACTGTGTACAGATGTGGTCTCCTCATCTCAAAAAAGATATTCTAGCACTAGAAAAGGTTCAGAAAAGGGCAACAAAAATGATTAGGGGTTTGGAGAGTGCCTCGTATGAGGAACGATTGAAAAGGCTGGGCCTCTTCAGCTTGGAAAAGAGGAGACTGAGGGGGGACATGATAGAAGTATATAAAATTATGACTGATGTGGAAAAAGTGGACAAGGAAAAGTTGTTTAAATACTCCCATAATACAAGAACCAGGGGTCACCAGATGAAACTGATGGGTAGCAGGTTCAAAACAAATAAAAGGAAGTTCTTCTTCACACAACGCACAGTCAACTTGTAGAACTCCTTACCTGAGGAGGTTGTGAAGGCTGGGACTATAACAATATTTAAAAGGGAACTGGATAAGTTCATGGGGGCTAAGTCCATAAATGGCTATTAGCCAGAAAGGGGTTAAGAATGGTGTCCCTAGCCTCTGTTTATCAGAGGATGGAGACGGATGGCAGGAGAGTGATCACTTGATCATTGCCTGTTAGGTTCACTCCCTCTGGGGCACCTGGGCACTGGCCACTGTCGGTAGACAGATACTGGGCTAGATGGACCTCTGGTCTGACCCAGTACGGCCTTTCTTATGTTCTTATGTTCTTATGAACTAATTTTAGTTATTTCGAATTAACTTAATTCGAACTAGCATGGCCCCACTAGAACTAAGCAAGTTCCATGCACTTAGTTTGAATTAACATGGCCCCATTGGGTTAATTCAAACTAACCGTTAGTTTGAAAAGTATAATCGAATTTATTAATTCGAATTAAGGAAGCCCTTAATTCGAACTAATGGAAGCCTAGTGTGGCCAAGGCTTAAGTTAGTTCGAATTAAGCTTCCTTAATTCAAACTAACTTGCCAGTGTAGGCATAGCCTTGGATAGCTCCCGCAATGCAGGCTTTCAAGGGTGACTGTGAAGTCCTCAACACTGGAGGATTTTAAGACCAGCTTGGACAAATACCTGTGAGGAATGATCTAGATTCACTGGCCCTGCCTCGTTGCAGGGTGCTGGGCTCCATGACCTCTCAAGGTCTCTTCCAGCCCTTCACTGCCGTGATGCTAAACTCTAGTCTGATGTCCTGGAGATCACAGGCCACCAGGGCCAGCCAACTTCCATACACTAAATCCACAAATCAGAATTAGGCCTCTGCTCACAGAGACTACATAGGAGCAGCCAATGATGAATAGAAACCGGGCTGTTTACTGAGTCTGCTGGACCCAGACAGACCTGTGGCTCCCGTTGGCTTCTAGCTCCCAGCCTGTGCTAGCCACCACCCAGGGCAGCTGAAGTGCTGGATCAAATAGCCACAGAATAGACAGCTGTTCGCACTGCCAGAGAAGCAAAGCAAATAGCATAGAGTGGACCAGAGCGCTGACTAAGCTGTTATCCCACTGAGAGTGGCCATGCCAAGCAGTGCAGCCCCAGAACAGCGAGGAGCCCTGGGAAGGGACGTAGGGTCAGGATGTTCTTGCACTCTGTGTTCCCAGGGGGGCCTAGCAGGCCCAGCTCCCTCCATTTGGGCCTGGAGGGTGGGAGTGGGAAGCTGATGTCAGAGGCTTTGATGTGCCATTTCGCTCCGCAGCCACAGCTCCTGGGCACAGCGGGCCGGCACCAGTGGAGAGCGACTCGGCTGCACAAAGCTGCTGGCCTAGCGTGTTCAAAGGCGCCTGCGGCTCTGATCCCAGCATGGCGGCAGCTTGTTTTTGTCATGCGGGGCGGGGACAGTCCCTCGCCCCTCCTGCCCCTGCTGCGATATGTTCTGAGCAGGCAACCCTCAGTTGGCTGGAGTAGCAGGGCGCCTGCAGGGGCTCCCCCAGGAGGGATCAGGCCATGGGGTTATGTAAGAAGGCAGGTGCTGCCCTGTGGCGGGGGGAGTGGGGAATCCTAAAGGGCAGCGCGAAGCATGATGGCATCACAGTGACAAGCTGGGCAGCCCTGCATCGTTGGAGCTGTCCATGAAATTGTTTTAATTGGGAGTCTCGGGCTCCAAGGGAGGCTGCAGCCACTGGCTGGAAAGAACCCGTACCGGACAGTCATTAGAGATCACTCCAGAAGGATGAGAGACAGGGCCAGGCCTGGGACACCACGATTTCCCCACAGGGAAAGTCAAGGAGCCAGATCCCATTTGCAGCTCCTGTCCTGAGGGATATGGGGTACCTGACCCGCGACGAGCAGGGCAGCATCCAGCATAGTCCAGGATGGAGTTGCATGCGGGGATCCCATCCCAGAGGCCTTCAGTCCCTGCACGGCCCTAGGTCGGGGCACTGGGGTGCAGAGCCCCGAGGCACCATGGGGAGGCATGGGCCACAGGGTTTCTGTGCCCAGTTGGAGGAGGCAGCACCAGCAGCTGGAGCCATGGGAATTTGGTGGCCCAGACCTGTGGAAGCACAGAGGGAATACATGGCCCATGCAGGGTGTGTGGGGAGGAATCTACCTCTGTGCACCGGAGGAGGGAGACGGGGACTTTCACCTGTAGAGATGCAGTCACAGGGACCTGTTTGCTAGCGACTGAGGGTACCACAAGAGCTCCACAAGTGATTGCCAAGTAAACCTCAGCTCCTGGCACTGGTCAGGGGAAGGCACTGGTCAGACCGACACTGGTCAGGGGAAGGGCTGTTCGGTGCCAAGGAGAGTGGGAAGGACTGAAGAGAAGGCATGGCCATCTTTCGCTACATCACTGCTTTGCTCACAGGGCTGAGGGCTCTATGAACCCCAGGCCGGGAATTCCCACCGCACAGCGCAGCGGTGGAGAGGTGTCATGGGATGAAATGAGGGCTCAGGTGACTGAGTGTCTCTTATCCCAAAGGCTCCCTGGCAGCTGGGTTCTGGGAACCCTATCCCTCTACAGCCAGGTCCAGTCCCTGGGCTGTGGGCAGGGTGTGCTGGGAACAACCAGCGCTCCACAAACTCCCCACATTTGGACTCCCTGTGGCAAAATAGCCTCAGACCCACCACGCCTGAGTGTATTTGCCCACCCCACATTCTCCTCTTCCAGAAATGCACCATGTGGCCCACAGGCCCGGCGCAACAGCCCCTGTTCTGGCCTCAGCTGTGCTCCCATGCAGCACCAGCGCAATTCAAGCGGCACAGCCCCCTACGTTGGTGTCAGTTGCAGTGACATCAAGCTCCCTCACTGAAGGGCAGCGGTTGAAAATGGCACCTACTGGACTCGTGAGTCACAGCATCCGCTGACTCTAGTGGCAAATACCACCCTCTTGCTTACACAGTTATACCAGTGCAAGCTGTGTATGCAACAGTCCTTCCACCACAACAGCCTCCCCAACGCCTTGGTGCATGGACTCCTGCGTGTGAAGACACTGCCGGGGACGCCCAGCCAGCAATGCGCACACGTTGAGAAGTGGAACGCTGGGAAGCTGTTCCTGGTTACATTGCACTTGCCCAGCCTGTACATTCGTTTATCCACCCCAGCTGCATCCGCCCCAGGGGCTGGGCTCAGCATGTGGCCCCAGCATCCGGGTCCGTTGGCTTTGGAGAGCCAAGGGGGTGACTTGAGACCCCTGAATGTTCTGCAGGCCCACCAAGCCCAGGTGTCTGGGGACAAAGGCTCCATTGGTTAGCGGGTTGGTCAATAGAGATTAAGTAAACAAGAGCAGGCAAAGGGCCACCCAAATGTTCCCCTCCCTGCTGCACTTGATACTATCTATCCCATCCCAGCTGGCAGGCCCCAAACTGAGTGTTTTCCCAGGGCACTGGAGGACCTCCCCAGCCATGGACAAGAACTGCGTCAGACGCAAGATAACACTTGATATGGAAAGTTCCTTTGCGATGTTGTCAGTGAACATGGGGTGGCAGGGTCCCTCCCCATCACAACATGGTGGTCCCCACTCTACAACCAAGCTCAGTCCTCAGCCCCCTCTTCCCACTAACCCCAGCTGGGTGGCTGGCGGTGTCGTTTTTCAGATTGAGACATCAAGGTCCGAGTGTGACTAATAAAGATCCCAGGGGGCTTTTCACTAAATGAGCAAATTGAAACCATCATGGATAACAAGCTTCTAACTCCCTTGGGTTCTGCTGGAGAAAAGACGCCTCATAAAAACCCCGGGCCCAAATTCACTCTGGGTGTACCGTTATTGAGCAGCAAGACCCACTCCAAAGTGAAGGTTGCACTGACTTCTTCAGATTCATTCCCACATATCGGAAAAGAGCCAGATCCCCTGAAGCTGTCCCCCTCCCCTCCTCCCAAAAGTTCCTCCCTGGTTAGCATTTGCCTGGGAGGTTTGGAAAAAAATCAAGAAGCGGCAGCTGGAGCTCACGGTGTTGAAAACCTTCCCCGGGGGCTGATTGTTGGGAGGGTCCTTGGTGTCTGCAGGTAGGGTGACCAGATGTCCACACAGTCTGGACTTTAATATGGATGTCTGTCCTGTCCCCCCATCCCAATTTTTCACACTTGCTGTCTGGTCACCTCAAGTGCAGCTCTTGCACTCTCCAGCCTGCTCCAGATGTGGGCTGTCTTGCTGGGGAGGAGGAGTTGCTTTTTAGTATTTGTGAGTGGAGTTAATGAGGAATGAAGGCTCTTTCCCATGAAGAGCATGTGTTGGGTGTGAGCACCTGTCCATACTAAGGTAAGCAGAGTGGCGGGTGGAGGGAGCTAACAGGGTTTAAAGAGGAGGCAGTGGGTCAGAGGTTGTTCTCCCCTTTGGCCCAAGAAGATGTCACATCAACTCGGTGCGATTCACGCTCCCTCTGCACTGCTCAGGGTGCAGGGGAAGGAAGAATTTGGCCAGCCAAGTTTTCCAGGTGGCAAAATCTTCCCCCTCTCCATTCCCCTCCCTGACAATCACCTGTGTCCACCCCCATCCAATGGAGTGCCTAGGTGTGTATGTAGAAGGAGAACCCTACTCCAAGAGGCTTTCTACACCCTGGAAAAGGCCCTCCACTCCAGCCCGGCTTACCCCCTTTGGTTCCTGTTAGAAAAGCAGGGAAAGCCCCACAGAAAAACAAACTATGGCTGCAAGTGATTAACAGAGTCTGCCTAGCCCCCCCCCCCACCTCCTAGCCTCTCCCCCTGCCCCCAAATAATCTGGTCTTTACCAAAAAAACCCTGTGCTTTGAACCCTGTGCATCTGAAAATGAAGACATAGAGGAGTGATCGATCCGTTGACTCCCAGCACCTGCCCAACCTTAACTCGGGCCCCTCACATTTGCAAAAACACAGATAAAGCTCAAAGCGCCAAGCCAGGGGTTATGAAATCCCAGCTCCTCGCTGTGCTGGGGTGATGGAGGAGGTTAAATTAGGTCAATTCCCTTAGCTGCTGGTGCTCCTGGAAGAGAAACATGGTGCTACCCAGCCTGTGGAAGGGGAGAAGGGCTGGGGTACAGGGAGGAAGCAGCAGGAAATGCTAGTCATGCCATGGGAGGAGGGCATTCGGCATGGCAAAGCTGGGGGTGAGCAGGAGACAGAAGAGTAGGAAGGAGTCCAGAGAAATAGTTACAGTGTTTGGGAGCAAGCAGACCCTCATTGCTGGAGTCGGGGTTCTGGGCTGGAACCTGGAGCAGTGGGCAGGCCTGGTTCCCCACCTGCCACTGGGCAAATGGCACAGTGCCTGGGCTTGACGCAGCAGACTGTCTGGAACGGCATGCCGACAGCTGGGCCAGTGGGACTTTGATATTCAGGGAAGGGATGACTCCAAAGTAACCTGGCTGGAGGGCTGAGTCACAAAGGTTATGTCTGACTATGTCGACTTAAGTCAATTTAGTCCACTTTGTTAAGTCGACTTTATTAAGGTCGACTTTAACCTTATTAAAGTTGACTTAACAAAGTCGATTTAACTTTTCTAGTGTAGACATAGCCCAGGAGAGCAGGTGGAGCTGGGAGGGATACAGACATACTGGCTGTGGACTGTAATAATTCCATGCCCGGTGTGTTCCACGGGGGCTGGCTTCTTTAACAGGAATAGGCCTGTGGCTGGCGAGTCCTGGCTGTAACTGGGAATGGAGAAGAGCTGAAGGCAGCCTGGGGTGCCAGAGGAAGTTCACAGGTCAGGGAAGGCTCGGGGGAATGACACTGGAGCCAGCTGTTGTGTCCAAGGCCAGGATTCTGGGAGGGTGCACCAATCATCCAACACTTTGAGTTCGCTCCAGGATGGGTGGCTACCATCTGCTTCGCAGCTCCATGTGGGGCTGGCGAGTCCTACAGGGGCCTGTGGGGCAGCCTGGGGCCCTCCAATCCAAAGAATGAATAGAATGGAGCCAGAACCTGGTCTGGCAGACGAGGTTGGTGAAGGGAGAATTGGGACGCTGGGGTGGGAGGTTGGAAGCCTGTATGTTTTTAATACATGAGTTGGCCGCAAGGGTGGGTTGGATTGGCCTTCAAAGCCCACTGGCAGCGTGTGAACTGAGGTCAGCTGCCTGGGGGGCCTGTTCCTGGCACAGGGCAGTGCCCCTGGCGAGCTGGCCCCATGACGAGTCAGAGGGAAATGCAATGACAGGGATGTCTTCAAGTCCCAGCCTTGTCTGGATCTGTAAATGATCACATGGTGCTGGGCAAATAGGAACAGGGAAGTCTCAGTCTTGAGTAGTGCAAGTGAGGGCCAGGACAACAGGACATCGGCACAGCTGTGGGTGGCAGTTTCAGGGCTTGGATAGCAGGGGGCTGTGGGTCGGAAGTGAGGGGCACCGGCAGAGTTGTGTGTGGGGAGCCCAGGGCTGGGATAGCTGGGGGCTGCAGGTCGGGAGTGAGAGGTGTCAGCGGAATTGGTGGAGGGGAAAAAATGGAGCTGGTGATTGCAGGTGCCTGCAGCGGGCGCTCCCCGGTCCTAAGATTCCAGCCCCGCACTGCGGGGAGGAGAGATAACAAAGGTAAATAACAAGACCTGGCAAGGCTTCAACTGAAGTTCCCCTCCAACTCTTGTGCCTGCTCTGCGCTGCTGGTCCCCCTGACTTGGTGACTGGCTGGTGACTGAGCTGTCAGATCCCCCTTCCCCCCGGGGTTACTGGAACCCCCATTTACCACATCCACACTGAGCGCAGGACAAACCAAGGGAGACGAGTATATGCAGGAGACCAGCAGCAAGACTCCGGCCCTGGACACCCCGCTAAAGGCAGGACTTGTCTCTCCCCACTGCCCTCAAACACAACCTGATGGCGCTGCTGTCACCACACAGTCCTACAGCAGGGTTGAGGGGCAGAGCGAGTGGGGCGCGTCTTTGGTGTAGAACTCACTCAGATGTTGATATGGCCAGGCAGAGGAGGCTGGGTGTGTCTCCCGGTGCCCAGGTTCCACTCCTTGTATGGCAGTTGATCGGCAGTGAAATGTGGCCCTGAGCTTAACTCAACTTTGGACACACCTAGATAAACAAATTTATCCAGTTGGCAGGAATGCAGATAGCGGTGCCTGCTGGGAGCCTTCAGGAGCACATTCTACAGAGCCAGTCGGACTCTTCTGTGCATCGGGAGCGGACCAGCCGCCCTCTAAGGTCTGTTGGGTGTGTCCACCTACATAGTTTATTTCATCACTATATCCTGCAAAGGCTGTCCATAGCTAGCATGCCTGGCTAACCTTGCCCGGCTCCTCCCAAGACATGATGCAATGTGAGCTTTCTCAGGGGCCAGTCTGAGACTGTGGAGAACTCTCCCAAGAGCTGATGGCCATCACGCACCATCCCACCTTTTACACCGAGCACAAGGCACAGGTCTTTGATAGGCCCTCTGTAATCCAGTGGCCAAGAAAAGCATCTCCACTGAACACCCACCTCCCCTAGGAAGAGGCTGATTGCAAACTTGTGGTCAATGTTGGTCACATCATGGCTACTGCAGTGACCAGCATGGTATAAACACATATACCTAACAATGTATCACAAGTCGGAGGAACAGGGACTCAGTCACATCTTTGGAACAAGGGCCATCAGGATGCTGATAAAACATGGCATTGACAATAGGCTGCCAGGTCTGGAAAATACCTTCTCCAGGTTGGGGCGATTTTCACCACCCCCAAATGAAATTTGACAGACGTTTCCAGCAGAAATTTAGACAGGCTGCCCTAACAGGTCCTGTTCGTTCCAAATTCCATGCATGGCAACATCTAATAGAAGGTTCTTCCAAATGTCCAGGCTATCATGCCAGGACCAGATTCCTCCCTGGCATAATCACATCTGTGCACCTTGAGTTGTATTTTGGATTTCCATCATTTAGAGACAGAATCATCTTTGTTTATTTCCCATCAGCACATCAAATCCTAGTAGGTAGGTGGCGAGGGAGGTGTCACATGCCTTCCTGATGGCTCAGTCCTCTCACAAGCCATAAAGAGGCCCAAAGGCCAGAGCTGCTCTGGGGGCCACCGGCTGTTGTATTTGCATAGGGGAAAGTTTCCTTCAGATTTGTCTCACATTTTGATTGTGGGTTAGGTAATACACTCTGTTAATCATCGACCATTTCTTGGGAAGGCTGTGGCCCATGCTCTGCACTGCTGGGAACAGGGCATGAATTCTGGATGCTGAGCTGAGGGAAAATATTTACGGCATTTGTAGGCGTGGGCTCCTGATTAGCCCATCACTACATAGCAGGGTAGCAGCAGGTGGAGAATGGGAGAGGGCAGGGCTGTGAGTTCCAGAACGTTCCCAAGAAAAAGCAGGGAATGGAGAAGGTATTGGGCTATGTCCACTCCCCAGCTGCGGGGGCTGTTAGAATGGTGCTAATTTCTTTACTGCAGAACAGCTGGGACATTGGTGCACTCCTACCACAGGGCAGGAATGACTCCCCCAAACGCTCATGGGAGTGGAGAAACTGAGAGAAAGAAGACCTTCTGCTAGGAGGATACATGACCATTTCATCCTGCTTGCTGCTTTCTGTCTCCTGGGCAGGTTTTTATTTGTGACAAGGTTTTGCCTCTCCCCCCATGACAACTTCGCCTCTCCAGTAGCCTTTTGTGCAGGGCCTTGAGCCTAAATAAATGTTGCCAGTGGATTTTCTTTTATACACACTCTACCAACACCAAGCTGGGGGGAATAGTAGATACGCTGCCGGGTACGGTTAGGATTCCTAGACAAATTGGAGCATTGGGCCAAAAGAAATCTTATGAGGTTCAACAAGGACAAGTGCAAAGTCCTGTACTTAGGATGGAAAAATCCCATGTACTGCTATAGGCTGGGGACCGATCGGTGAAGTCACAGATCTTTAGAAAAGGACCTGGGGGTTATGGTGCACATGAAACTGGATATGAGTCAACAGTGTGCCCTCGTTGCCAAAAAGGCCAACAGCATATTGGGCTGCATCAGTAGGAGAACTGCCAGCAGATTGAGGGATGTGATTATTCCCCTCTATTCGGCACTAGTGAGGCCACATCTGGAATACTGTGTCCAGTTTTGGGTCCCCACTACAGAAAGGATGTGGACAAATTAGAAAGAATACAGCGGGGAGCAATGAAAATGATTAGGTGGTTGGCGCACATGATTTACGAGGAGAGACTGAAGAAACTAAGCTTATTTAGTCTGCAGAAGAGAAGACTGAGGGGGAGTTAATAGCAACCTTCAGCTACTTGAAGAGGTGCTCCAAAGAGGAGAAAGCTAGGCTATTCTCAGTGGTGACAGAGGACAGAACAAGGAGCAATGGTTTCAAGTTGCAGCTGGGGTGGTCTAGGTTGGATATTAGGAAAAACTTTCTGACTAGGAGGGTGGTGAAGCACTAGAATGGGTTAACTAGGGAGGTGGTGGAATCTCCATCTTTGGAAACTTTTACGGCCCGGTTAGACAAAACCCTGGCTGGGATGAGTTAAGTGGGAGTAGTCCTATTTTTAGCTGGGGGTTGGACTAGATGACCTCATGAGGTCCCTTGCAGCCCTAATATTCTATGATTCTGTGATTCTATGATACATTCAGAAGATGTTAGGAGCTCAGTGAGACACACTTTTCCTTTCCAGAATCTGGGCGGACTCAGTCCAATGAGATCACAATCTCCCAGGTATTTCATTATTCTGTTTTAAAATGATTGATTCAGCCAGTTTTCCAGGTACAGGTATACGCCTTCCAAGTTGGGAATTCCCCAGATCACTTCAAGACCCCTTTCAAAATACGAATACACAGCATTTGTTACTCTCCTGAAAGAGCAATTGTTTTTAGTGATGGCAGCTTTTTGCTAGCTGATCAACTATTCTATAAATAAGCTCCTCCACCGCCATTGAATGTAGCCCCTCTGGGCCTGGTGATAACTGCTTTTTAAACAATCAATTTGCTAGGAAGATAAACGATTTCTTTGCATCAGTCTGCGATACTGAAGCTGTAGTGCAGATTCCTCCCCTGACTTGCTTATTCCTGATAATGAAGAGTGTGACCAAGGCCTCCTGGGATAACCTCCTGAATATGCAAAAATCAGGGAAAGCTGCAAAACTGAGAGCCAAATTCCCCAAACACTGACAGGTGGCACTTAAACCAGACTCACAGTCAGCAACACACCATGCTTCTGATTCCAAACACTGATTATCACGAAGCATTACAAAACATACACAGCCCCCTTTATTGCACATCAGCACTTCTGGTCCCTGACTAGCCATAGGGTCTCTTAAAGAAATAGGTTCTTCTGACCCCAAAGAGCCAGCCACATTACACAGAACAATATAGGCTTGGATCTTACCCCAAAATACCACGCTGCCAACCAATTCTTTAGTAAGTAAAACTAAAGGTTTAATATAAAAAGAAAAGAAACAGAATATGAGAGATATTAAAGGGTCAAAGTGAATCACATACATACAAATGATTAAGAGTCCATGTAAAGCAAGTCCTTGGAAGAATGTGGATCATTTCCCCTGGAGGACACCCAATAACTGGGTGGGCCTCAGTCCTTTGTCCAGTCACAGATGACATGATTGTGGACTGGAGACTGAAGATAAAATGGAGCTGCTGCTGCTGCCTTTTATCACCTCTGGCCTTCCCCATGCTGTGTGGAGCTTTGCAAATCAAAATGGAGTTGAGTCACATGGCCGTTTTTCCCTAGGCCCATTGTGCCTGTGGTTCCCTTGACAGGCCATTAAGGAGACAATGACTGTAGACATCCATTCTGGGGAGTTTCCCAGAATCAATAAGTTGAAACACAGATATAACAAATACACTCATAACTTCTACTACAGATATGACACCTACATATAAACCATATAATCATTCCTAGCAAATCGCAACCTTTCTGTTGACACCAAACATGGCATAGCTCATAGAGATTATTGGAATTATGAAATATTAATATGAAAGAACATCATAAATGGTCTCTTAAACCCAGACAGTGTCACAAAGAGGTTCTCTCTGAGCCTGAGGTGTCAGAAGAACAGATACTGGAGCAAAGGCCATATCTTCCTTAGCTGTGCCCGATAGCTCCTGGTCATTCCACAGACCCATCAGTTCTTTCTCAGGCTTCCTGCTTCCAACAGATTGAAAGAATCTTGTTTACTTTCGCCCCTGTAGCTAGTTGTTCTTCAAACTCCATTCAGTCCTTCTGATTTCCATCTTATGTATCATTTGGTGTTGCTTATGGCTATTAACTGGCTTCATGAGGGTCAAATATCCATTTATTGAAGGGTTTCTGTTTCCTTCCAAAGCCTCTCCCATCCACTACTTCACCAGAATGATTTGCTCCCTTTCCTCCTGATTCCTTTTTGTTCAGCAGTACTCATGTCTTTGGATACTCTCATGTTTGTCTTAGAACTGGCCAACTGCATTCTGGAGATTTGACTTCCTTTACTTTTAACATCAGGGCCTTTTTGACCAACCGCCTCATCTCATTGAAAGCACCCTTCTTGAAGTTCAGTGTCACCACAGCCACAGTCCTCTAAGGTGTTTAAGCACCATGGGAGTTAGGCACCTCAATACCATGGAAGTTAGCTGCCTAAATTCTTTTGAGAAGCTGGGCCTTAGTTTCTGTCAATTCTTGAGTTAGCTTCTGAGTCACAGGTTGCCTCCTCTGGGCTTGCACTTGCCCATCTCCCACAAAGCCATGAGTAGAACTGATTAAGAAATTGCCAAGAGAAGAAGTTCCAGAGAGGTAACCATGTTAGTCTAGTTCAGCAAAACAAACAAGGAGTCCTGTGGCACTTTTAAAGACTAACGAATTTATTTATTGCATAAGCTGTGGTAGGTAGAATCCCACTTCATTAGATTCAGAAAGTGAGATTCTACCCACCAAAGCTCATGTGATAAATAAATTTGTTAGTCTTTAAAAGTGCCACAGGACTCCTTGTTTGTTTTGCCAAGAGAGTTTTCCAATGGAAAATGCTGATGCAACAAAATCAAACCAGTCAGCAGGAATGTAGCGGTTTGCCAAGATCTTCAGTGGGAAACTAGTGAACCCTCATGAACCCTGTGAACAAAATAATTTGTTCTGCAAAAATTCCTGAGATTTCATCTTCCATCCTGATTCAGGATGAAACCAGATGCCCAAATCTCAGAATTTCCACCAGGCTGGCAACCCTGTCTCCTGCCCCACTTCTACTGTAAGGCTTGGTTCATTAACATCCTGGAGGGGAGGCGGCTCCGCGGGTGCAACAGCAAGGAGCTTTATTAAACAGTGATGCTGAAGAAGCAGCTGCTCTGGGGTGGGACCATGCAGGGCTCAGCCAAACGTTCACGGAAAGCACAGAGTGTGCTGAGATGATGGGCAGCTAGCCCAATGGAGCAGGACCCTGGAGCAGGGAGTGCCAGGCTTTCCCTGCACACAGACCCAAGGCTGGGCTCTGGCCTGGGTGGGAAGCCCTTTGCCCAGGAGATGTAGCTCAGGTGCCAAACTGGCAGTACCCCTGGGCTCCCAAGCCATGCAGTACAGGGGACAACAGGACACAGCAATCTGCACCACCTGTCTCACCAGCAGCCAGTCAAGGGCCAGCTCAGCACACGAGGCTCTGCCCTGAGTCAAGATCTGGCCCTGGCTGATATCTCCTCTGGGAATGGCACCCAGGAGCTGCAGCCACAGGCCAATGAGGACTCCAGGTCATTGCTGCCTGAGGGCTGGAGGAGGATTGTATGAAAAGAGGCCTGGTGCCACACAAGGGGACCCTGCCCCACACTTCCCAAATGTCAGTGTGGGTCCCTATTGTAGGCAACAGTCCTAGGTCACACACTACCCGGGTAGAGTTGGCTAGCAAAAGTATCCGAGTACTCCCACAGCCCTGCCTGACCTTGAGGGACCCCCTTCCACTCTCCTTGTAATCCCGACAAGGCTGGGCCTTGGATCCCTGGGGACTCAACTCCCAACCTTGTTGTTGTCACTGAGGGCAGGGGCTAGAGTGTGCCCACTCCAGGGTGCCCTCTCTGCACTGGACACTTCCCTACCACACTGAGCGACGCACAGAGAGCAAGGCAAATACAATGTATTCAACAGCCACCAACAAACAAATATAAAGAAAAGATGGGAAAGGTGAAAGGAAAATACTTAATGTCTTTCTAGGCCCGGGGACCACACACAGTGTCTCTGGGGTCCAAGGGAAGCTCACAGCCTGCTCCTCACATGTCTCTGGCCCAGGCCACGGCTGTATTGCACAGGCTGGTCAGTTGCTCTGCACTGGCCACATGCCCCCATGGATAGAGGGCAGGGCCCTTCTCCCCAATGTCACTCCCATTGGGGTCACAGTCCTTCTCCCAGACCCGCCTCCTTTTACACGACCTCTGGGCTGGTGGCATCTCTCTGCATCAGGCCCTACCCAGGGTCCCCTTCGCTGCCCCCAGCTGCTCATTCACCAGAGCTATCTCTAGCCCTAACCCCAGCTCAGCTCTGGCTCAGCGTGGCTGCTTCTCTGCTCCCAGCACAGCTCAAGTGCCTAGGCAGCTTCTCTGCCACGGGCTGGCTGCATCTCTCATGCTGCTCAGCTCAGCTCTCTGGCCTGCACACCTCAGCTCAGCTCAGCTCTTCTCTGGCTTCCCAGCTGGCTGCTTTGTCTTAGTTCACCCCACTCTGCCCAGCTCACATGGAAGACAGGACCCACCTCGTTCTTAGGCTTTCCTGGCTCCCTCATTGGCTGGTCCCCCTGTCAATCAGGCTGATGTGGCATGTTGGCCTCTCCCCACTGGCCCTGGGGGCTGTCCATCTCAGGGTCCGGCTTCTTCGTCCACCCTTCTCCCATTCTGTGGTGCTGAGAGATGCCAACCAAGAAAGACCCTCTGAGTGTCAGTTCGGGACCAGCCGTCCCATTACATAGACCTTTGTCCAACAATGACCACCCTTTCTACAGCTCCCTTATCTCTGGGAAATGTCCTGTATCCGCATGTCCAGGGGCTCACTCACATCTTGTCCCTTGCTGTTGGCTCGCATGGCTTTCCCTCTGTGTGTGGGGCCTCTCATGGCTACTCCTCTTCCCCCAACACAGCAACTTGGACATCCAGCTTTCCCTGTCATGAGGTTCAACCACAGTCCCATGCGCGGCTGGCCTCCTCTCATGAAGCCTGTCCCAGCTCTCCCCAGCTAGGCCGGCTGGTGGCTCTGGAAGTGTCCCCCAAGTCGTGTCTCCCTTCTCAGCAGCACTTCCCTGCTTCTGTCAGCCCTCCACGGGTAACTCTCATAGCTCTTGCCGGCTTCTGCCATCCCCTGGG
The DNA here is from genome assembly GCA_007922175.1 of Pelusios castaneus. Taxonomy (NCBI): domain Eukaryota; kingdom Metazoa; phylum Chordata; order Testudines; family Pelomedusidae; genus Pelusios; species Pelusios castaneus. Next base: position 2,309,630 of record ML685882.1, on the reverse strand, counting down.
CTCCCCAGGTCCTCGGCCAAGGGGCCCTGCTCCAGCAACACCCCTGGCTTATCCTGCACTTCCCCTGGCTCTCTGGGCACCTCTCTCGTGGGAAGCACCCAGCAGGGCCCTGAGGAGCTGAGCTGGCCCTGGCTGGAACAGGGAGCTAGCCACTAACTAGCCTCTCTGCCAGTCTGGGTGGAGAACCCGAACAAAGAACCCAGAGCGGGTCTGCTGCACCCCAAGCTTGCTGCTGGGGGAAAGGTTTCCTGACATGCCAGGCCCTGGGTGCTTCTGACTGGCTTCCCCGAGCTCAGGCTGCCCTTCGCACAAGGAAGGAGCACTGGAAAAGCCAACCTGCCCATTGGCCCCTCCACAGGGAGGCTGGAGCAGGGGGAACTTGTCCCTGTTCTGTGACAAGCAGAGGCCTCCAGGGTGTTGTCACTCCTGCACTCCCTGCGTGGGTGTTGTGGTTTCCCAGTAGGACTGAGAGACTGGGGTGCCCCCAGGCTGAGCCGCAACCTCTTCCTGTGGGTCAGCAACACTGCTGTCCGGGCGTCAGGAGCCCCAGGCTCTACAATTCCTGCTAGGCCCAGCTCTGCTCTGCTGCCTGCTTCCCATCTGCAGGCAGGGGGAACAGCAAACACTTTCTGCTCCTTCCAGGCACTGGTCTGGTGCCAGCCTCCCAAGCCAGGAGGGAAACGAGGTCTCAAACAAACAACACTGCCTGGGCACTGCTCTCATCTTGTGGAGGAGCCGGCCTGGCCTGGCTCAAGGCTCCGGAGAGAAGGTGGCCCACAATTCAACATACTTTGGATGAGCCCACCGTAGACCCTCGCTTGCTGGAGTCTGGGGTTCTCAGGCCAGGCTCAGCCTCCTACAGTTCAAGGAACTGGATGTGATGTTCTCACCCAACATTTGGGTCCCAACGTTCCTGCCCTGCTGGGGGAGGGATCTGACTCATCCCATTACCTATGTGAGGGCAAGGCAGCATACAGCTCCCCCCCCCCCCCCCAAGCCCCTTGGGATCAGGCTGCCGAGCAGAAAGTGGCAGTGCCATCCTGGGATCCAGGGACCAGGTGGAGGGTCCCCAGGGTGGAGTCACTGGGCCAGGGCCAGTGACGCAGGTGCCTGCCTCTTCTCTGTTTACTGATCACTTGGCAAAACAAAGTCCTTCCAAGAACAAGAGGAAAATACACATGTCCGACGGCCAGCCGACATAACATCAGCTTCTGCCAAAGTCAGCCATGCTCTGGCCTTCATCACCTGGTTTCCCCTGCTGCAGCCACGTCACCAGCCAATGGAGACAGGAGTCAAGGCCTGAGGGTCGGGGGTTATCCCTGCGCTGGACACTGACCTGTTTGTTAGTTTGCTTTGGAGCCAGGGAAATCGATCAAGGGGGAGAGGAGGTGGGGGGTGGGACATGACAGGCTCCGCCCATCTCCATGGGGCTCTGCTAGTCAGCAGGACAGTGGCAGCCAGAGCCATGGAGGAGTCCCATGGGGAGGAAGCTCTGGTCTTGGCCCTGGAACAAAGGACTCCCTGGGTGTGTGTTTAGGGGGTGGTCACAGAGACCTTCCATCCCCCCCACAGCACACACAGCATCAGGCTAGCAACTGTGGAAGGGAAGAGAGTGAGAGACTGGCCCCATATGTCTGGGAGGAAGAATTCTCCCCCCATGCCAGGCCAGGGCTTGCAGGGGGGCTGGAGCCTGTGCCCACACTGCAATGATGCCAGCATGGCGCTGGGCTCTCTGGACTGACAGCCCAGGGTGCTTGTCTCCCTTGCGTGTGTGCCTGAGGCAGCCTGGCCCTGCCCTTTGCAGGGGTTGCCTCCAGCGGGGGAGGAGGCACAGGGGATGAGGCTCACTCTTGGGGGGCATCACTGGCATGTGGCACCCCATCGCCTGTAGTCTCTGATCTCTGTGGTGCTGGGGCAGAAAGGTGACTGCCAGGGTATTAGTAGGGAGGCAGACACAGCCTAGTGAGTGTGAGTTGTGTCCACTGGGGCGGGGACCACTGAGTGCTCAAACAGCAGCTGCCTGTGGGAAAAGTGCCACCCCAAGAGCTCAGCCACTGTTAGCTCACTGGTGCAGAGACTGGGTCCCACTGTGTCTAGGGAACACCCAGCACACGGAGGAGGGGGAGATCTTGGCTAGTGACATTAGACAGGGCAATGTAGAGCTTGCCTCACAGCCTTGAATTGCGCTCATGCCTCTGGTGGGCTCAGCAGGACCCACAGATAATTCAAACAATGAGGCTGTAACTCCCAGCATTGGTCCCCGGCCCTCCCACTCTTGTTTAAACTAGATTTTTCAGGGCAGGAGCAGAAGGTCCGGAAGAGCAGCCCAGAGGGAGCCTGGGCAGTGGGAGGAAGTGGGGAGCTACAGAGAACTAGCAGTTCCCTTTGCTGAGGCTACTCATGAAGACCTGTCACCGAAAACACTGACAGTTTTTTGCAGTATGAGAAGCAGGGAACAATAATAATCAGTGTGAATTAATTCTTTGCCCTTTGCTTTGCTCCTGTGCCAGCCAAGGATCTCAGCCCTTTACAACATTAAGGCATTAAGCGGTGGGGAAGGTCAGTCTCATCAACTCATTTTAGAGATGGGGAGATTGACCCATAGGGCTCATCAGGAAATCAGCACTGGGGCTGGGGCAGAACCCAGGTGTCCTGTTCTATTCACTGCAATGCCAAGTACCCTCCTGTTGCTCTCCAGATGTGGAAATTGCTGGGGAAGATAGTAGCTGTCAGATTGCATTTTTGGAGCGAGATCACTTAAGGCAATAGTTGGTCTATAATGGAAAAGAAATGAACATGAATTGGTGTGCTAGTCAAATATGCCATTTTGCCAGCCCTAGAGATTAGCTGTGGAGTGCACCTGATTCCGATAATCAAGACAGTGCAGAAAACTTTCCAGGGAGATTCAACCCCCTGATATTTGAAGTGGTTTGTATTCTGCTAAATCCAATCTGATTTAATGACTAGCCTGCCTTTCTGCTCCGGAATAGACTCCTTTTCATTGACCGCGCTCCTGGTTTCAAAAGTGGGAAATCCTCTCTATTTTCTGCATTTGGGATTTCATTCCGGGATCCACCACAACACACAGCAGTTGAAATATCTGGGTGTATTGATGTGAACGTGAAATATCCAGACGTATTGATGTGAAATCTCTGGGTGTATGTTATGAAATCTCCGTGTGTATTGATGTGAGTTCTGCTCAAACCGAACTCCTTGGGTCTCAGACCAGCCTGGGACAAAATCACAAAAAATGTCTTTGTGCCAGATTTTGCTGTTCTTTTGGCAGCCACCACTGATAACTCCCAGATCCTGCTTGCTCCCGAATGTGCATGCCCATCATTCCTCGCCCATGGACCCCAAATGCAAACTGGGACCCTGAGAAGAATCTTTCTCCATGCAAGTCCCTTGCTGGGGCAGACGAAAGCAGTGTGAGGCAAGGCTGTCTACACAGAGGCATGCAGACCACTGGTTGTTGCAGGGGTCAGTCTGCTCTGGTAGTTGGTGGTAGAAAGCAAGAAAGAAATAGAGAGAGTCTGGGGAAGAGAGATGCAGAGTGAGAGGGAGGTTGATGTTCTGGAGGCTGTGACTGAATGGTCTTCTCCACCCCAGACAGCTCAGGATTTATTGTCAGAAAGCCTCCACTGACCTACAGTGCAGGAGTCCAGCCACCTTCCCTATGTCGCCCGGGGTTATTCCTCAGCCCGGCAGAAACAGCTAAGCCCCACAAGCAGGGCTGAGACTGGCATGTACTCGGCAGCTGCCTTTCAGTGGGGGAACTGCTTGTCCTGGAGGGGCTGCCAGCCTGCATGTGGGACATTCCCAGCCAGCTGTGTAAGGACTGTGTTGGAGATATGCACAGCCATCAGTTACCACTGATGTGGGATCTAATAAAATCTTTCATCTTGACAGGGGGCTGAACTAGCTGACCTTTGCAGGCCCTTCTGACCTTATGGGTCTGTGAAATGGGCCAGAGCCACCACGATGTGACTCCACCAACTGCAGGGATGGACTCGGCTCAGCCAGGCTCAGTCAGAGTGCATTTGCAGCAGCTTGGCATTGAGGCCAGCCTCCTCCTCCACAAACCCATGCTCTACCCTGGCGAATCTCTCTGGGCACCCCAGCTCTGCCAGCTCCTGCTGCCAGCAGTTACTGATGTGCTGAGAAATGGCTGCTGAGCCAGCCCCCTTTCTTACATCCCTCTAGGCATGCTGAACATGCCAGTGGGAGTGCGCAGTCCTTCGTCGCTCATCTCTGGGACCCACGCACACGTCCATCCTGCACAGCTCTGCTGGCCGCTAACACTGGCAGAGTTGGGGGCAGAGCACAGAGAGTACCCAGAGGAAGAGACAAACCGACAGATCTATACTTCCTGGCTGCTCTTGATTCCTCTGACACACAGTCATCCATCTCCCTTTGAAATGCTCCTCCGCCCAGAGCGCCCTAGGAACCTGACCTTTGGGGGAGAGGAGCAACCACGCTCTGATAAGGGACCGGCGGGAGATAAGGAGAAAAGCTGCAGCAAGATCTCTGGGCAAGAGAGAGTGACAGACTCCCAGCTCTCCTTGGGGGCTCATATGATAGCATCTAATTAAGCCCAGTGCTCAAAAGGAGGACAAAGGGCCAGGAGGCCCTGATTTTTCCCCCTGACAGCAGTGTGAAGTGGGTGTTGAAGTTAGATTTAACCAGCTGGCCTCAGTTTGGTACAGTATGTTTTCATAAGGCTTTGGTTCTGTGTCTGTAAATAGCCCATCAGCCATGGGGATTCAGAATGCTCTGGCAAGAAAAAGGCTAGAAAGTGAGGACATGGGTCAGAGTGGCCGGTGCACGTCTGCTGCTCTGCAGCCTGGTCTGTGACGGGTAGTCACCATAAGCCCTGGCAAAGGGGCAGGGCGGAATCCCACCCCATAGGACCCAGCATGCAATGTTTCATGAGCAGACAGGAGTACTGGATACATGATCTGGCAATCCCTTTTTTCACAGCTCCAGGGCTGGTATGCAGCGCTGTCTGCCCTCCCAGCACAGATGCCTGCCCAGAGAGGTGCTATAGATTAGAAGACAGCTTGTTCCTGCTATTATTGAAGTCAAAGGAAGTTAGGTGCCTAGTTACATCTTAAGGCACCTAAATACCTTTGGCCATCTGGTTGTTGGTGCCCCAATGGTTGCATGAACTGTGTATGCTGCAACTCACATGTACTAATAATGATGTGCATGAGGAAGATGGAAGTGCACTAAGTATCCCCAACTTCTTGGAGAGGCCAGCTTTTAGCAGGGTGTGTCATTCTAATGCAGTAGATGCCTCTAGCCCCTTGCAGCCCAGGATCTCAGAGCTCTCCATCAACTTGCCGGAATTAACAGGTAGCGCCAATAACACTTTAGACCCTGGATTTAGAGTTTGGGTGAATAAGATCAGAGAAAATGAAACTGACCCAAAGCCAACTGACAGTGATGACACTAGGGCTTGCTGTCAGAGAATCCCCAAAAATGGGCAGGCAAGGAGGACTTGAGACTGCTTCAGATCTCTCGCGGTCATGATCTAAGATATGACTGGTAATGTTAAGTGAATCTACAGGGCTCTCTATGGGGGATTCTTCCCTAGCAGGCTGGCCCGGATCTCACAAGTCAGGGCTCAGGAGAGCAGCTAGAATACCAAAGCTTGCACTTCGCCAACATCACTTCCCCACAGACAATCAATTTCAGCTCCTAACTCCCCTCCAGGGTCCCTTGCTCAGTGTAAAGGAAGTTAGGAACCAGGCAGTGAATCCCAGGCCTGACCCATGACAGGGACATGTCTGCGCTGGACTGGGCTTGGGTTGGCAGTCTGTTGAGATGGTTGGCATCTGTGGTAACTCCTAAGAGACTCCAGGTTTCCCTCTGGATCACTAGAGCTTTGAAGTTTCTTGTTGTTGCCCCCTGGGAACCTTTGGATGGTGAATGCTTGACTCACAGCCAGAGCCTTCATTTGTCTTTCAGTGTACCTTTCCTGCCTGCAAGCCAGTCATGAACATGAGCGGCACCAGGGCCTTGTAAAGAGAGCAAGCCCCAGGGGCTAACCAGGCCATGCTTTGCTGCAGAGATTCAGCCCTCCCTGGGGCAGAGCTCTCACCAGGAGCTCCCAGCCTCATCCAAGAGGTTTGTCAACTTTTGTGTTCTCTGCCCCTCTATGAGTCCCCTGCGCAAGTCCACAGACTAGGCAAGAGTTGCAGAACCACGTCCTCCCCCCTTGATCACTTGCTTTTAATCACAGTCCATTTGGTGTGTTTAAACCGAGCTGCAAAAGTGCCCAGTTCCCAGCTGGGCTTCTAGTAAAGAAACAACAATCTCAGACTTCAGTGGAAGGGACTTGGCACAAGGGCTCAGCTCCTCAAAGGGGACCAGCTCATGGCCCAGCAGGAAGTACCAGAGCAAAGCGAGGAAATCCTTCAGGTGAGAAAGAGAGAGCACGGCCTTCAATATGGGGACATGCGTTCCTGCCATGGGCACTGATAAAGGCAGATCAGTAGCATCAGTGCCGTGTTTCAGATGGAGAAACTGAGGCACAGAGACTCAAGGTGACTTGCTCAAGGGCACCATCAAGACTATTTGCCAGACCTCCTGTCTCTCAGCCTGGTGCCCTGTCCCTTAAAAGCTTCTGCATCTCAGAGCAAGGATGGCCTGAGAAGCCTGGCCTCCATGGTGCTATGAGCCAGGGCTCTGCTTGCGGACGTGCTGCATAGTAACCGAGTGTTTGTTTCATTTCCTGAGGGAAGCAGCTTCTGAGGCACAGCACCAGGGACCACAAAACCGACAGCTGGCAGGCACACAGTGTACCCAGTGAACGCCCCCTTCCACTGTCATGGGGAGTCCCTCACCCTACCAGGATAGGGCTCACCCCACCCTCACCAGATCAGCTCTTGCTTTAACTGAACATGTATGCAGCCCGGTGAGAGAAAAAGAAAGCCAGTGATGATAGCCTGCACTGGCGGGAGGACCCGTTCCCCAGAGTGCCCAGCGCCCCCCTGCCTTGCCTCCAGGGAGCAGCTGGCCTGGGAGCCTGCCCGAAGAACACATGCTCTAAGCAGGGGCAGTCACTAGTAGTTAGAGCACTGGGCTGGGAACCAGGATGCCTAGTCCCAGCTCCACTGCCAAAGTGAACAAGTCCCGTCCCCCAGGCTGCACCTCTCACAAGTCTGTCTTGGGCCCCTGCTGTCACCATAGGAACTGAGTGCCTGGCGAGTAGCAGGCTTTTCCCTGCGCGGCTGGGAACTCTTGCTGGCCCATTGTCCAGATGCGGCTCCTAAAACTCCCACTGATTTCAACAGGAGCCTGAATTCCTTTGGGTTAAAGGACTCATCCAGGCTCACTCTGGAAATCAGTGGCAGGGCAGAGATCTGAACCGGGATCTCCTACTCCCAGGCTATCTGCCTTGCCAGCCAATAATGCTTCTGCCTGCCCCCTGCCTCAGTTTCCCCCAGTCATAGGGTGATAAGGATGTGGTCCTAGCTCAGAGGGGGGTGGGGAAGGTGATGTTCTGCCAGGACAGTATGTCACGATAGCATCCAGGAGCAGCTTTTCCAGGGTCAACCCTGCATGTTACTGGCATTCTCAGAGCTCCTCCAGGCAGGGGGGGCTGGGAGATGGTTCCTGAAGTGCAGGGATGTAGGGCGGCCAGTGCACAGGCCCAGGCGGGTTACCAGCAGTTATAAAACAGGGACACAAAATACATTATGAAAGCAACAGCTCATTGCAAAGACTGGGTGTACCCCGGCGAGCGGCATGGCTCCTGGCTGTAAGCACTGGCACCTGGGTGCTGGTGGAACCAGGAACAGCTGTGTTATAGCTCCCGAGGCGGGCAGGGAGCAGGGTAAACACCCTTTCTGTGTGTTGATCCTGGGGTCTTTGTGTGCCGGGTACAAACTCCCTTCTGCTGTGTGCTGGTCTTGGTGGGACATCCCAGGTATAATAACCCTGCTGCCATGTATTGATCCTAGGGGTGTCCCAGGGATTATCGCCCCCCCCCCCCGTGTATGCTGCTCTCTATGATGCACAGAAAGCAGAAGTCTCATCATCAGATGGCATCTCTATGAGCCCCTGTCTCAGATCCACACTTGCAGATAAGGGGCTGGGAGCAGAGATGGGGGGGAGAAGGAGGTGTCTCCATTAGCCCATCCCCCGGCCTTGGCAGTGATGCTGCCTCAGTCTGTTCCATTGGCAAGCCAGGACAAGTGCTCAATGTGTGAGCCAGGTGCCAGTCAGATGCCTCCCATTCATGCCCACATATCTCAGGGGAACTGGGGGCAGGAAGGGGCTGAGCCCAGAGGATCAGAACCCCGGGGCAGTGGCAGATTCGGCTCTTCTCTCTCATGGATGGAGCCAGCCACAACTCTGGCTCTAGGGCACATTTCGGGCTGGGCTGGGTCCCGTCTCTACCACTCGGGAGTCAGAGCTTGAGTGGAGGCACTGGATCAGGGCTTTTCTAGCGGATGGCGCAGGGGATGTCCCGGAGTCTCCTGTGCCACTTTAAACATCACTTGTGTTCCAGGGGCAGATTCAGGAGTGACCCCACGCCCCAGAATTGCCCTCATTTGGTCCCTTCTCCTGCTAATGACGTCTCGTGGTGCACCACAAAGTGCAGGTGGAGGGGCAGTGTGGGGCTGAAACGTCCAATGTCTGCGGTGGAGCCCATCACACCTGCTCCGAAAAACAACTCCACCCATGGACCGTAGCCACCCATGGGGGGACCCAGGAGTCCCCAAGGAAGGAGCCTGATAGCCCAGCCCACTTAGTCTAAGCCCTCGCAGGCATGGCCCAGCCCCTGATGCCACAGAGACCAGTATAGCTCCCCCCCGCCACCCGCCCCAGTACTCCTGTCTCTGTCTGCCCCATAAGGGCAGCTGAGCCCTGCCCGACTGGAGGGGTGCAAGGCCTGTGGGCTTAGTAACTCCCCCCACAGTCCATGCAGATACGAGCCCCCAACAGGAACCACAGAGCAGGAATTGGGCCATGTCCCTGGCAGGTGCCGTACAAGGACCCAAGCATAATTTTTTGGGCCCAGTACAAACTTGTAACACAGCCCCCCTGATAATAGGGGTTGCAGCCTGGGGCAGGCCCCTCAGGGTGTCCTGGCCCCAGTAACATGCACCCTTCCCACCCTCCCCCCACGTGGAAGCCCTGGCGGTGCCGCAGAGCCGGGAGCTCATTGCTGAGCTAGGCATCAGGCCCAGTGTTGTTTGGCCGGCTCTGAGTTCGTTTCCTGCTCCTGCAGTGCGCCTGAGGCGGAGCCAGGCCCAGCTGCCGGGGCTGGGCTACACGCTGGCAGCCCCCACACCGGAGGCCATGTGCAGCCAGCAGGGAGGGGCCCAGGATCACTGCGCCACGACTCATTGGCTGGCGCCGAGTCACGCCACGCCTGGAACAGAGCAGCCAAGCACTGCGGGTACATGTGTTCTCACAAACAAGCCATTTCTGAGAACCCAGACACGGCAGATTAACCCTTTGGGGCCCAGACACTGCTGGGGCACTGGGGGCCTGCAACCCGGCTGGTGACTGAGCCAGGGGCAGCTCCTAGCCCAACCTAGGCCAGTGTGCTAAGGCAGCACAGACCCTTGATTACCTGGAGGCTGCACAGACAGCTGTCACCAATGGGGTGCAAGGTTTGGGGGGGCAGTCAAGGATGCTGACACACACTAGCAGGCTCTTCAAGGGCTGGAAAGGCCGATGCACGGACCACTGGCTGGAAGCTGGGCAGTGCCGTCTTAGGCAGAGGGTGCTGCCCATGGCTGGGAGGCCACCTCACGTAAGATTAAATCACCCAGCCCCCTGCTCTGTGAAAGCTGGACAGATTTTAAACCCAGCCCTTGTGACTTTTCCCTGCTGTGGGTGGGTGACTGAGCTGGGGTGGGGGACATCACCCCATCCAGAGCCCAGAGCCCAGCTTGGGCTTCCCAGCATGCTCCACATTGGCACTCACCAGCCTGCCCCTACAGCACTGGGCTTGGGCAGAGCACCCCGGCCTGCCTGGCTGGCTGCACTGGGGGATTGCAAGTATTACCCACCCCGAGAGCCTTCATCCCACAAGCCCAGCTAGCCAGGGGTCCTGGGAGAAGCCCCTGGCCCCAGGCCTGGGTCTGTGCAGGCCCTGAGCTCTGCCTGAGCTAGGTAGGGCTGAGCCGGGAGCCAACCCCCGTATCAGTGCACCTGCCTAAGGCCTTGGAAGCCACTTCCCCGTCTCCTGCCGCCCAGCAAAGCAGAAGCTGCAACACTGGGGCTGAGCCACCAGCCGCATGGGAGGACATGTGCCAGAAGCGTCAGGCCAGGCTGCCGGCTGAGCTCAGCGGTAAATACCGTCGCCAGTCTTACCAGAGCATTCCAGGGGCGATGCTGTCCTGCTGGCACAGTCCTGCCCGCCTGGGGATGCTGCTGCCCTGAGAGCACTCAGCAGGAGGGACTCGGGACCTGCAGTCAGAGGACCAGCTAATTCAGAGGGCACAGGGGGTGTGGGGCAGGGAGATGTGGCACTGGGAGATGGAGAGAAAGGTGGAAGTGATGGTGGGGATGATTGAACTGAGCCTCCCCGCCACATGGCTTCATTGGGGAGGGGTGTATGTGTTTGGATGGACAGACAGACAGGGGGGGGATGGACAATGTGGGAGGTGGCTGGAAAGATGGAGAGTGTCTGGGTGGATAGACAGTGTGTGTGTGTATGGATGGACAGACAGTTTGGGGGCAGTAGATGGACAGACAGACAGACATTCTCATGGAGTTTATGGAAGCCCAGTGCGGGGGGAGGTGGCAGGGTACAGTCTTAGGCTGGGGGGAAGGGACCAGCCACTCCACTATGTATCATGTTCCCCAACCCATTCAACCAACAGCTCCCAGCCCACACTGTCCTGCAAAGCAATGCCCCTTCATTTGAGCACTCCCTGTATGCTAGCATGTGGTGGGAGATACACCAGCCTGGGGGCTGCGGGTGGGAGGCTTCACTGGCATGTGGGGCCTGCATGATGTGGGTACCATGAGCAGCGGCGGGTGGGGAGTGTCCCTCCAAAGCCACAGTGCAGGCAGCTTTCCCTCCTCCCCCACCAGCACAGCTAGGTTTGTTTGTTTCCCCTGCGTTGCCCAGGGAAGCTGATGTTCTTAGAGCACTGTGGCTCTTCTGCCACTTCCACCCGGGCAGGCGGGCGGCTCTGCCTCACCGCAAAACCTCCCTTGGGTCCCGCTGTGCCGGGTACAGCATCAGAGCCCAACGGCAACTGGAAAGGGGCTGCAAGGCACCAGCAAGCGCCATGGGGAGAGGGGGTGTCCCCAGCCAGCCTCGGCATGCATCCTTGGAATAGCTCTTCCACCCGCTCAGCCCTGGGCATCCCCCCATATCTCTGTCAAGGCCCCTCAACTCTGACCCACAGCCCCCCCACTATTCCAGCCCTGGGCATCCCCCAAACCTTGTGTTCCCATGCGCCGTGCTGAGCCACATATAATATTGTGATCAGCCTTCAGGAAGTGCTCAGCTGGCCTATTTCCTACCATTTGTCAATAGCCGGACAGTGGGAAGCCAGTCTGACCCCACCTGGGCTGGCAGCTCTGCTGCTGGGCACTGGGCAGAGCTGAGGCCCTCCAACCTGAGCAGGGCTGTGCTGGAATCCTGCAGGTGACTCAGGGGACCAAGAGCAAAGGGAAATGGCCACTGCCCAGCGCCAGGCCTTTAGTGGGGTTGCAGGCCTGGGGCAGGGAGCCAGGGGGCCAAGAAGCAGGGACCAGGAGAGCTTAGCTCAGCCCGGCCATGGGCCCTGGTGCCAGAGTCTGCTGGAGCCGTGGACACACTGAGCACCATGGGAGTGGGCATGCCCTGACACCATCAATACATGGAGGCTAGCTGAAGCTCAGCAGCGACACCCCATCTGGGATGGCTGTGAGATCCACCCCTGAGCACACCTCACTGGGGCACCCGTACCCTGCAAACACAACTGCAGCAGGCGCAGCCTCATGTGCTGAGCCCAAGGGAAAGGGTGTGCATGAGCAGAACCAGGGTCAATCCTCATAGGGCATCCACCTCCAGGGGCATATCAGGGGCTGCTGCCCAAGGGGATACAACTCCCACCCGCACTAAACCTCCTTTCCCGTCACTGCCATGGACGGCTGGATTTCAGTTGGGCTAACATCAGGTTGGGCACAACAATTTAAAAGCCAATTGAGGATTCAATCAAAAAAGCATTAATGGCGGGAACAGGGTTTGCGGCGAGCGTGTTCTGTCAGACCAATATGCTTGCTGCCTGGGAGAAATTCGGTTGCTAACGGAGCAGTGTGAATTTAATAGTTTGCCTGAATACCACACAAAACTATGCTACAGGCTCATATGAAAACCCTGGGTGTTTTAGTGACTAAAAACTGAGTACTGGACAGATTGCCATGAACAGGATCAAGAAATGGGGGTGTTTGTCCTGGAGTTCACAGTTGGTTCTAGCCCAGACGCTACTCAATGCCTTCAGTGACAAAATTTAACCATTTGCAGCTGACACAAGCTTGACAGAGTGAGAACTATCGCTGAGTGGGAATTAGCAAGTGCAATTTTAGGGTGAATTAATGGGAGGTAAGCATGCAAATCACAAGAGGTGATAGTACCGCTCTACTCGGTGCTGGTTTGGCTTCAGCTGGAGTGCTGTGTCCCATTTTGGTCTCCAATGTCCCAAAAGGATGGGGAGAAACTAGAAAGGATGCAGAGGTGAGTGACAAAGATGATCAAAGGGATGGAATGCAAGCTGTGTGAGCAAAGGGTGAAGGAACTGGGTATGTGTCGTTGGGACAAGAAATGATTAAGGGGATAGTGGACTCAAATACTTGATAGGCTGCCATAAAAAAAGCTGGAGAATAGTTGTTCTCTCTTGTCACAGAGGGCAGGAAAGGAGGCAATGGTTCAAACAACAACATAGCAGAGTTAGATTCAATCTCAGGGAAACCTCCCTGCCTGTCAGAGCAACAGGCCAGTGAAACAGATGGCTTCGGGAGGTTGTGGAAACACTGGTGCTTTTCAAACAGAGGCTGGCTAGCCAGCTGTCCTGGATGGTTTAGCCACAACAAATCCCGCCTCGTGGCGGGGGGATAAACAAGGTGACCCCTGGCAGGCCTTTCTAGCCACATGGTTCTGAGAGTTGTAGGGTGGGTTCGGGGCATTTGGTGAATTGGGCCAAGTCAGATCAAAGGTAATTTAACCCAGCCACATGCTAGGTCATACACAGAAGAACTCAGATCATCCCCCAGAGTCGGGGCCCGGTGTCTGGAGAGCATGGAAAGGATTTAGAGGACAAGCTCTGTGGTAAGAAAAGAGTTCAGGTGCCTGTTGGCTGTAGGAACAGGGGAGCAGCGCATGGGCATCAAGATTTGAGCTCTGGGGAGCAGTAGCGCATTTGTCTGGCTCTCTCCACCTGACATGCCGTGAGAAGCTGTCCCCCTGCTCCAGCCCCAGTGTCAACCCCCCCAATGCCTTGCTTCTGCCCAGGGCACATTGCTCCCAGCATCCCCTGATCACAGAGGAGGTCATGCATGCCTGTGTTTGTTACTGCCGAGTCGCTCTCCCAAAGGACAGCCACAGCCTAACAGGGCCGGAGTGGAGCACAGACGGGGGGCAGCCAGATGACACAAACTGGCAAAGTGCTGCAGCCCAGCCCTGCCCGGGGCGACACCACAATGAGGTGGAGGGTGGAGATGGGAGTGAATAGATGGCCTGGCTGCAGCGTCCCTCCCCAGGCAGCGTGATGAGACACCAGCAGGACGGCAGGTGGAGAAGGAGGGTGGGCACTGCAGCCACACTGTGGAGCCGTACCGTCACCCCAGGGAGGGGACCCTTTTGCTGGGCCAGGCCAGCGGCTGCTCTGGAGGGCAGGTGCTGGGAACATTGGCGGCGGAGTCAGTGTTCCTCCTAGGTGCCCTTTGCCTGCTGAGGACCAAAGCGGGGAGAGCTTTGCCTGTTGGGGGTGGGCACTGGAAATGGCAACACCCACGCTGCTCATGTGGCCCCCAGGAGCCAGGGCAGGGCTCTTCCCTACCAGCTGTTTGCCAGGCCTCAAGCTGTGTTAAAGGCCCTGGCAATGACCCTCTCCCTTTTCCTGGTGGATAGGATCCTCCAAAGCTCACTCTGGGGCAACCCCTGATCAGCCTGGGTTTCACTGCAGCCTGCTCCCTGTACCCCCTGCTTCTCCGGCCTTCTGGCTCCCACACAGGGCTGGTCCGGCTCTTTTCAACCTTCACATAATCCATGTGTCTTCTTCCCAGGGAACCTCTCCTTGCGTGCCTGTTCCAGATTCATCCTGGCGGCTCCTGTTGAGGTGAGCGTTGGTGAGGGATGGAGGTGGCATTCTTCACCCTAGGAGCTGTGGCCCTCTCACTGTGCCCTCAAACAGCACCCATCTCTGCCAGATGCCAGCCTCAGGCAGTGCCTGCAGCCCAGCCCAGCCCCTTGGGTGAGGGCCGCTGATCTTTTGTCTCCTGCGTACCGACTAGCTTTCTCAAGGGACACCAGTCCTCAGTGACGGGCTCTACAGTCAGCCTGCATCCAAGCTGTTTGGGGCACCAGGGGGCTGTGGGTTGGGACGGAGAGCACTGGCAGAGCTCTATTAATGGGCCTGTTCACGTCCCCGTTTCCCCAATGGACCTGCCCACACACACCCTCCCCTGCTGTGCACGCCAGCTCACCTTGGCTGGGGCAGCTGGCTGGTCACCAGGAGCTGTGCCCCCCCACGCAGGTTGTGTAGGCGCTCTCCTTGCACAGGCTCCAAGGGGGACGAGGCCCCTCGCAAGACTCGAAGCCTTGGCTCATCAGGCTGAAATGCAGGGGTGAGGCTGGAATCACTGGTCACCCACCTCACATTCCACTCCCCGCTGCTCAGGTGCCTCCCGTCAGAAGCAGCAGCATCCAATGCTATAGGGAGCTTCCTGAGTGTCTGCTGAAGCCACGGCATCCTGCCCCCATGACAGAACTCCAGCCCAGACATCACCAGCTGACCCATCTTTGCTCACTGCACACAGGCTGGGGCTCATCCTCAGCTCATGTCCCATCAAAACTTTTGGATTTGCCTCTCCCGCTGTCCCTCTCCCCTCCCCCACACTAGCCCTGATCTCCCCACCCCCCAGCTCTTCTCCCGGGACACTGACGGTCTCCCATAAACACCCTCCCTCAGCACTCCTCCCACTTGACAAAGACTCGCCACTCTGCATCTGTATCAAAAGTAGAATTTATTTCCATTTCGCTCTAGATTTACACAACCCCGTTAATGCTTCTCCAGTCCAACGTCGAGACCGACGTCCTGCCTGCTCCGAGAGAGTTGCGTTAAGAGGGAAAGCTCACTGAGCAAATAGTCTCGGTTCCTGGCCCCCGGTGGGGCTGTGTCAACCCTATTATCCATCCACTGCAAGGGTTCCTGCTTGGCATGTTATAAAATCTCTGCCCATGGCCCTGCACTGGGTGGGCCAGAGGAGTGATCTCCCTCCCGGGGCGGTGTCTATGTATAAAAATCAGTCCCCTTGCAAGACAGTTCCAGCCACCCATTTACAAACAGCATCCAAGCATCCCGCATCCAGGCTTGGCTTCAAATCTCTAGCGTGCCCCAAATGTACAGATGTGAGCGGCGGCATCCATGGACAAACCAGCCCCCTACACTCCCAAGGTGTCCGGAGCCATTCCCAGCACTGGTACGTGTCTTAGAGAGGGCTATGGATGTAGATACCTGCACTAACAAACCAAAGCCTTCCTTGTAATCCCCCAATCTGTCGCGTGTACAAGCCATGCACTATATCACAATGCCAGCATAAAGGTGCCGGCAAGGTCAGTTTCTGGTTCCTGCCCCAGGCCTGTTCCAGGGCCACCTGGGGTGCAGATCTGTATCTCTTCTAAGCAGCAATTGGCTTTCTTCTTCTTTGTCAAGTGAAGCAGAGGCCCTGCTGAATGGTGCAGTAAGGCTCATGAACGGCATGCACTCCCGTGGCCGTGCAAAGGGGCCCCCACGCCCTGCCAGCATTTGAAGACTCTCCGGGTTTGCTTTAGATCAGGAAGAACGGGCAAGCCACAGCCACGACTCCCACCCGGGGGGTGGGGGGGGGACCATCTGGCTGTGCAGTGTCCCAGCGTGACATGTTGCTCTTTCAAGAGACGTCCATGGCATAGCAGCTGGGCCAACGCCCTTAGCACATCTCAGCACCAGCCATCGCTGGCTTCGGAAGTTCTCCACATGAGATGAGGGAGGAAACAGCTTTTAAGGAGATTAAGTAGAAAGAGTTCAGTGGCTCTGCCCACTCCAAGGACAGAGCCACCTTACACCGCAGAGCCCTCGCTGTGCTGGGCGGGGGCAGCCTCCCCACAGCCCTGTTCCTCCAACGGCAGCACCTCCGAGGGCAGCCGTGACTGGAACTTCTCTAGCTGCTCCGGGCTGGCCAGGGTTTTCAGGAGGTTGTTCTCTCGCTCCAGCTGGGAGTTTTTCTCCACCAGTTCTTTGATCTGCTCTTTAAGGATCTCTACCTCCTCCCGCACCGCATACATCAGATGGTTCTTCACTAGATCCTGTAAGAGATTAACCAAAGGGACGCAGTTAGCAACCATTCCACCCCAGCTCCCAGGCTAAGCCACGGGCTTTGGCTGCACTGCAGGGTGAGAGGGCTCTGTGCTGCTGTCCGCAGTGCTCAGAACCAGCCTGAGATCCCAGATAAGCCAGTTAGCAGGGGAAGCCATTACAGGCTCTGGGCAAAAGGGCTCTCATCTGGGGACAGCTGAGCAATGGGCATGTCTCCCACTGGAACAGCAAAGCTTTAGCACACAGACCCAATAGGAGACTGCAGGTTTTTTATCAACACCCAAAGGCTTGTTTCCCTAACTCCGATCTGCAAATCTCAGCAGGTGCAATGGGCTCCGACCTGCTGCAGAGCCCTCCGGAAAGCAGAGCTGTGTTGCTCCGACTCGGGGCCAGGAGAACCGTGGGGCGTGGCCAGGAGATCACTGGAAAGCCCATTTTGGTGGCTGCTGTGGCAGGGCCCTTCAGCTGGCTGGCACCACTCCAGTGTGGCTGGGAGAACCAGGCTGCTTTGCTGGCAAAGGGCGCAGGTCCGGGTGCTGTAGGGCCAGGGCTTCCTGGTCCTGCCTCTCTGGGGGCTCCTGCAGTGGGGCGCCCCCTGCGCTGCAAAACCTCCCACCCGTTGCACAGGCCGACGAGCCGCAAGAGCCAGACAAAGGCCACCGCGCCCGTTGCAATGCTGGGGAAGGGCTGGCGCAGGGGCGAGCCCCGACCCCGTCCCGCAGGCTGACCCGAGCCCGGTCCGTGCTCACCATGGCCTGCTCGATCTTGTTGTCGATCGCCACCACGCTGGCTCCGGAGGCGCTGGAAGACACAAGGTGTCGCCCGGTTAGCAGCGAGCCCGGCTTTACAGCGCGGTTCCGCGCCCTTCCCGCCCCGGATCCCCCTTTCCGGCCCGGCCCGGCCCGGCTCGGCTCGGCCCGGTTACCTGTTGTCTAGCTTGACGGAGACCACGTCGCCGCCCAGCAGCGAGGAGAAGAAGGAGATGGAGAAGTTGTGCAGCTGGTACACGGCCACCTCCATGGCGGACTGGTACAGCCCGGTGCTCATCGCTGGCAGGGGTTGGGATAGAATAGGAGGGGATCGGACCGGGACAGAGCCGAGACGGGCCGGGCTAGCGTGCACTGGCACAGGACCTGCTGCGACGGAGCTGGCAGCGGCTGTGGCTATTTCTGAGCCCCGCCGGCTTATATAGGAAGCTCCCGCCTGCGTCACATGGTGTCAGGCTGTGGGGCGGAGGCTGCCGCTGCCTCGCGCCATGTCCCCTCCCCTGGTACAACAACACTCAGCGCTTTCCTTCGCCTCCCCCACTGCAGCCGGGGGCCCCCCACACTCTCGGGGGCATGTATCTGGGGAGGGGCAGAAGTATAGCATTTCGCCCCTACTGCGCACCCACTGCCCCCCCACACACAAACAGCTTGGTTGGAGGGGGCAATCGAGGGGACCGGCCGAGCTCCCTGCAGCCAGGGCTGGGTGTTCAGGGCCCCTTTTCCCTGGAAAGCAAGGGCTTATTCCCCTATTGGAAGCAGCACGCAGACCCCCGCCCCGCCGGATAAACACTGTCCACGGCGGTGTGGAAGGTCATTTTGCAAAAGCATTGCACAGGACATGCCCGTTCCTTGCACTTAAGGGCAGCTTGCAAGATTTTGGGCAACCCCTGCCAAGGTGCACAACGCATAGGGAAGAAGCCGGGCCCGGCCTTGGTGCGATTGGGGAGATATTTATCTACAAACTACAGTTTCCATTTCATGAATCCGAAGAAGTAGCATTAAACCTAGCTCGTGCAATAAATAAATGTGTTAGTGTTTACAGGTGCCCCAGGACGCCTTGTTAGTTTTTAGCCTGCTTCTCCTGGCCTTGCAAGCGCTGCCAAAGCGGGTGTGAAAATGTGCATGCACAAACACACACATCTCGCTACTACTCAGGCCCAAACAATGGCAGCCTTACAGGCTGCTCCCGCCGCACCGACTCCGAACTAGGTCGCTTCTTAGCACGAGTTACATAAGCACCAGTGACCAAAACATGTTTTGACTTTTCAAGCCCAACCAGCTCCAACGGCTCCTGCAGCCTTTTCTGGTGGTTCCTTCCCTTGCTGCCGGGTTCAGGGCGCCCCCTGGCGGCTGCTAGCGGCATGTGCGGGCCCAAGGGGCCTATGAGCCAGAGGAGGGGCCTTGAGAAGATGGGGGGATGCAAGAAGGTTTATTGTTTCCAGCAGCAGCACTGGCTGCAGAGCATGTGGGCAGCAGCTTCGGTGCCAGGAGGCTACGGGCTGTGTGAGACAGCACTGCAGGCACTGGGCTGAATAAATGGGATGGCAGCCTTGTTGGCAACTGTGTTGAGGGGGGTTTTCCCCAGGAGCCCCCGAATTGCACATGTTTGCAGGCCGGGTGGGCACCACAAGTGCTAGGGGAAAGATGGGATCCCTCCTCCTTCCAAACAGGCACTGGCAGCACAGTGGGCTGAAATGTGCAGGGTTACTGAGCCCAAAGCCCTCCATCGGCAGCATTAGAGTGGGGGTCCACAAGGTAACGGGTTCTCTGTGAAATCCTGGCTTGGTGGGTCTGCGGCAGAAAGCACAACACTGCCACCTAGTGGCTGGGCCCATACAGAGGTAAAAGGCCTACTACTGCTGCTGCCACCTGTGAGGCAGCTGGTGTGGCTGCGGCACTGGAGAAGCAGGGTTATGGGCCCAGCGGTGTGGAACGACATTGGTAGGTTGTCGGCAGCGCTGAGCGCTCCTTGCACTGTGGTGCCCCAATTGGAGCTGTCCCTATAGAGGGGTGTTTTTATAACACACGCCGCACCCCGGTGTCTTTGAGAGTCCCCTGTCCCCCCAAGCAACGGGCTGACTGTGCTCGGCTTCCTGTGAGATGCCAAGCAAGGCACGGCCCCCATGCTCTAAGGTACACAGCCTCTCACTAGACAGTCCCTGCTGGATGTTCCCCACCCAGTTTTCGCTGGGAAGGGGGCCTGCTTTTGGCTCAGACATCTGTGTAGTTGGGTGTCTTTTCTCACCCCTCTGCGGCACTGCATGAGCTCTCTTCTCTGCTCTCTGGACCCAGGACACTGCCCAGGACAAAGAAATTGTTGCACTGCAGCTAAGGTCCGAGGAGTGGCAGAAGGAAAGGAATTAGGAACACTGCACCCTCAGTGCTGTCTCTGACCCCAGAGCACCTTACCTCAGTACCCTCAACCCTGCTTTACAGAGGGGAAACTGAGGCATGGAGAGGGACTCTGTCTTCCCCAAGGTCACACACTGAGTCAGTGGTAGAGTTGGAATGCGGGCACCCGGACTGTCAGCCCATGGCTCATTCTTCTGTGGCAACGGAGAATGTCTTTTAATAGACTCGTGCTTTTCAGCCTCAAACACATGGACGTGCACACACAGACATGCACACACAAACACATGTATGCACACACTCATAGCCCAACCAGATGGAATTGGGATCCCCTGTGCTGTTTTGCAGCTCGTGGCCCCGCAGGCCTCTCTCAACCCCGCAGCAGGTACAGACAGCACCAGAACAAGTGCCCCTTTCCCTGCCTGCAGCCTATGTCCCTCCCTCCTTCCTGCCTGGAGGGACCCCACTGGGGCTCAGCAGGGGCGGGGGGGGGGGCTCAGTTCTTGGCCTCCCTGTCCACAAGGCAGCCGGTGAGGATCAGCTGCGGTGGCTGTCTGCAGTGGGAAGCTGGTCCCACCTTGTTCCTAGTGTGCCTGGCCAGGGGACAGGACCCAGGACTGATAGGAAGGTTTACACTTTTGCTGCGCCTAGCGCAGGCCCCGTGGTGCCAGGTGCTGCAAAGATACCCAGGCAGCTGGGGCCTGCCTTCTACTAATAAGCTACAGCTTCCAGCTAGCCTGAGCAGCTGCACCCCTCCGAGCCCCTCACCCCACACCGACAGTCACTGGGAGGGGGGAGTCCCAGAGGGGTGGCCGTGTCAGTTTAGTTCAGCAAAACAAACCAGGAGTCCGATGGCATTTTTAAAGACTAACACGTTTATTACTGCAAATCTCATGCGATAAGTAAATGTGTTAGTCTTTAAAAGTGCCACCGGACTCCTGGTTTGTTTTGGAAGGGGGAAACGCAGTCCCAGCCCCAGGAGCTGCACCACCCACACCACCAGCACTGCAGCCCAGCTCCCGCCCCAGGAGATGCTCACTGGGCAGAGGTGAGTGCTGCTGGCTCCCTGGGGAGATAAGCGTCCGCGTGGGGCCGTGTGTGGGAACTCAGGCACTATCTCCCTTGCACGACGGGGTAGCCCTGCATCTCCTGGACATCAGGGCTCTTTATCTGTGAGTGCAGGCTGCCGGGCCGGGCCGGGCCAGGCCACTGTTTGGATTGCAGAGGGTGAGGCAGCTATAGGGGTGAGGGCAGTGGGCAGGGGTGTGGGCACTGATCTAGGGCCCTGCTTGGGAGTGGGCCAGGAGACAGGGCTGTGATTGGGGGGTGTGGTATCTGCAGCTGGGCGAAAACCTGGCAGTTCTGACAAAGGCCGGAGACTACACCTGAAGGTGCCACCCCAAAGAGACACAGATGTTCCCTTGTCACTGACCCCATTGCCCTCACAGCTCCCCTGAGGCCAGATAGCAGGCCCCCTAGTTCTGCCCCCACCAGCTACCACACAGCCAGAGTAGCAGCCAATGCAGTGCTCAGATGGCCCTTGACTCTGCTCTCTGTGCAGTTTGGCTTCCCACTCACACGTCCCTCCACCACCCTGATGGCACAAGTGGGGTCCCAGGGCTTTGCTCAGTGCTTATCCCCTCTCATGTGACCCTGCCCCATATCAGGGCCCGGAGCCAGGAGCTCACAGTCAATTCCTCCCCAGCATTCCTGGGGTTTAGCACCTCATTACATGGTGTCTGGAGGAAACAATCCTTGGTCACCCTGGGAGGGATCTTGGCCGGGAAGGGCCTGGACATCCCTGGAAGCCAGCGGCTTTCTAGAGAAACTGAAGGAAGTGACGTTCTCTGCGCCAGGACTGGCTTGCAACAGGGGCTTCCAAAGCACTGATAAAATGTGCTTGGATGAGGCTGTGACTAGCTCTGGGTTTGCAGCTTCTTTAATCTGGTCATAGGCAGAAATGGCTCAAGGTAGAATCAGACAGTCCTAGGTTCCACAACCCTCCAAGGAGAGTCAGGGCCCAGCTGTCCAGGCCAGCCCTCGCCCCAAAAGAAACATGCCTCCTACACACGGACTGCTGATGTTCAGTCAGGAGGGACTCACAGGAGGAGAAGGGGCTGGCGGGGCAACCTGGAGTGAGAGTGGTCCTAGGTGTAGCCCAGGGGAAGGAATGGGAGGTTCCTGAGTGAAGGATCCTGCAACTGTTCCCCAGGTGAAGGAAACAGCAAATATCTTGAAAGGAAGAAGAGGCTGTTTCGCAGGGGAAGGGAATAGAGCAGTTTAAGCATCTTGGCTCCACAAACAGGGCTCCGCCCAAAGTGCCCCATGGTTAAAGGACCAAGGAGATAGCTGGACTGCTCCATAGTTGGCGCATTTGCCAGGGGTACCTGAACAAGGTCTATCTTGGCTTATATTCATTTTTGTTATCAATACGTGGGATCGTAATGGGGTGCGGTACACTTAGCTGGTCTATTTTGGACCTGTCTATACCTGGGTGAGGGGAAATTAAGGCAGGGCTTGCCCACAGGCCTGAACCCTTGGGGACACTGAGGTGGAGTCAGAAAACCCATAAGCCCCTAAACCTTTAGAAACCAGGACACAGAAACCTTTGTGCAAATTCAGCCAATGTTCACAGCACCAAGCGTGAAATACTGGCCTGGTAAGGAGCGTCTTCTAATGAGATGCTTTCACGAGCATCTAGAAATGCTGGCTTCAAGTAAACCATCTGACTCAAGTGCTATCTGTTTCCTAAGCAAAATATGACGCGCTCAAAAAAGCAACACAAAATGATCCAACTATACGAGAAGCTTGAGAGAGCAATTCTGGGTGGGCGGGTAGCAGAATGCCTGCATCCATGGAATTTTCCTGGGACTATCTGGAGGACATGACTGGACACGAGGGGGTTTTGTCCCAACCAGCATGCAAAATTGCTCAGCACAGTCCATGACGTCTATTTGGGAAATGGAAGAACAGAGCCCAAGACACCCTGTGCCGGACCGGCATCCAAGTGTGAGATCCGTACTCGAGGCAGGAAGCCAAATGCAGGGGAGCCAGTGAAAGCGTGTACAGTTCCCAATGACCCAGGGTGCCAAGCCAACACAGATTGAGGCAAGTTAAACAGGAACAATTGACACTAGAGGACTTCTCTTCAGGGATGTTTTCATCAAGTTGCCATGTAAATGGTAAATTGTAACAGAGGAGGGCTGTCAGTCACAGCGTTTCTGTTTGCTACAGCAATTCAAGCCCACTCCCAGCAAACCCCGACCACGCACAGTCAAATGGGTTAACAATGGTAGCGGTTACCATGGAGCTGTATGACAAGAAGCCAGAAGAGAAGAAATTCCAAGGCAATAATGCTAGCCAGAGGTGCATAGATTCCAGGCACAGAGACTGGCCACTGGCCCATGGACCAACAGGACCATCAGCCCCAGGGTCACCTTGATCCTAGGGCCAGAGGGGACCCTCGTGAGTCGTGATCACCTCGACTGAGCTCCTATACAGCACAGATCACAGGGCGTGCCACAGGCACCCTGAGGACCAGCCCTTTCACGGAATAGAGGTAGTGAAACCAAGCCAAGGACTCTGACCTCCTGAGAGAAGCCAGGCTCTTCCTGGTACGGTTCCTGCTGGTAGAAATAACCCAATGACGAGCAGCAAATAGCCGATCCACCTCCACTGGAGATGCTCAGGGACCCGAAGGGGGCCATGTGACCAGAGGCCCCTGGGGTTCAGAGATGGGAATCGCTATCAGATGCCCAGAACCCCTCACTAATCTATGGGGACCAGCCCATCTCCCCTCCTTCCACCCATATTGACTCTTTTGGGGCGCGCTATTTACATCAGCTCATGGCAGCTGCGTTGAGGCTGATCTCTGTTTTGGTTGCATTTGATCTGAAAGGAGAGGGAAGAGGTATCCAGCTGCTGGAGGCTGACCTCTGAAACCCCAGCCCATGTCAGGAGGCAGAGGCCAGCCCAGTCTTCTCCAGTACTCCTGGCTGCCAGGCCTCTTCTACGCTGTCTCCTTAGCCCTGCCCTGGAGCCGGGGCAGAGGCCATTGCAGCAGCTGTCGGCGAGGCAGTGGGAATGTATGGACCTGTTTACACTGCAATGCAGGTCCCAGATTAGTAGAACTGGAGCTAGCAGACCCTGCCTTTGGTATCTCCTATGTAACCCCAGACTAGGAACTTGGGTCCCAGCTTGGGCCCTCAGCATCGACACTGTGTTATACAACCCAAATCCAAGCTCACCACCCCCAATATCCCACACTCCCTAGCACCCTCCACAACATAGCCACTCTAGGCCTGGGCCTGTGGGGCAGCAGGATATCCCAGTCCTGCTGCTTCTCAATGCAGAAGGAACACGAAGTTCTTGGGCACAGTTTGGTTGAGGTGAAGGGCACTAATGATAGAGCTGTCTTGCTGGCTTCACCCCAGACCGCTGCTTGCGGCTCGCTTTCCCTGGCACAGCACATGTGGCAGGTAGGGGACAAGGACTTGCCCAGAGCTCGGCTCACCATGGCCACGGCATTTATGCCAGGATCGGTACCCGGCACATCCGGCCTCCCTCTACTTGTGTCTACACAAGTGCATAATTCCTCCTGCTCTGCTTGAAACAGTATAAACCTGAAACGCTCCAATAGCAGAGGGAGCAGGAGGGTCCAGAGAATAACGTCCTGCTACTACAGTGCATGGGAACAGGGGTTTCCAGGCCATTATCAGGCCCTGTGTGTGGCTGAGCAGAGCAGCGGTGGTGATGGGGGGAGTTCCAGCAATTTAAAGCAATTTTCTCTGTAATTTACTATATAAATCAGCAAAACCCTGCAGGGAGGCAGGAATTTCTCCCCCGTTCCTTCCCAGCTCTGCAGCTCTGCTCTGCACCAAGGCGTGGAGCAGCTAGACTTCCAGCCATGAGCCCTTAGTGGGCATCGCCCCATGAGACAGAGGTGGACAGGGGTGACAAAACGGTGCAAGCACCAGACTGTTAGGTGGGTTTTGTTCCTGACCCTGACTCTCTGTGCCTCGGTTTCCCCAGCGATACCCTGGGGATAATGAAAGCCACCTTTGGAGAGCACTCGGGGACCAACATCGGGGCTCATCTCTCCCTATCTTTGTTATTCATCGTGTCTCAGCTTCTAAGTGCTCTTGTTCAACTGAGAAAGGAAACAGGGATCCTCTTAACTGAGCTCAGAACTGGCCCCTGTGCTGCCTGACCAGGCCGAGGGCTGAATAAGCCCCAGGGACTGAACTTCCCTCCCCACTAGGCCAGGGCAGAGCCTATGGGCAGTGCTGGGGTGCTGTTTCTGCCCTGGGCTGTCAAGTCAAGCAAAACAGGAGATATTGCGCAACGCGCAGGACTCTGGCAGGCTGCAGAGGGTAGGGGGTTACACAATGCCCCCTCTGCCGCAGAGAGCTCAACAGTTTCCGCCCCCAAGTGCCCCTCACTGTCCAGCTGGGCTCTACTGGACACGACGCTCCACCCAGATGAGTGGTACTTCTGCTTTGGACTGCGACAGGCTGGGCTGGCATGCCAAATACAGGCACAAGGAAGATGCGTGCTGGGGGGCGAATGATACTCTTAGGCCAGAATAAGAACAGACTGGAACCTTTGCTGCATGCACTTGGGGCTTTTGGGTCCGTTCCTAACTCTGCCACATCCCTGCTCTGTGCCTCACCAATCCCCATCCGTAACATGGGGATCACGAGCCTGGGCGTCTCTCTAAAACAGGGAGGGCGTACGGCGCACTGCAGCCCGCAGATGTTCCTCAGGTTCCTGTTGTTACCAAGTGCCTTTTCCTGCCCCGAAGAACTCCACAGCTCCTCGCGTGCAGGTATCAGTGGCTCAGCCAAGCAGGCCTGGCAGGGAACCTGAACGAGCTGCCTCTTGAAGCAGGGATGGGACCGGCCCGTCGCTTCCGACACAGCCAGTGCGGATGGTGTGGAGGGAGCTGAGCAGGGAGGCTGGTGCAGAACTCAGACCAGATCTGCCGGCAGACGGGCTCTTTAGGAAAATAGTTCAGTAAACAAGATCCCAGCAACTCCTCCTGTTCCCCAGGTGTCCAGGCTCTCTGCCCAGCTCCGGGACGCTTGGAGAGTGAGGGCACGGGCTGAGAGTCCAGCCTCATGGGGCCACACTGGTGAAAAAACATCAATAAAGCTGGTTTTCATTTCAAACCAACTTTATGGGGCCTTTGGCTGGGGCTGCCCCCAGGTGCGTAGTGTGATCCTCGGCCTATCAGCTGGGTTGATACCCCAAGATGTTATTGCCAGGATTCCACAGGCACCAGGACCACCCTGACGGGGCTGGTGACATGCCCTGCCCTGCCCTGCCCTGTGTGGCGGTGGGAGGGGGGGGAGCCAGGGACCCACTGCCGGTCAGGGACAGCATTAGACAGGGGAAGCTTCTGGCCCAGGGGCTCCACTGGTGGATGCAAGGGAAGACATTGGGGTCACTATCCTTGGATATGGGGGTGTGCTTGGGTACAACAGTGCTCCCTTCTGCGCAGCTGCTTGTGGGGCAGCGGAAAGTGCTACATGTTGTGTGCTGGTTGCTAGTCCAGAGCCAGACCCCTTCCATGTGAGTGCAGGCAGTGTAGCCTAGTGGCTAGAGCATCAGAGTGGGACCCAGGAGAGCTAGGGTCTGTTCCCTGGCCTGCTGAGTGACCTGGGGCAAGTCATGGTGCCTTGCTGTGCCTCAGTTTCCCCCTGTGAAACACAGGGATAATGAGCCTGACTCGCTTTGAGATCCAGTGGTGAAAAGAGCTGGGTGTTACTATTTGGGGGGGGGGGGAGTGCTAGCCCTTACACACTTTCCAGTGCTCTATTATTGGGACTGACTGAGAGCCACTCTGCTCCTGCACCAACAGTGGTCTGGAGGCCTGAGAAGCTGGTATTCACACTCAGTGCTGGGCCTGGGGGACGCGCCCCCTACCCCATGTGCTGCAGTCACAGGTTTCAGGAGCAGATGGTAGGGGCTTCTGCTCAAACTGTGGCCAAGTACAATGACATCCCCACAGCAATGGGCTTTCACCCTCAATGCCGGATCCAAAGGCTGCTACAAACCATCTATTTGCAATCTATCCACCCTGGCTACCACCTAGAAGACGGTAACACCAGCCTGTTGTGTCAATGATCCAACCGGGATAGGGTCTGGAGATCCCCACCCTGCTATATGTGCCCCCCCAACGGCTCCAGCCTGAGCCCACACCTTCCAGGGCAGCTGCTGGCTGCGCCCCAGAGCGAGGAATGGGTCCACAGGCTGGGTCTGCTGTCTGTTGCTTTGCCGAGCCCCTTTCTGGCTAACTATGGAGCACTGCTGATGGGGTGGTATGAGTCCCATGCAGTTAGGTTCTGCTTGTCCTGTCCTGCTCCTGGGGCTTAGGGGAGAGTCAGCAAGAAATGTTTTAAACTGCCCATTTTCCCCCATGCTAATTAATAGGAAGGATCTTGTGATGTCCCGCTCCCCTGGGTATGGC
The DNA here is from genome assembly GCA_007922175.1 of Pelusios castaneus. Classification (NCBI taxonomy): domain Eukaryota; kingdom Metazoa; phylum Chordata; order Testudines; family Pelomedusidae; genus Pelusios; species Pelusios castaneus. The sequence continues at coordinate 2,282,511 of ML685882.1, read as the reverse complement.
TGCCACTAGCCACAGCACGGGTGCCCTGGGAGGGATCATCTGATGCTGGTTATGTTGAATAACAGAGCAATTCCACTCTGCTGAATGCCCGCAGAGCCAGCACGGCTGAGCGTGGCCAGACCTTTCTCTCCCTGAAGCCTGTGCAGTTTCCTTGTGCTTTGATCAGGGCAGATTACCCATGGCAGAGAACAGGAGGGGAGCTTCCTCATGCAGGAGGCTCTGGGCACCAAGGTGGGAGCCATATGGCAAAGACAAGCGTGCGGCCTATGGCCACCCTGCTCATCACGCTGGGAACAGAGCCAGCCATGGGAGTCAATGTCACCTTCTTCTCCAACCGGCATTTTCCCTTCCCAGGTGGGCAACCCTCACCCACCCACAGATAGCAGGAAAAGTGAATCAGTAACATTTGTCTCTGGCTCTTATCTAGCCTTGTTCAGCAGTAGATTTCAAAGCACTTTACAAGGGAGGCCAGGATCATTATTCCCATTTTACAGATAGGGAAACTGAGGCAACACCCAAGCCCCTGGGTGGTGAAATGACTCCCTCCAAGCAGCAGAGCCCAGATCTCCAGAGGTCCACTGTTCTACCTACTAGATAACACTGCTGAATGGACTAAAACAGAACAGCAGCTAGGAATCAGTCTCTGAAAAGAAGATTTCAACTTGGGGCTCAGGGGATTCTAGGCACTGTGCTACCAGGCCCTGGGGCTCAGACATCCCTCCATTTCTCTCCTTCCCGGTTGCTGCCCAGAGAATAAGCCATGTATTCTGTTGGCCTGCAAAATCAGATCATTTCAGGCCTGCCCCAATGGGAGGCAGGCATTAGGGCTAGTGCCCTGGGGGTGCCCAGCCTGACACTGCGGGGTTAGATGGGGAAGCCAGTGGCGGTATCAGCTCTCTTTCATCTCCCAATCCCAGCCCTCCCAGAGGATGGGACACCTGCTATTTCAATCAAGCTGCATTCCCCTCTTGTCTGGCCTGCTCTTGTGGTGCGTCAACATGTCACTGTCAGGGCAATGTTAGTGCCAGTCATGTGGGTGAAATGAATCACCCTGTTAACAAGCACAGGGCTGATGACATCCGGGAACAGGCCACAACAGCCTCTCAGGACTTCCCCAGGCTGGCACAATATCATGGAGGCTGCAGGGCTGGGCCATGCCAGGGCCCACTTTCAAGCAGCGTGGTACAGACTCAGCTAGGCAGCCTGGGCAGCTCCCCCGTGGGGCTCCCACTCTTGATTCTGACCATGCTGGCTCAGGGGAAGGAGCAACTCCCAGAAGGGCAGGGAGGCTGTGATGAGCAATGATCATCTGCCTGCTCCTGTGGGTGGCGCACAGCACCTGCCCCCTTCCAAGAGGGCCTGGCATGGCAGGGCAACAAGGGGATGGTTCTGCCACAAGTGCCATGAATGGCGAGGATCCCCTGCCAGCTTGTTAGCTGGGCTCTGCAGGCCAGTCTGCTCCCAAGGCATTAGGGTAGCCTGGAACCCTCCCTGGCCAGCAACGGAACAAGAGCATGAAACCCGCTCTTGAGAACAACCATGCCCCACTCCCTGAGTCTCTGAGCACCCAAATTCACTCATTCTGCCCAGATCCAGCCCATTGCAGCCCCCCCCCACGATCCCCTGGGCCCCAGCGGAGACTCCTTGTGCAAGTGCAATAGCAATACTGGGTGAGCATCTCCATGGCGTTGATGGGGAAACAAGCACAGAAAGGCAACATGACCTCCTCGAGGTCATATGGAATCAGTGGCAGAGCCAGAAAGAGAAGTCACAAGTTCTGACTTCCAGCCCCGCCTGCTCAAACCCACACCACCTCATTCCCTCCTAGATCTGTGAGTAGAAGCCAGCAGTCTTGACACCCAACCCTTTGCTCTAACCACTGGACCTCATTCCCTGCCCAGAGCCAAGGAGAGAACACAGGAGTCCTGACTGCAGGGTCTGGTCTAACCCCTGTGATACCATGTCCAGCTAGGCTATAACTGGATCAGTATCTCTGACCGTGTTGCAGGAATGACACTATACATTGCATTCGATTCACTCTCCCCTAGGGGTAGCTGCATCCTAGAACCATAGCAACGTAGGACTGGATGGGACCTTGATAGGCAGTACATAATAACTTCACCAGGCCATCCCTGATAGGTGTTTGTCTAACCTGTTCTTAGCTGCTTTGAATGATGGGAGATTCACAAGCCCTCTAGGTAATTTATTCCAGTTTTAACCACCCTGACAGGAAGTTTTACCTCATGTCCAACCTCGACTGCCCATGCTGCAGTCTAAGTCCATTGCTTCTTGTCCTATTCAGTGTTTAGGAGACCAATTTATCACTCTTTTCTTTAAACAACCTTTTACGTACTTGAAGACTGTTGTTATGTTCCCACTCAGTCTCCAGCCTAAACAAGCCCAGTTTTTTCAAGCTTTTCTCCGTGGTCATGTTTTCTAGACCTTTAATCATTTTTCTTGCTCTCACTGGACTTTCTGCAATTTGTCCACACCTTTCCCAAAGTGTGAGCCGAGAATGGACACAATACTCCAACTGAAAGGTCTAATTAATGCAGGGTAGAGCGGAAGAGCTATTTCTCCTGTCTTGCTTACCACACTCCTTGATAATATATCCCAGGTTGTTGGGTTTTTTTTTTTTTTGCAACACTATTGACTCATATTTAGCTTGTGATCTACTATAAACTCCAGATCCCTTTCCGCAGTACTCCTTCCTTGGCAGTCATTTCCCATTTTGTGTGTGTGCAACTAATTGTTCCGTCCTACATGGAGCATTTTGCATTTGCCCTTATAGACGCCCCCACCAACTCCAGCCATGGCCGCCACCAATGAATTTTCAGGTGGCTGCCACATTTTTTCAGCAGATGGGGCCACTAGCACTAGCTGAGGGTCGGGGAGGTAGGGCCAACATAGAGCTTGGCAAAGGTTTCTGACCCCTGCCATAGAACCTCACTCACCCAATCCTGTAAGAGACCCTAAACCTATGACTGAATTAATGAAATCCTCAAATCACTGAAAGATTTCAAGGTACACAGAACACACGAAATGACTCATGCCTGATGCAGCAGCCAATAGGGAGGTTTCCCAGTGCACTGGGAAAGAAGCCGCCCAAAATGGCTCCTCTTAGCGGCATACCTGGGGATGGAGGTCCTCAGGCATGCTGCAGAAAGAAGATGCCCGGAGTAGCTCCTTCCCATGGAGCCCAAGGGGTTATACCTAGGAGTGGGGAGAGGTCTGAGCGCATGCTGACTTGCCCTGCCAGGACAGCCTGGTCCCCATCCCAGGCTGGCAGCAGGCACAGTGCGAGGTCACAGCAGGCCACCTCTCTGGCTGCATTTGTGCAGCCAGGGTGAGCAGAGAGAGGGTCTCCCACCCTGCCAGGTGACCAAGGACAGCTGCTCCTTGACACGTGTCACGCTGAAAGCCAGGCTGGCAGTGGGCACGGCCAGGCGGGGCTGTGCAGGCCCACAGAGCAGGGCCAGATTGTGCGAGTGAGGAAATCGATCAGCCAGTCCAGCTCCTGGCAGCATGGGGGCTTCAGAGGAGGGCATGCAATGCCCAGAAGCCCCCAGCAGTGCCCCCCACACCACACTGGCCCCCAGTTTCGGCCCGGGAGCAGGATAACAATCACACCTTCTCACTTGCTTTCCAGATGCCTCTTTCCTCTGTTCCCTGCCTGGGGCCCCTGCGATGAGAAAGGATGGAACAAGGGTTTGGATCGGTACTGAGATGCCTCTGGGCCCTCGTGCCTGGCAGGGAGGGGTGGCTCTGGGCAGGCAGCCCAGGTGCCAGGAGGGCTGTATGAGAATGGAAGCTCTCATCCCGGGAGGGCAGGCGAGTGGGGAAGCAGAGTGAAGGGGCTGGAAACGTCCTGCTCCTAGGACGCAGTCTGGTTCAGACCTTGCAGGTTCCCAGGACAACTGGAACCTGGCCCCTGCTCTCCTCTGGCCTTCTCCTGGCACAGGAGAAAGACGTCCATCAGTGGGCAGCTGGCCCCAGGCATCAGGTAAGGAGAAGAGAAAAGGGAATCTGGGCCCAGAGGCTGCTCTCTGGGCATGACACGGTACTTGGCACCCTCTGTTCCTCAGAGCCCCAGTCTGGCTCCGCACCCAGCCCTGGGTGCTCACTGGGAGCACCACACAGGCAGAGCGCTTGGCTTTCAGGGTGGCGGAGAGAGGATTCCTCTGTGGCTGGGCTCAGAGAGGAACCAATGGGCTGCCAAGTGCATCTTCCCCCTCACCCCTCCAGGGGAAGCTTACGGACGCAGGGAGGGGAGCTTTCACTAGGGACCAGAAAAGGAAACAGCCAGGGCAGCCCCAGTGGCCTGATCTCCACTGCTCCCTGAGCCCCCTGTGGGTGCTGAAAACATCCTCCATCACCGCTGGGGCAGTGCTAGGACAGGCTTTGCTTGGATCAGGCCCCTTGCCAGCTCCCGCTCACTCGAAACAGCTCTGATCTAGACCCTTGGCCTTTCACCCCTACCCTCGCTGCCCCTCAACCCCTTCGCACCCCAATGGTGCCCAGCAGACGGGCAATGTGGGCATGCTCACGGGACCAGCACAGTCATGCCACTGCAGGCTCCGGCACCATCCTGGCCTGCCGGACTTCTCAGAACATGTCTGCTTTAAAGGGAGAAATACGTTGGCTTCAAGCCTGTCTTTCGCTGTTCCTGGAACAGACCCCACTCCTCTTTCCGACCCACTCTGGGTGAGGGCTCCTGCTTGTGTCCCCTGGCCAACACCACGGGCTGCTTGGCTCCCGTCTCATACTTTGAGCCAGCCAAGCAGTCAGAATGACCACCTCCGGCTCCAGGGGTCACCCCATGGACATCCCAGGGAAAAGTCCCAGCACGGCTGGCTCAGGCCACATTATTCTCAGACGCAGAAATGCTTCCAGCTCAGGCAAACATCGGAGACAGAGACAACAACATGATACTCTGAATCCCTTGCACCACTGGCCTTAGCCAGAGGGAATCAGAATGGTTTGAGTGTGTACCATAGCACCTGTATTGCCAACAGCTAATGGTGATTTTCCTTGCGCTCCAATGCAGCAGGCCATGACTGAGCTGCACCCTGGCTGCCCCAGTGATGCTTTGGGTGGCCCAGAGTGCAGTGCAGGGACAGCCCTGCCATTCCTAAGCTGTCACTGAGTTGCTGGGCCAAGTCGCATGAACACTCAGCTGCCATTACACATACCAGACGGACAGACAGTGTGGTAGGTCTGATGCACCAGGCCGTGTGGTTTAGTGCAAAGTTCTTGCCTTGAGGCACAGATCTCCCTCCCTGCCCAAGACAAGCAGACAGCTGGCCACACGTGCCCCACACTGCCCACTGTGACTAGGAATTTGCCCCCCTCTTCTTCCCATAAGGGAGCAAGGCCTTCTGGGGATGCACCACTGGCTGGCAGAGGGCACCGCTCCTGTGCCCTGTGCTTTCCTCTCCTTGACAAGCAAGTGACTGCAGAATCAGTTCTGTCCATTGAGCAGAAGGCTGCGGGTGTGTCTCCCACAGAGCACAGGGCCCTGTTATCAATGCCTAGGTGCCATGGTGACAGATCAGCTGAGGCAAGAGAGACAGCCTAGCGAGGATTCAAGGATTCACGTTGCAAGCGCTTTGTGAAGCTAACACAAACTCACGCCCACGTCTGCAGTGTCAAACCTGATGGGCTCTGTCAGCCGAGGCCCGCTGGCGCTCATTTGGTGCACTTTGCAGTTATTCTGGGAACAAGAACGCCAGCCGAGATGAAATGGAACGAAATCCCGCTGGCAAACTGTTTTTTTCCCCAGAAAAGAGGAGGCCTCCCTCGGAACCAGAGTGAAGAGGCAGCCACAGAGACCCCACGCTCAGCTTGTAAGAGACAATGCAGATCAATAAACCCCAAACCTCAGGCCAGAGTTCATTAACCAACATACGCACATGCACAGAAGCATGGATAAAACCATGTACACATGTGTTTGCACACATGCACCCACACACCACTGTAATGCAGTAAGCATGGGAGTATTGAATATCTCAGGGGATCTACTAGGATGAAAGAGGGGGTAAAAGGGTAACATATCACAGGGGGAGGATGCACTAAGCACACACCCTCCTGCTGCCTTGAGGCCCTTTCAAGTGCTTCATGGCAGCAGTTCTGGTTTGTTCTCCTCTCAGGGCTCGGTTCAATGGCAGGAAGGTCCTCCGGAGGGTCCAAGGCGTGGGAAATGTTTATTGCATTTCCTCTGAGCCACTGGAGAGCAATAAAGAAAAGAATTTAAGCCAAGCAAATGCTGGCAGCTCAATGAGGCAAAATCTGCAGCTTGGAAGGGTCAGAGAGGAGGGGAGGGAAGAAGCCACCGGCTGGAAACATGCAAAGAAAACTTTCCCTTTTTTAACAGCTTGAAACTGTGCAGCCGGGGGCCTGGCTAGCTAGACAGCCAGGGCAGGCAGAGGAGCAGAGATGGCTGGGAAAGACCAGAGCTAGAGCCAGGGAGTCAGCCAGGGCACAGGGTCAATGATGCTGGTGAGACCTGCACCTAGCATGGTTCACAGGAAGCCTGGGCACTTCGGTTGCACATTTACTACCTGGCCTTGGGGAGATCACTGGAGAGTGGGGAGATCGTCTGTAAAATGAGACCAATAAACCTTCCTTGCTCTCCTTAGCTATCTTGGTGGGAGAGTCTCTCACTGGACGCATGCAATGCCTAGCACTGGACCCCCCATCTCAGGGGCTGGGGTTGACCATAACGCTGCTCATAAGTGGGTCAGCTGCCAGAAGTCACTGGCGTACGGCCGGTCCAGCCAAGCAGCAAAGCACCCCGTGGAGTCATAGAGGGGACAAGGTGGTATTATTAGCTATTAATGAATGAAGACTGCTGCAGCGGCCAGAACGTGCTGGGTGTGTGCCAAGTCCGGGGGAGGCTGCTGTCCCTACACGGAGGGCCCTAGCAAAGCAGTGAATGGAATTCAGCGCTGGCGAGCATGAGAAGGGGACGACTCCAATGCTGGGGCCCCGCTGGGAAGCCCAGGGAGGGCTGTCCACAGCAGTCTGTGAGGATGGAACTGGGAACAAGAGAATGAGACAGAGTGAAGGAAAATTCTAGGACTCAGCATCAAAGGGCAGAGGAGCAGCATGAGGTGGGTCCGCTCATTGGCTTGCCCTCTCTGGTCGCCGGCGTCAGGCTGGAGAAGATGTCTGGCGCTCAAAGGATCAGTGAAGTGTGGGAGGCGCCAGGGCGCTTCTGCCCTCTTCTGCCAGCTGCTTTCCCTGCTTCACCTGCCCATCCAGCCCCCCATGCCAATGTCATGCCCCTTTGGTACTTTGAGCCATTCACACAGCCCTGTTGAGCGGGGCTGAAGTCACGACTTGCCCCGGGCTCCACCCTGCATCAGTACAGAGCCTGAAATGGAACCCAGGAGTCCTGACCCCCTAGTGCCTTCTTAACTACTAGGCAATTCTTCCACCACCACCTTGAGAGTGGCCTGAGAGATCTGGACCGGAGATGGGGCTGACGCCAGCACTAGCTGGCAGGGGTGCCACTGACCTAGGCTGGGCAGAACAGCCCAAGGGTCCCAGGGTCCATGATTTGGACAGCGAAGCACTGAGACCACCTGCCCGCATGAAAGCAGCCTGGCTTGCTCTGTGGCATGGCTGTGTGCTGTGCACTCCAGGCCCAGGCTTGAGCAGAGGAGGAGGCACAGGGCTGGCTGCCGCTGGGTGCTGGGAGAACCCAGGTGCCGGCTGGCTGGCTGTTGTTTTCTCAGCCACAGAGCCAGTGCAGCCTGCAGGGGCTGTGCATCAATACTTGGCACCACTTGGCCTGCAACAATCACATCCCAACAGGGATCAGAGGGAAAAAGAAGAATCGGAGCAGGATCCACGCCAGACCTGGTATCTCCTCTCGCGCTGGCCACCCGCTGCCCACTGCCAACAGGCCCTACGGCTCCCCGATCACAGCTGCAAGCATCAACATAAGGCTGACTGGCTCCAGCCCACCCATCTAGATGCTAACAGGACCACAACAGGAAGGGATCCATCCACTAGAGCATGCAAATTGTCCGGCCTCAAGACAGTAGCTGAGCCATACCCCCTGGGGGCATGGGGCAGCTTCTCCTCCAAGTGCCTGGCACAGGGTATTGTGCCCCTTCCTTTAAAGCAGCTGGAAATGGGCACAGGCAGAGCAGGACACTGGTCTAGACAAAACCGTGCTGACGATTCCTGTGTGAAACGCTACAGCAGCTATAGTTCTTCAGTGTGGACACCAGCAGGGCCAAGGGGAGGGGTTCTCCCGTCACTTTCGTTAATCCACCTCGGGGAGAAGCGGGAGCTGGGCTAATGGAAGAATTTTTCCATTGCCAGAGCGCTGTGTACACTGGGGGTGAGATGGATGTAGCTCCATTTCCCAGGAGAGGTTGCGATACTGATGTGAATTCCTAGTGTAGACCAGGGCTGAGTCCCTCACATCTCTGTGATAATTTGCCCAAATCAGGGCCTGATCCTGCCGCAACTCCCACCTCAGCTCCAAGCGCTGAGCTCAAGGATGGTGTCCATGCCTGCAGGGTGGCAGAGCAAAACCCCCGTCCAAATTCTACCAGGAACGCTGGGGAATTCTAGCCCAGGCCTCGCTACTGACCCTCCTCCCACAGTTCTGTGGTAATGCCCTAGAGCAGTGGTCGGCAAACCGCGGCTCGCGAGCCACAAGCGGCTCTTTAGCCTCTTGCATTTGGCTCTTCAGGTGCGGGCTCCCCAGAGGCGTCGGCGTCGGGCTGGCAGGGCGCCGGCCCCTGTTAGAAAAGCCTGAGCCTCGGATCTATTCCGGGGCCCAGGAACCCAGAGGACTCCAGCGGAACACATGTTCCGCTCTGTCCTACCCCGCAGGCAGGCTGCTGCTCAGCTGTGAGCAGCGGCCGCCAGCTGGGCTGGGGAGTTTTTAAATGTCCTGCCCTGAGCATGCTCCGAAAGAGCAAGTTCAGGGCAGGAGCAGCCTCCTGGCCAGCCGGACGTCCCTGTGGCCTTCCGGCCAGGTAAGCTCGGGGGCGGGCAGGAGCGCGGGTCTGCCTGCCTGCC